>JAMPIV010003211.1:0-320227 GCA_024509875.1 Oreohelix idahoensis | reverse complement strand
TGGTCACGGACTGCTGGTCCTTCCCACTAATAGGACACTAAAGTGTTGGAATTACTAGGGCCCTACATGCGATATCCAGCTTCAGTGGGTCATATGGGAATCAGCGCAACAGGTCAGCGAATAAGCCTTTGGTCACTATTTCTGGCCAGGAATAAACTGCAAGATCTCAAAAGTCATTGTAAGAATCCTGTCCAGAGGGCCAACGAGTAGCACCTATACATTGGACTGCACCAGCAACTCTGGGGGAAATGCCCATAGTGGGAACACCCTTTGAGAGAGTTGCCGTGGATCTTGTGGGACCTCTCACCCGAACCAAGAGAAGGAACAGCTACATTCTGACTCTGGTGGACACTTGTTCTATGTGGGGAGAGGCAGTAGCCCTGTCATCGATTGATTCTAAACATGTGGCAGAGGCATTGCTCACAATTTTCACAAGGTTAGGCTTTCCCAATCAAATCTTGACTGATAATGGCTCTCAGTTCAAGGGGAAACTAACTGAAGAAGTTTTCAGGATCTTTCAGGCCAAACACTTCCATTGTAGTGTGTATCATCCCCAAGGGAAAACGGCCAAGTGGAAAGTATTTAAACGGCACATTTGATGTCGATCCTGAGAAAGTTGGCACACGAAAAACCAGATACATGGGACCAGTACCTGCACGCCGCCCTCTTTGCTTATCGGGAGGTACCCCATAGTTCAACCGGTATGGCCCCGGCAACATTATTGTTTGGAAGGCCAATAAAAGGTCCACTTGGAGCTTTGTTAAGAACGTGGACTGATGAAAAGGCAGAGGAAAACATTACATCTTCATACCAATATGTGAATGAGCTGACCACTCGTTTAAAAACTGGCTGGAAACTTGCCAATGTAAATTTGAAACAAGCCAGGAAGAAACATGCTGCCTATTATAACAGGAAGGCGAAAGACAGAAATTTGGCTGTGGGAGAGAAAGTACTGCTTCTTTTGCCTGGGAGTCAGAATAAGTTACAAATTGGATGGCAGGGTCCATATACAGTTCTAGAGAAGGTGTCTAGAACAAATTATAAGATAGATAAGAAGGGGAAAGAAAAAATCTATCATGTGAATCTCCTGAAGAAATATTTGGAAAGAGAACATCAGGAAGAGACACACTTGTTGACCTTGTCCATCGCCATGGAGATGAAAAAGGAACCACTTTCATCAGTTGAATATCCATTACACCCCTGTGAGACAGCAGCACAGGTGAAAATCAGTACACATTTAACGAAAACTCAGAAAGAGAGAGTGCAACAGGTTCTAAATAATCATGCAGAGGTGTTAACAGACCGACCAGGGCATACAAACCTATTGGAATATGATATGAAACTCAATAGACTCCACACCTGTCTGTATGAAACCATATTCGATTCCGTTTGCTAAGGAAAAAGCTTTGAAGGAAGAGATAGACTATCTGTTGAAGGAAGGAATTATTTCGCACAGTGAGTCTTCGTATAGTTCCGGTGTTGTACTCTTAAGGAAGCCCTCTGGAGAACATAGACTCTGTATAGATTACAGGAGACTGAATGCTATTACAGAAGGACAGGTGGATCCATTGCCGGATACAAATCAGCTGTTTGCCAGACTAAATAAAGCTAAATATTTCTCAAAAGTGGATCTGAGTAAAGGATACTATCAGATTCCAGTAAAGCCTGAGGTTAGACCATACCTAGCTTTTAGTACCTCAGAAGGACACTATGAGTTTAATAGATTGCCATTTGGATTGAAGAATGCGCCTAGTGTCTTCTCTAGAATGATGAGAAAATTATTGGATCCTCTGAATAATCCCTGTATAACAAATTTTATGGATGATATCCTTATAGCAACAGAAACATTTGAGGAACACATTGACTCTCTGAACATGCTGTTTGATCGACTTAGGGAGGCAAATTTAACAGCCCGTCCAACCAAATGTTGCGTTGGATGTAAAGAATTGGAATTTTTGGGACACACAGTTTATCAGGGAAACATGACCCCTGACCCAAAGAATTTAGAGAAACTACAGAAAGCCCCGAGACCACAAACCAAGAAGGACGTGAGATCCTTTGTCTCATTATGTGGTTTCTACCAGAAGTATATCAAAAACTTTAATTCCATATGTGCACCGTTAACTGAATTGACACGTAAAGGACTTCCAGATCGCATTACATGGACACCACAATGTGAAATGACTTACCAAGAATTGAAGGAAAAGCTCACAAGTAAACCCATTTTGAAATTACCTGACTTAAGTCAAGAATTCATAGTAAGGACGGATGCAAGTAATATTGGGTTAGGTGCAACTCTACTACAGAAATCAGATGCATTGGATGGGGAATTAAGCCCAGTGGCATATGCTAGCAGAAAGTTGAATAAAGCTGAAATCAACTACTCAACTAGCGAAAAAGAATGTCTTGCAGTAATATGGGCGATAAAGAAATTCAATATTTATCTATATGGGAAGGCATTTAAGTTGCAAACAGATCACAAACCTTTATCGTTTTTAGCACAGGCTAAGCATGAGAACTCTAGGTTACTCCGATGGTCTTTGCTTCTGGCTCCATATAATTTTAGCATTGAGTATATATCTGGAAAAACCAATTTGGGAGCGGATTTTTTAAGCCGCCATCCGTGTGATGAGAATCACCGTAAACCCCAGAAATAATAATAAATTTCTCTATGTGTATATAGAATAAAGGACTGACATATAATGTCTGTTTAAAGAGGGGAGGTGTCATGAATATTCTAATCCACATATATAAATTATTAGGTAAATATGAAGCCTAACAAATAAAATTAATAAAGAGAAGAGCAATGGTAAAATAACAGTGCTGTCACAAAGAATGTACTCGAAATCCCCTTGTTTTCTGCTTCGTCTGCAAATTGTAACGCTTTCACGTTGATATAAAAGCTTACTGTATTATTACCCGCCTTCTTCAATGAAACGTGTGCTGCATTTCTAAGCAAAACATTGAGACGTACTGCGTAATGACCTAAATTAATCCTAACATTAATTATACTGCGTTACCAAAACGAACGAACAGATGGACAAAAGGATAGAGAGAGGGGAGGGCTGAAAATCAGGAACGCATGCAACACGCGTCGCGCGATACACAAATGCTGCCATCACGCGTGTAAGTCTACATGCACTAATTTTTTTTCAGACGGACAGTGATAAAATACACTACCCTTTCCCAGAGTTAGGTTTATAAATCATAAAAAACTCTTATTAGAAAAGATAACATTAGATGGGTTTACGGTTGAAAACATAACAGTACCCAGACAGCACATCTTCGAAACAGGAGGTAGAAGAAATTGCATATTTTGAACGCAGCCACGTAGCTCCTTTAAATTTGTATTTTTGGGTTCCTTAGGGCTTGCTGACAAATAATATGTAAAACGTTACGCAAATAGTCCAGGAATTAATAAATTATACCCAAAATAAAATATTGGGGGTGCCTGACAGCATAAAATCATTTCTGCTCATAAGATTTTTTTTTTTAACGTGTTTGAAAAAAAATTTACGTTACAGAAATAGCCTACCATGTAAACTCCAAATTGATTGGAGCGCAACAAATGAAAGCCTAACCACGATTGGTCGGGCTATAAATACTATCTTGGTTGTTAGGGGAAACGGGGAAAGGTAACATTTTTTCAAACACTTGTCGAAACGGGGGTCATTGGTCAGACTCGCTGATATACACACTTGGGAGCGTTAGTTCGAAACCACTTGTTTAAATAAGATTGATAAAGCATCAGTGCGTTGAAGCCAGCTTAACTTTTTCTCAATACAAGCCTGGACGACAAGCAGATGGGAATTTGTGCCAGTCTGTGCCAGAATTCATTGCTAATCAACGTATCTGTGTTTATTCGTATGAATTGTGGTAAGCTTGAACCATTCAATATCTTTTAATGAAAATTGAATGTGAATTGTTGATTTATGCCTGTATATATATGTGTAGTTCAGTGGCAAACGTGAGGTAAAGCCTGTAATGCTCCAGCCTGAACAGAGGGTGTCGGAGAGAAGTAAAACGGCATGGAATGGCCAAACAGGATGGCTGTCCCATGTTGGCCTAAAGCACCTGGAACATGAATCATTTAATTTTGGGTAAAAAAAATGTGTTCCAGTTAGTGTTTCATGTGTGTTGCCAAGAAAAATCACCATATGGTTGGAGAAACAGCGTATTTTTGCCATTTGGCAACATTCTATCTTTTAACTATTTTTTTTTTTTCCTTTTTATGTCTGCGAGCAACATCTACATCACTGGTTTTCGTTCAGAGCTTAGAACGCCATTTATACCAGTTTTATATCAAATGCTTCATCTAGGGAGTAAAAACAAGGTGAATACTAGAGGTTCCAGTTCAAGACCCTTCAAAACATAGTTCAATGATATTATGTTGCCACGCTCTGGAACAAAAAACACAATGTTCAAACCTTATGGTGATTTGTTGCCCAATGGCAACATACCCATGAAACACTAACTAAACATTTTTTTGCCCAAAATTAACCTTCACACCACTTTTCAGACTTGGGGACAGCCTTTCTATTCAATCATCCAGGTGTCAGTGTACTGTTTGGCCATTCCATGCCGTTTTACTTCTCTCCGACACCCTCTGTTCAGGCTGGAGCATTACAGGCTTTACCTCACGTTGGCCACTGAACTACACATATATATACAGGCATAAATCAACAATTCACATTCAATTTTCATTAAAAGATATTGAATGGTTCAAGCTTACCACAATTCATACGAATAAACACAGATACGTTGATTAGCAATGAATTCTGGCACAAACTGGCACAAATTCCCATCTGCTTATCTTCCAGGCTTTTATTTAGCCAAATATAAGCTGGCTTCAACGCACTGATGCTTTATCAATCTTATTTAAACAAGTGGTTTCGAACTAACGCTCCCAAGTGTGTATATCAGCGAGTCTGACCAATGAGCCCCGTTTCGACAAGTGTTTGAAAAAATGTTACCTTTCCCCGTTTCCCCTAACAACCAAGATAGTATTTATAGCCCGACCAATCGTGGTTAGGCTTTCATTTGTTGCGCTCCAATCAATTTGGAGTTTACATGGTAGGCTATTTCTGTAACGTAAATTTTTTTTCAAACACGTTAAAAAAAAAATCTTATGAGCAGAAATGATTTTATGCTGTCAGGCACCCCCAATATTTTATTTTGGGTATAATTTATTAATTCCTGGACTATTTGCGTAACGTTTTACATATTATTTGTCAGCAAGCCCTAAGGAACCCAAAAATACAAATTTAAAGGAGCTACGTGGCTGCATTCAAAATATGCAATTTCTTCTACCTCCTGTTTCGAAGATGTGCTGTCTGGGTACTGTTATGTTTTCAACCGTAAACCCATCTAATGTTATCTTCTCTAATAAGAGTTTTTTATGATTTATAAACCTAACTCTGGGAAAGGGTAGTGTATTTTATCACTGTCCGTCTGAAAAAAAATTAGTGCATGTAGACTTACACGCGTGATGGCAGCATTTGTGTATCGCGCGACGCGTGTTGCATGCGTTCCTGATTTTCAGCCCTCCCTCTCTCTTTATCCTTTTGTCCATCTGTTCGTTCGTTTTGGTAACGTAATATAATTAATGTTAGGATTAATTTAGGTCATTACGCAGTACGTCTCAATGTTTTTCTTAGAAATGCAGCACACGTTTCATTGAAGAAGGCGGGTAATAATACAGTAAGCTTTTATATCAACGTGAAAGCGTTACAATTTGCAGACGAAGCAGAAAACAAGGGGGATTTCGAGTACATTCTTTGTGACAGCACTGTTATTTTCCCATTGCTCTTCTCTTTATTAATTTTATTTGTTAGGCTTTATATTTACCTAATAATTTATATATGTGGATTAGAATATTTCACGACACCTCCCCTCTTAAAACAGACATTATATGTCAGTCCTTTATTCTATATACACATAGAGAAATTTATTATTATTTCTGGGGTTTACGGTGATTCTCATCACACGGATGGCGGCTTAAAAAATCCGCTCCCAAATTGGTTTTTCCAGATATATACTCAATGCTAAAATTATATGGAGCCAGAAGTAAAGACCATCGGAGTAACCTAGAGTTCTCATGCTTAGCCTGTGCTAAAAACGATAAAGGTTTGTGATCTGTTTGCAACTTAAATGCCTTCCCATATAGATAAATATTGAATTTCTTTATTGCCCATATTACTGCAAGACATTCTTTTTCGCTAGTTGAGTAGTTGATTTCAGCTTTATTCAACTTTCTGCTAGCATATGCCACTGGGCTTAATTCCCCATCCAATGCATCTGATTTCTGTAGTAGAGTTGCACCTAACCCAATATTACTTGCATCCGTCCTTACTATGAATTCTTGACTTAAGTCAGGTAATTTCAAAATGGGTTTACTTGTGAGCTTTTCCTTCAATTCTTGGTAAGTCATTTCACATTGTGGTGTCCATGTAATGCGATCTGGAAGTCCTTTACGTGTCAATTCCGTTAAAGGTGCACATATGGAATTAAAGTTTTTGATATACTTCTGGTAGAAACCACATAATGAGACAAAGGATCTCACGTCCTTCTTGGTTTGTGGTCTCGGGGCTTTCTGTAGTTTTTCTAAATTCTTTGGGTCAGGGGTCATGTTTCCCTGATAAACTGTGTGTCCCAAAAATTCCAATTCTTTACATCCAACGCAAACATTTTGGTTGGACGGGCTGTTAAATTTGCCTCCCTAAGTCGATCAAACAGCATGTTCAGAGAGTCAATGTGTTCCTCAAATGTTTCTGTTGCTATAAGGATATCATCCATAAAATTTGTTATACAGGGATTATTCAGAGGATCCAATAATTTTCTCATCATTCTAGAGAAGACACTAGGCGCATTCTTCAATCCAAATGGCAATCTATTAAACTCATAGTGTCCTTCTGAGGTACTAAAAGCTAAGTATGGTCTAACCTCAGGCTTTACTGGAATCTGATAGTATCCTTTACTCAAATCCACTTTTGAGAAATATTTAGCTTTATTTAGTCTGGCAAACAGCTGATTTGTATCCGGCAATGGATCCACCTGTCCTTCTGTAATAGCATTCAGTCTCCTGTAATCTATACAGAGTCTATGTTCTCCAGAGGGCTTCCTTAAGAGTACAACACCGGAAACTATACGAAGACTCACTGTGCGAAATAATTCCTTCCTTCAACAGATAGTCTATCTCTTCCTTCAAAGCTTTCTCCTTAGCAAACGGAATCGAATATGGTTTCATACAGACAGGTGTGGGGTCTATCAGTTTCATATCATATTCCAATAGGTTTGTATGCCCTGGTCGGTCTGTTAACACCTCTGCATGATTATTTAGAACCTGTTGCACTCTCTCTTTCTGAGTTTTCGTTAAATGTGTACTGATTTTCACCTGTGCTGCTGTCTCACAGGGGTGTATGGATATTCAAATGATGAAAGTGGTTCCTTTTTCATCTCCATGGCGATGGACAAGGTCAACAAGTGTGTCTCTTCCTGATGTTCTCTTTCCAAATATTTCTTCAGGAGATTCACATGATAGATTTTTTCTTTCCCCTTCTTATCTATCTTATAATTTGTTCTAGACACCTTCTCTAAAACTGTATATGGACCCTGCCATCCAATTTGTAACTTATTCTGACTCCCAGGCAAAAGAAGCAGTACTTTCTCTCCCACAGCCAAATTTCTGTCTTTCGCCTTCCTGTTATAATAGGCAGCATGTTTCTTCCTGGCTTGTTTCAAATTTTCATTGGCAAGTTTCCAGCCAGTTTTCAACCGAGTGGTCAGCTCATTCACATATTGGTATGAAGATGTAATGTTTTCCTCTGCCTTTTCATCAGTCCACGTTCTTAACAAAGCTTCAAGTGGACCTTTTATTGGCCTTCCAAACAATAATGTTGCCGGGGCCATACCGGTTGAACTATGGGGTACCTCCCGATAAGCAAAGAGGGCGGCGTGCAGGTACTGGTCCCATGTATCTGGTTTTTCGTGTGCCAACTTTCTCAGGATCGACATCAATGTGCCGTTAAATCTTTCCACTTGGCCGTTCCCTTGGGGATGATACACACTACAATGGAAGTGTTTGGCCTGAAAGATCCTGAAAACTTCTTCAGTTAGTTTCCCCTTGAACTGAGAGCCATTATCAGTCAAGATTTGATTGGGAAAGCCTAACCTTGTGAAAATTGTGAGCAATGCCTCTGCCACATGTTTTGAATCAATCGATGACAGGGCTACTGCCTCTCCCCACATAGAACAAGTGTCCACCAGAGTCAGAATGTAGCTGTTCCTTCTCTTGGTTCGGGTGAGAGGTCCCACAAGATCCACGGCAACTCTCTCAAAGGGTGTTCCCACTATGGGCATTTCACCCAGAGTTGCTGGTGCAGTCCAATGTTTAGGTGCTACTCGTTGGCACTCTGGACAGGATTTTACATATCGTTTGATATCTTCAGTTATTCCTGGCCAGAAATAGTGACAAGCTATTCGCTGTCCTGTTGCGCTGATTCCCATATGACCACTGAAGGGAATCGCATGCCCTAGTTCCAACACTTTAGTCCTATATGAAGTGGGAAGGACCAGCTGTCCGTGACCATTGGATTCAGATCCAGCCTTCCTATATATCAGTTTGTTCTTCATATAAAACTCTCCCTTGCCTGGAGGTGTATGAGATTTGGGCAACTTCTTGAAACATGGCTTGAGTGTTTTGTCCTCAGCCTGTGCCTTCCTCATCTCATCTGGGTGAGTATTTATGGGATTATCCTCCTCCTTCTTTGACTGTGATCTGGTCTGCACTGTTGCCAATATCACAGGTCTCTTGGGATTCCCCAAGAAGACATATCTACACCCCAATATTAGAGGGTAGATTGGCTCATTTATCACTGCTGCTTTTATGATTCCTTCCACATATCGCGTTTTCACTTTTATTCGGGCGACGGGAAGTGTCATGGTAGCTACATCCTTGGTTGCAGTTTGAATCTCCACTGTTTCTGTGGTGTATTGATCGGCCTGCACCAGGTGAGAACTCACAACGGAATCGTAATCTAAACCGGTATCATATAAACATCTTATAGTGACACCATTACAGATGACATCTTCACACACTGGGGGGTGGTATGGTTCCTGTAATTCTTCAGGTTTGCCCTTCTTTTCCTTTTTCCCCGATGTCATAGCAGCAAAATGAGGAGGTTTCCTTCTACAATGGTCAGTGTCATGATTGTTCATCTTACAATTTTTTACACCACCTTTTTCCTTGGTTGAAAGATTTTCTTTCATCATATTTCCTTTCATCGAATTGTGGGAATTTATTTTTATTTTCATACCGTGGCCTATCAAATTGGTGCTTACCTTTATTTTGATCCTTAGGATCAAATTTATTAAAGTTCTGTGGTGCCCTAAAGTTATCCACCTGTTTCTTTTTATTACCTGTTACCTCTGCTTGAGCTGCTTGATACCTTTCAGCAACATTTAGCAACTCACCCAGCCTCTCTGCACCTTGTTCCATGAGAAACTTTCTCAGGTCTGGAGCCATGGACTCTCTTAATTGCTCTATAAGGACCATTTCCTTAAGATCTTGGGTTTTCCCCAGAGAAGTCCATTTCTCCAAGTATGTCTCTATTCGTGCAGAGAACTGGTGATAGGTTTCACCTGACAGTAGTTTAGCATTCCTAAATTTTTTTCTATAGAATTCTGCATTCTTTTCATACCTTAACAAAAGAGCCTGCTTTAGCATGTCATAATTTTCCTGATCACCTCTGCTCATTTTTGCAAAAACTTCATAAGCTGCCCCACGAAGTCCCTGAGATAACTTTAAGCTCCACCTTTCTCTCTCTAACCCATACGTGGTAGCTAATAGTTCATACCTATTTAGGTAGCTCTCAATATCATCGTCTTTCTCAACAAAATGATCTAAATGAAAATTCATAGCTGAGGTTGAGGCTCCCTGAGTAACCGTAGCATCAGAGGCAAAGGGACTGGCACCATTTTCAGGAGCATGGCCTTGAAACTCAAACTCCCTTAGTCGTAACTCATGTTCCCTTTGTAATCTTTTTTCTTCTGCTTCCCTTTCTGCAGCTAATTTCCTCTCTTCCCTTTCTGCAGCTAATCTTTTGTCTTCTCTTTCTGCCTCCAATTTCTTAGCCTCAGCCTCAATCTGCAACCTCTTAGTCTCAGCCTCAGCTTCAAACTGTAACTTCTTAATTTCCTTGTCAGCCTCTAACTTTCTTTCGGCTTCAAACCTTCTTTCTTCACGTTCAATAAATTTGTCACATTCCGTAGTAACATAGGCAACCATAACTTGCCCATCTAATCCTAACTCTTTTGCAGTCTGAACCGCAGCAGATCGAAATTTGGCCAGGTCCGCCATTGTCTATTATGTAAATTTATACAATGTCTAACCAACAATTCAATCTCTAATGGACAACACAGGCACCGTGAGCTCAACCTTATTTAATTCCACCCAAGGATACCTTTTAATTCTTATATTCCCTGAAGTGAATTACCCCCAATATTTTTAATAGGGAAAGATTCAAAATCCCAAGAGCGAGACCCCAATATATGTGGTGAAGTGGGATGTTATAAATATTTATAGGGGACTTAGTGTACTGACTGAGATCAGCTGTGAGGTATATATATCTAATAAGAGTAGTGTATTATATATAACCTTACTTGCTACCACATATCTATATATCTCAGTCAGAATTATTCTGGAATAGTGTGATGACTACGTTATGTGTCTAGGGTATGTGTATGATGAAGTGTAAGTCACAACAACAGACAGATAAACAATTTAATTTAATCCACTACTCTTAACAACACTGTGACACTCACATACATATAACACTCTATGAGAATATCTTAAAGAAGTCACTCGTAACTTTTCAAATAACAATATGTATTCATTACTGGCATGAATGAATATGTGTCCTGATTCAACTACAAGGGAACCAGGAATCACAATCAATTTAAATTACAAGTTATGTACAGAATGTATTTAATATGAATATTGTAGTGACATATATTATTACAAATGTTCTATGTGTGTGTCAGTTGTGTAGTAGTAAAATGAGGTAATACTGGTTTTGTTTTGTTCAAGCTCTGTTGGTATTTGTCATCATGACTTCAATAGTTTGTCTTTAGGGACTAGTATTGGAGATGTTCACAGTTCCTGATTTTAAGACAAGTAAATTCCCCTCTTAATGTTAATTTTACAAAGTCAGTTCAAGATGAGGGGACATAATGTTGAGCTCAGCTGGCCAAGTTAGCTTATCTGGCGTGATGGCGGCAGGAAAGGACTCCTCTGCTCGAATTCTCCTCTGGGCTCTGGAGACACCTCACTGATAGCTAAAAGGACCAAGGAGTATGCTGTCCGACACTGGATTCAGCAAAGCTCTGACTAGGTGCTGCTCAGTACCATCAAGACCACTGTCCCTGAAATCAAGAAGGATGTACCTTCTACTTCATAACTAACTTAAACTCTCTTGTTACACTGATCACAACACAGCACAAACATTGAGTTCAGAGCATTAGGCCAACTGTCAGCTTCATTTGAAATACTTTATTCCAGTATTACCCTTCTTAATGGTTACTACGCCTCTGCAATTCCAGCATTATTTCTTTCTATTCAATCATCCAGGTGTCAGTGTACTGTTTGGCCATTCCATGCCGTTTTACTTCTCTCCGACACCCTCTGTTCAGGCTGGAGCATTACAGGCTTTACCTCACGTTGGCCACTGAACTACACATATATATACAGGCATAAATCAACAATTCACATTCAATTTTCATTAAAAGATATTGAATGGTTCAAGCTTACCACAATTCATACGAATAAACACAGATACGTTGATTAGCAATGAATTCTGGCACAAACTGGCACAAATTCCCATCTGCTTATCTTCCAGGCTTTTATTTAGCCAAATATAAGCTGGCTTCAACGCACTGATGCTTTATCAATCTTATTTAAACAAGTGGTTTCGAACTAACGCTCCCAAGTGTGTATATCAGCGAGTCTGACCAATGATCCCCGTTTCGACAAGTGTTTGAAAAAATGTTACCTTTCCCCGTTTCCCCTAACAACCAAGATAGTATTTATAGCCCGACCAATCGTGGTTAGGCTTTCATTTGTTGCGCTCCAATCAATTTGGAGTTTACATGGTAGGCTATTTCTGTGACGTAAATTTTTTTCAAACACGTTAAAAAAAAATCTTATGAGCAGAAATGATTTTATGCTGTCAGGCACCCCCAATATTTTATTTTCGGTATAATTTATTAATTCCTGGACTATTTGCGTAACGTTTTACATATTATTTGTCAGCAAGCCCTAAGGAACCCAAAAATACAAATTTAAAGGAGCTACGTGGCTGCATTCAAAATATGCAATTTCTTCTACCTCTTGTTTCGAAGATGTGCTGTCTGGGTACTGTTATGTTTTCAACCGTAAACCCATCTAATGTTATCTTTTCTAATAAGAGTTTTTTTATGATTTATAAACCTAACTCTGGGAAAGGGTAGTGTATTTTATCACTGTCCGTCTGAAAAAAAATTAGTGCATGTAGACTTACACGCGTGATGGCAGCATTTGTGTAACGCGCGACGCGTGTTGCATGCGTTCCTGATTTTCAGCCCTCCCCTCTCTCTTTATCCTTTTGTCCATCTGTTCGTTCGTTTTGGTAACGCAGTATAATTAATGTTAGGATTAATTTAGGTCATTACGCAGTACGTCTCAATGTTTTTCTTAGAAATGCAGCACACGTTTCATTGAAGAAAGCGGGTAATAATACAGTAAGCTTTTATATCAACGTGAAAGCATTACAATTTGCAGACGAAGCAGAAAACAAGGGGGATTTCGAGTACATTCTTTGTGACAGCACTGTTATTTTCCCATTGCTCTTCTCTTTATTAATTTTATTTGTTAGGCTTTATATTTACCTAATAATTTATATATGTGGATTAGAATATTTCACGACAGTCGCATTTTCTTCCGTGGAGATTCGTTAACGGCTGAGCTGAAATGACATTTGGTAAGCATTGTATTTATCACGTTTCATCTTGCTATTTATTTTTTTTAGTTCTTTCTATAAACTTTGATCTTCCGACTAGCAGTGTGACTACAGCGTTGGCCTATTGCAATAAAGGTGCCAAGTTAAAAATACGATGGAGTAACTCTCCAGTCTGCCCAGCAGTAAATGACTACCTGACTCTGATCTTGAGTTTGGGAAGGAAAAGGCAACAAGGAAAGGAACTAGTCACCCCCATCTCATGACGCTGGACCTAGTATAGTAAAGTCTCTAACACTCCACTCCCATACGGCAGTATCTTCTATGGGACTACCTTTACCTATAAACTTTAAGAATATGCTGTCCTGATATTTATATTAGTTGACATTTTATTTAAATTTGTGCTCGACTAAATCTTTCGGTTATATTAGGGCGAAATGTCATAATATAAAAGACATTGTGGTATGTGTTTGTCATCACTGCCTTCATATACGTTGGGGGGTTTTTTTTTTAGCTTCAATTGCGGACGGTGAATCTTTTATAATTGTCACTTTTTCAGGATGGTTGTTTGATGTTATTTCCAGAGCCATTAGTATTGTCATCTGTGATGAAATTTCTGGATCATTTCTTGGCCTCATTCGAAAACGAGACACCGTACAAAAATTCGGCATACAGGTCAGCCAATGGGAAGGCATCTCATTTACAAATTGTTTACAATATGTTAGGCATTCAATATGATGGACCGCAAATCTGTGTAACTGTTGCTTGATTGTTTGCAATCGTGTTCGGAGGGTGTTGATGGGCGTTGTCAAAATGAAGACAAACAAAAGGTCAACTCGACCTACGCAGTGGTGTGTAGACATGGAGTGAGGATACAGTACATGCGAATGATGGCAAACGTTCGTTAGAGTTGACAAATAGACCAATCTCACTCACCTATGGCTGGAAGTCATTTACGCCAACTACTATGTACGTTTCATACAGTTTAATTGGAACGATCACACTTGACAGCACGGGTACAGTGACAGCAGACAGGTTGGCATAAATCATAATAATGTTGATCAATGAAATACACTATCACATGGGCATTCATGTTGCATAACAGTACCAATGGAATGTCAGTAGACAAGCACTCAGTAATTCCAATATATATCGTCTGACTTTACTGACAGAGCACGTCAGTTCATAAACAAGGTTCAAGATGGTTCCTAGCGAAGATTCCTTTAGGTAAAGCTCAGCACATATTTTTGTTATAACAATATTGAACCACTAGTAGTGGGTTCTCTTCTGTAGCAGTGATCTCTGGCCTCATCAGGTGATAGTAAGGGGGCATCCCTGTTCTCTCCTCGATGATTGGAAAATATAGGATTCAAAATGGCTTCTCCTCCCAGTGAGTTGTCACTCACCCAGGATACAAACTATGAAGCGCAATCAAAGCTGATCATTCATTAAATGTCCTCATTGCTTTGTAGATTCTACCATTGATACTATTGACTTCATCACATAATATGCTGCTGCTAGGTATGAATGTCATCTTCATCTGGTTAATATTCATCTAAACGTACAACCGTACGACTGCCCATCGAATACAATGCCTCAGGAAAAGTTCATAAGAAATGCGTCTTTACCATGGTATCAGAAATACACTAGAATATGATTCTGCCATTCCTTGGCAGTAAGAATAAACACTGGGGTGAATAATACATGATATGTCTAAAGAGACTACCTCTTTCCCCACTAGTATAGAGATCACTTTTCGGCGACAGGCCGCTACAACAACTCAGCACCCATCAGGGCGGAACCTTCTCACCTCCCCTTAGCGACACATTCGCCGAACAACCTTTGACCCCGAGTTCGACACCGAAGATATAGTTCGACTTAGACATACAAAGATATTAAGATATAAGACAGACTCGTCCTACATAGACAAGAAATACACATAGATTAGGGCCATAGATATACTGAAGCAAGAACAATCTATTTCTAACCAAACAAAGAATAGATCGCTGTAAACCTAGATTCCTACGCTAAGTTCGATATTCAGGAAAGATACAAGAACAGATAACTCACAGAATGAATACACATCGACTAATCTGAGTTCTCTCCCTTAGACTGAGAATCGTGAATTCAAAGATAAATATATTTTTATCAGACAAATAATTACATTTTACATTTGTATGCGTGTCAACAGTAATATGTGCGCCACACAAAAGAATATGTGCGCAACAGTAACCAAGGAAAGTGTGGACAGGCAGTGTGTGCTTAAGGACGGAGTACCTCACGGATGATGTACAAAATTCAATATTAGAGATCCTTATCTGTAAGTAGATGACTAGACTTTCACTAGGAGTGGTATAATGCCGAGGTAATTCTGAGTTGGATGCAGCGTTACATGAACCTAGTAGTGATAACCGCTGTTTAGGCTGCTCCAGTGAAATGTCGGATGAAGCTAGGAAAAAGATAGTTATCGTAATAGATGAAGAATAATCATAGAAATACAATATGATCAAGATGGAGGAAATCCGCATGGAAATAAGCCAACTAGGATTATTTTGGATTTTCCATACATGCACACATTACCTACAATTACACGGTTTTGAGGAAGCTAATATCTGTGACGTCATAGCTTTCTGATGGGTACGCCTTTGACCTATATAAGGAGGAACGTATGGAAGTCTAGGACTCGCGCAAAATTTAAACTGACAGACTAGAGCAGCAGTTATTGTCACAAGCTTCCATTGCCATCTGCAGCTGTGGGCAGACTGTATGACCATTGTGAGCTCGTCTGTATATTATTCAGGGTTAAATCCTGCACTGAAGGGTGTACTCTATCTGAAGAGCCAAAATCAGCTGGAGGAGACTCTTGTTGTCAGAGCCCTATGTAGTTACAGAGGAACATCCACAGGACCACCTTTACCTTTGGAAGAACCTCATCTGTAGGATTCTCTCCAGTAACTGTTGTTCAAGCCTTCAGAGGAGAATTATAAGCTAAGTGGCATAGTTTTGGGCTACTTTTCAGTTACACAAAAATTACCACAACCCAAATGACAGATTTGTAGTGATGATGAATCATAGTGGTCAGTAAAGACATATATCAGTTAATAACAGTGAAAGTATTACTAATAGCTCCAAACAAAGACAGTCTACATCAAGATCAATGTTACAGAGGACAAGATGAACTGTCATTACAAAATTATAAGAACTGTAAATTTGTGAGATAGTGAAAGTGAACTATACATATAGAATTTTTTTGTTTGTTGAACCTATTTGAGTTCAAGTGAAATTACTAAAAGAACACAAGAAAATCTTGTTAATAATAAATTGTAAATTGTACCAACAGTCTTTATTGACTTATTTAAGTTCAGTTCTAAGTTCTTGTTGATTAGTTATTAGATTACCCCTAGCTGAGTCATAAATTTAATCATAGTTATTATCCTAGTCATAGTCTTGGGTAGGTCTGTGAGAGGAGCACTTTAGATAACTAGGATTGCACAGTACCACCTCACCTAGTGATCTATACAGCTGACCTTAACCTTGGACTACTATACACCATTACTCTTTTCAGAGAATGGAGTATTTCTTATAAGACCAGTCTCTTATCTGACACTATTTTGGTATCATCTGATACACCTTTATGTTCAGGATATCTTATATGTAAATAATTAAAACCTCTCGCGACATCATCAATAGCGCTGTAAAATAGACGCACTTTCGGTGATTCTAGTACTGTTTGCTAATGTTCCTGTTGCACCTCTTTTTGCCCACTGCAATGCGTTCAGGATTTTGGAACATCGCGGTGCTCAAATAAAACGTCGCTAGATTAACATGACGTCATATAAAATAATTACGTAGACGCGCGTGCAGAGCAACGGTCAGTTGACTTTTGGTCAGTTGCCATTTGGAGGTGTCTCCAGCCGGTCGAGCTGTGTTTTCGATGTTGTCGTAGATTTTTTATAGGAATTTAAGATCAATAATGGTCTCGTCTGAATAGAACTAGAACAGGTGATAGCTCAGTAGGAGATAAGGTAAAGAAATAGATTTTTACGAGTGAAATGGTGAAAGGTAAAGTTTGTCCCTGAATTGTGATAGATAATCTCTTCCAGCCTATCGGATACGACTGAGATTCTTAGATCAGACAGTTTTCATATATATATATATATATATATATATATATATATATATATATATATATAATATATATATATATATATTATATATATATATATATATATATATATATATATAAATATATATATATATATATATATATATATATATATATATATATATATATATATATATATATATTCAACCACTCACATCTATATACACACACACACACACACACACAGATAAGTGACGCACAAACGTGAAAAACTATCTTAATGGATGTAGGGATATGTTGGGACAAGCTGACCAACATACGTAAATAAAGTTTATGTAAATTTTATTTATCATAAGAAAACTTCACAACAGCATTATTTCGAATATCAATCAAATACAAATAAACATAAGTTAATGAATTAATTAAAGAGTTAGACTCATAGGTGTAATCCTTCCTCCCTCTGTTGAGACAAGATCCCGTTAGACGAAAGTTATTAACCCCCCAAAGAGTCAAAGATTTATACGCTATGGTCTAGGATTTCCCTCTACAAGAAAGAACAGAGTTTATACGTTAATCTATTCTGAAAGGGACAGCATTAGCAAAACTTGCATTAAAAAAATACATAGTGAGTACATGGATTATACAATAAAATAATTATTCATCCCTGCTTTCTCTCGCTCTGACAAACCTGTGATCACATCCAGTCACTCTTACCTAATAGGTGCTTTCACAACATCTGGAACAATCGTTAAGGTACACACAGCAAATCCAAGGTTGGGTTTTGGCGAAAAAAGCCCCAGTTTCTCCAAGACTAATTAATCCAAATGTTGGGAAACGCTTGATTCGTTACTGTTAGTAGGATGCTGATTATGTCACTTCAGTTTTTGTCCAGGTTGGAAAATACTTAAGAGATCTAATGTTCACAGTGTACAGTAGCTGGGAATATTCGATCGTTAAATCGAGTGTCAGGTAAATAAATCTGTTCAGGATAAATCTTCTTCACAACACAGTGGTTGTTATTCAGGTAATGTCAATGTTTGATTCTGTCGCCGCAACAGGCTGAATGTATATGAAATTGGGAAAAAAGAAATCTGGGTATCTATAAGTCCAGTTACAATTTATTCTTAATATTCTTTGGGTTGGTACTCTGTCTCTTTCTGGGTGTAAAACACGAGGCCAGACAAGTCACCTTGAAAACCCGATATTTATATCAGAATGTTCTCTTGTACTGTTGGACTTAAGTCCGTTATTCTCAGACTCATATCGAAGCCGCTGGTAAGGTTTAGGGTTTGACCCAATACTGTGTAAAGGAGAAAAAAATACAAATACTTAACCATATTATAGTATTCTCAATCCTATCCTTAACCCGCGTAAAATATGATATATTTATCCTCTTCGGTTATTTAACTTAAATTATAACCTACAAGCTTAGAGCTTGTCTTATCGTTTAAAAACTCCCGTGAAATAAATTCTAGTCATTTAAAAAAAACTTAATCATCATGAATTAGAAATAATTATATATTTCGTCAATACTCATAATGAACAGTGCATTACTAGTTGGTTAAAATATTCTCTGACTGGTTACTAGCTATTAATTAAATTTATTTTATAGCTGGAATAGTTTAGCTAGAAATTATTATCTATTCTGCTAGCCTATGTAACACAGTAAATCCTAGAGAAATATAAATGACGGACTTATCTAGTAAATAACTCTGCAAAGAAAATCTAGTGAAATAAAGTACGGACTTAACAATTAATCACCCAAACTACTAGTATATATAATTACCTCAAACACAGAAATTCTAAGACTATCTCCAACGAAAAACTAAGAAACTTCACTAATACAAGTGATTCTAGAAATCGAGCTAGATGTCTTTAAGATCTGTGGGTACTGGATAACTTGAGTTAGAATGCTGGGGTATATATATCTCTGAAATCAAAGGGAATGTTACACTATACACCGAAACCAGACTCTCTGCTAGATTTAGCACCTACGTTCAGATCTAGGGGAATACGTGAAATCAAAGCCATTTTTCACGCTAGAACCGAAACCCAGACTCTCTCTGTTGCGTACGGAATCGCCTGAGATCCGGCGTAACGTAATTTGCTAAAAAGTGGAAATTTTACCCATCTCTGCTCGTATGGGTCATTCTAGCGTGCAATGTCCTTTGATCTGGCGATTCGCTGTGTTTAATTACCTCTCTAGCGAACGGATTTACTAGGGAGGTAATAGAAATTTGTCTCACCTTGGTTCCAAATTATCTGCTCTTTTCTACTCAAATTATTTCCCCTGATCACTGCCTGATCCTATTACACGATTTTCAATCGCTGGCGTTAAAATTACAGGTAACCGGCTCAGCGTTAGCTAATTAGGTCTGCTGGTAAACTTTCGTCAAAGGAAATAGCGAACAGCAATAAAATATGCGTGCTAAATTAGAAAAAGAGACAGATCTCTGAGTGTAGGAGGGTTTTGTGTTGACAAAACGTGCGTAGATGAAAGCTAGGTAAAAGAAAAGTGTAGATAATGAAATAGAGATATGAAAGCTATTATCATAATATGTCACAGATGTGTCCTTTTGAGACCGATGTGTCCGTCTTTATGCATGTATTACAAGATAGTGTTTGCATCCATTGATGCCAGGAGATTCCTACAATGTAGATGCGTATTTGAAATCGCTGATAAATCATATAATGATGTCGCGGACCTCAACTTGACGGACTTTACAGACATGTGTTAAACTCTCCATTATTGTCGAAGTATAACGGACTGTGATTATGGCTGATAGATAATGTACATGTGAATTATTATAATACTGTTGAGCTACTTGTTACTATGGAATGTTATTAAACCTTGTGAGACGCTGCCGATAGTATTCGTCAACACTTATTAAAATTGCTGTTGCAGTTCTTCGTTGAATGCCTGAAAGAAAATCATACACCATAAAATCACCATGATAGAATTATTTGCAGTTACACCATTGCACGCGCAACAGTTCCATTTTGGCATATAACTTCCTGTTTTTTTTTTTTTTAATTGATCTTTCTCGGCGAGTACTGACAATCTTCCTACCAGGTTCCTTCTACTAGTTGGTGATGCTTGAATGGCTTCTAGGTACAGAGGTTAATATGAATTCTGAATTAGCAACCCTGGAAAATACAGGCGGTTTTTACTAAGATCTAGATGGGGTATATGTTGGGGTCAGCCATCCGTATAAAACACATCTAAAGCTATGTGCCGTAATGGCCAGCGAGGAGGGGCCTTAATCTCTCCCATCCCCACTGCCTTATGAGTCAGACATTTTAGTCAAAGGCTATTCGAGATTCCCATATGCAAACCGAATTGCCCCTTGCACAGTCATGAACAACGGCAGTTTCCATAGAAAAACGGAACGACGTTAATGGGGTTCCAAGTTTAACCACGTTATCAGGTATTGTCCGTTCGGAAATTCGCGCCCACACATTGAACATTGTAACTTTGCAACCCCTTGACGGATGTTATTGAAATTTGCTACGTGCCCTACTTATATCAATGCAGTTATTAATATATTTTTTGCCCTTACAAAACTCATGTCATGTTCGAATTTTCTTCTTTAAGTTATATAAAACAACTCTTACCGTTGTCTGGGTTAATTTGTATTAGTTCTACAGGAAAGTTACAAGATCCGTTCAAAAATTGCGCACTTAATTTTTGTTACAGAACAGCACAAGCGATGAAATGTGCTATTCAATATTTTTTTTGTTTGAATTAGTGTAGTGACTACATGTCCGCACGTGTGCGCACCTATTGTACACAGTCGCGAGTAATTATTTCAGCGGCGTATGCTAATTGCAATGAGTTGGCTGCAACGAAACAAAACGACACCAGCGTATAATATATTTTTAAACTAAACTGCATAATTATGAAAAGCGCAATGAATCTGAAATGCAAATTTATCACTTTGCAGAAGGTAACTGTTATATTGTACAGGCATTTTCGCAGAGAGGCTAAGATGGGTTGTTTATACCACGACATCCAAGAACCAGGTAGGAGAACACGAAAGGCCCTGGGTGTGGATAGAAGATCTTTTCGACGTTGGATACAACAAGACGGTGATTGTACAGATGCTGCGGTTAAGCAAGGAAGGAAGAAAACAAATGATGATTTTGACAAGGATGTCACTAGACGTTTGATTTTGAAGATGTTTAATGCCAATCAACTTGTTACTCTCCGCATGCTGAAAAGTCGGCTGCAAGCAGAATGCGATATTAACGTCACAAAAACAACTCTTTGGCAGCTTGTCAAAAGTGTCGGCTTCACTTTTAGAAAAACGTCTGGCGGAAGGAATTTTTTATGTGAAAAACCACATCTGGTTGCAGCTCGAAGCAAATACCTTAGGCAGATTCGTGAGAGAAGGCAAGACGGCTACAATATAGTGTATTTGGACGAATCTTGGGTTAATGCTCATCATACGAACGAGAAAGAATGGCAATCTGTTGACGAAAACCATAGAAGGAAAATTCCCAGCAGCAAAGGTCAACGCATTATATTAGCACATGCTGAAAGAAGACAGAATGGGTTTGTCCGTGATGCAGAGCTTATTTTTTAATCAAAGTCTGTAGATGGTATGGACTACCACATTGAAATGAATGGGCAAATTTTTCGAGATTGGATAGTGAATACACTCCTCCCGACTCTAGATAGGCCGTCTTGCCTGGTGATGGATAATGCGTCCTATCATAATGTTCCAGCACAGGAGGATAAAGCTCCCACTTCGGCAAGCACGACAGACGAAATCAGGAGGTGGCTTGTGAATGAAAATATCTTCGCCGACAACAGCTATTTAAAACCAGAGTTGTTGCAGCTTGTGAGACAGCGGAATAAGACAAAAGTGTATCTGATTGATAAAATCAGCCAAGAGCAGGGTCATGTTTCTCTTCGACTCCCACCTTACCATTCTCACCTTAACCCAATAGAGCTGGTTTGGGCTAGAGTTAAAGGGCAAGTGGCCGCCCAGAACACCACTTTTAAAATGTGCGATGTTAAAGACATGACTCGTGAGGCCATTTCACGAATAGACAAAGAGTACTGGGCTAAATGTGAAGAACACGTGCTACAGGAAGAAGCAGATTACTGGCAGCGAGATGGCTTGCAGTTTATCCAACCAATAACTGTTGTGAACTTATTGGAGTCGTCCGATTCGGAATGAGGCACGTCGATCGCATTCCTTCGTTTGTGATAAACTAATTTCATGTGCCAATCTATAACAACACATAAACAGTTACGATTTGTCATAGCTTCCCGATGATTTACTGCTATCATGGTTCATTATCAGAACATCATTCCTCGTATCAAAATCACGTGAACAACCAATCACACATTTAGGACACGCCCTTGAACCGTCTTGTCGCACAAATGTTGTGATTTACTTAAGAATTAATGTTACGGGCAGATTTAGGCAAATGTTCCAAGAAGATCAAAGAAAATCGCCATTTTGCAAATTTCACGACAGCTGTGGATGTAATGATCGCAAAATCTTAACTGCATGGAAAATCTAAGACTGCATGCAAAAATTCATGTCCATACAACAAACAGTTTTGGAGAAAATTAACGCTTTCTGTGGGCACGAATTTCTGAACGGACTATAGAGAGCATCAAGTGCTGCAGTAAATACCCGACCGTCATCAAGCTACTGTAAGCAACAACAACAAAATTATAAATAAAAATGCTTTGACCATAGAAAATTGAAATGACATGTCATATACGGATGTTAGAAAATTAGATAACATCTGGAGAATAATGGAAAGAATGATTGCTAATTTATTAGAATTGTGTGAACTGCAGATGAAATAATTCTGATAGTTACGAAATATTTTATTCCAGAGGAAATAAACTTGAAAGAGGAAAAGGGATAATTATTGATACAGAAAAAGCGAAAAAAACTATCGGATTTTAAGCAACACCAGAGGGAGTCGTCTAAGTTAAAATTAATGACAGATAACTGGATATTACTAGAGACAGAAAAGAAAGAGATAAAGAATGCACGAAATGAACTCAAGAGGACATTGCATAAATTTTTTTAAGGCGTTTTGGGGAGTAATACTCTTCGAGTAATGAATGAATTAATACACACATTATACAATTAAATTGGCATTGTTGTTCCACACAGAACAGCCTCTTTATAGCACTTAGACAATTTAACGCAAAAAGTTTCTGGTGGGAAAAAAAAGGAAAATATGACTAACAGTTATAGTCTAGGAGAAAGAAATTAGAGAGGCGACAAATTCATAGAGTTGACTTAAAAATATGATACCAGTCAATCAATATCCTGTTGCTTCCCAAGAAGCATAGGCCTTAAACAAACACAGGCCAAGTTCGCTAGTCTAGTGTGATCAGCTTAAGTTCTTTCAATGTCTTCCTGATTATTTTCATTTCTGCCCCCATTTTTCTTTCACTAAGTGTCCATCTTGTCTCGCAGAGTCCCATTATATCAATCTCGTAACTCCTAATTTCTGCTGCCACCTGTGCAGTCTTCCATTGTTCACTCAACCAAGCCTGGAAATTTTCCTAGACTAGAAAAAGGCTTGTCGCAACCTAGAGACTTTTCAACTTTCTCTGGGTTACGTGATTACAAGAGAACCTTCTTCTGTCTTGGATGGTTGAATTGAGTTCTTTTCTTTAGTTTACCTGGCCATGTTAGAAGCGTGATATGATAATAGGAAATACCTGGCGTAGACATAATCCTATTCGCCTTTGGGCGCGGACAAGCACAGGAAACAATATTTGTAATCGGATTGGCAACATTCTAAAAGCATAAGTTTTAAAACTGTCGGAAATCTGTGAAAACTATGCCAGGAGACTACTGCAGTAGCGAACTAATGGTAATATGAAAACATAGGATGACACTGAAGAAGTCGACTTTTAAAAATATTAAACCACATTTCAATCAATCCCCTTAAGCTCCACACAGAGCACATGCCTTCAACAAACACATGCCAAGTTGTCACGGCGCTATTTCGCCGAAATATCAGATTGGCGACATTGTGGTCTTGGCCACACTGAGATACCTTTACCGTCGAAGTCATGTGACAAAGACGGAAGCCGGAAGAAATCGAAGGCGCGAAAAGTCAGTGAGTTCTAACTAGCGTTCGGAGCGGACGTAAATATTTCCTCCCTGTCGCCAGCTAGTTGCTGTGCAGGGCGGGGCGTCATATGGATTATTAGCCAGAGATTGCCATATTCATTTCGGCTGGAGAATTCTGTGTAATGCTGGATGAGTGTAGTGTCCAGTGGAGATTATTTTCAGACCGCATGTGACGAGTTGTTCATGACTAGAGTATTTCTTAGCCATAGATTTTTGGATCGCTAGGGTGAGCGATAGTCAGCACAGTGGGTATAATGCCGTCATACTGGTATGTATGAGGCTCTCAGATAGAATTAATTCAGGCAAGTTTCTCTGGCATTTATATTTATATATTTCATACCTGTTGTTGGCCGTGTGAGGCCTGATTCTGTCTGTTTACAGTAATTGTGACGATATTGTTAATGCAATAGCTAAATTAAATAATATTATAGTGCATAAAGTCAAAAATAAGATAGAAAATAAAAATTGAGTCCAGCGTCTTCTTCCCCCACGCCAGCTAGTATGCGGGTTTTGATAAGCCTAATAGCGAATGGAGGATACTGTCTTTTCCTAATTCGTCCTTGAGATAAAATGTAACACTTTTGCAAGTTCAAGTCGTAATGCCAAAACGACAGAGTGATAGAATAAAAGAAAAGGAGGGGAGGGATGGAAAGACAGAACCTAGGGTACGCCGTCTCGCGTTGATTTCAAAAAGCCAACTCGCGCGACATAGCCTTGGGCGATTTTCAAATTACGATACTAAAACTAAAAAATGTTCGTCAATTTGGTCACACAGACAGCCTTAGCTCTTATTAAAAAATGACGTAATTCTAACGGACTACGGACGATTCTCGTTTTTAGTTTGAAAATAGTTGTATGAAGAAGTGAACAGGTGGCAGTTTCTAAATTTGAACGACTAACATAGAAAAAAATATGGAATTATGAACCATAATACATAGGGCCATAAAAATTATATATTCGGATGCCTTATGATTTCCTGAGCAACAATATGGTGTCACTTACACACTAGTACAATAAATAACCAAGATATTGGCAATAATACTATGTATTGTAAGACGGACTGACGAAAAACAAAAAAAATCATGCCTGCTTATTTTTTTTCATAGCACATTTTGAAAAAAAAAGCTTTTGGGGAAATAAGGACTAAAGGTACCTGCAATTTGATTGGCTATAGTTAAAAGGAAGGCGAGATAGGATTGGTTGACCTAAAATTAAAAATATATTTGCAGTAGTAAACATAGTAGTTTGAGAGTTTGTTTTTTTAAAGTTTGATTCAAAATAAATGAGTTCATGGTCCCATTGGCCAATGCTTTCTATATTATCGGAAACGTAGACTGCTCGTTGCCATTTTGAGAAAAATTTCTGTTGAACAAGGAGCGATGAGATCAGGCTTGTGCTTTTCAAACCTATAGAAAACAGTCTGGACAGAAGGCAGATCTAAAGTGTGCCATAACTGTTTGCCAGTCATCGTTCGCTTGTGTATATTTCATTGAAATTTGTGGTAAGATTGATTTTATTAACATTTTATTTAAAATAAAATTTGAATGTGAGATATTAACATACGACTGTAAGTAAGTGGGTCTATGGCAGACTTAGGCAGAGCCTAGAGATTGATCCATCATATGATAGACTATCAGAGAGGTGTAGAACTACAAGATTATATATGAATGTCATCAAGGAGCATACCACCTATCCTATTGTATGGAAAAAGATTACTGCTGGAATTGCAGAGGCGTTGTAACCATTAGGGGAGAGGAATACAGGTATACATTGTCACATCAAAATATAATGGTGAAATAGGTTGTCATAAAGAGCTGACCCTATTCGTTTGTTTGTACTGTGCCTGTAATTAATTGTGGAATATTATTGTATACTTGTTATAATGAAGGACGCATAACCTTCTTATTTCAGGGTTTTTAGTACTGACATTAACGTAGTACCAAGCTCTTGGGAACTGATCGATTCCTGACACTGTTTGCATATTTCGGGCACATACTGGCTGCCATTGCCTTTCAAGAAGTGTAACATATTGTCCAGCGAGCATATGAAAAGATCTACCGGTGTTATCCTTTGAAGATAAGTGCCTGTTCGGCACCAGGAAGCTCAACCTCTAGTTTTAAAATAAATAGTGTGAATATTAAATTTAAAAAATTCCACAAGTGTCAAATGAAAAGAAAATAAACAATAGGGTGTGATGTTAACCAAAAACCTACCATTATATACCAGTATTACCCTAAGTTAGAAAACTACATCTACACACTTATTTTATAATAACATTTGTATTATGGACAGAAGATCCATTGTGTTATTTAATTGATGTAAATAATTCTTTTGATTTCACTTTTGATTGTCAGTCCTGATTCAAAACAAACTAGAATCAGGATAATAAATTGTAAAAAATTAACGTTTACCCAAAATTCAACCACTGACTTACTTAAGATAGTCTTTTAAAGTGTAGTTTATATGTGATTGTCGTAGTACTGTTGTGTTGTGTTGGATAATAAAATAGTTGTTTATATGTTTAGTTGGTTAATGCAACATTACACTACATATTCATAACCCTAGACATTAAACGTAGTCATCATACATTCTAGTTAAAGAATAATTCTGAATGAGATCATAAAGGTGGTAGCAGAAAGGTACCCTGTAAACTTACCATAATATTTGTTATATTCAGGGACCTTCACAGCTGACCTCATTCAGTACACTAAGAGTACATAACAACAACATTTCTTACCATCTAATCCACCACATAAATTGGGACGCTCTTCCGGAATTTAAATTTTTCCTGGTACCCTACATATATTGGGTAGCTCGCTTCCGGGATTTTTAAATTCTTATAATATCATTATTTATATTAGGGTCTCAGGTCCCGGGATTTTTAATTACCTGTAAAATAAAACTAAAAGTATTCTTTTGTGGAATTTAAATAGTGGTTGAGCTATCAGTGCCTGTGGTTGGTGTTAGTCATAATTAGAAATTGTTAGTCATAATTAGAAATTTGTCTAGTTAGAAATTTTAAAGGTTTGCATAGTACAGAATGGCTGATCTGGCAAAGTTTCGATCTGCTGCTGTTCAGGCTGCAAGAGAAATGGGAATGGAGGGGCAAGGTCTGATTTCATATGTAACATCAGAATGTGACAAATTTATTGATAGAGAAGAAAGAAGGTTAGAAAGAGATCATGAACTAAGATTAAAAGAAATGGAACTTCAACTGCATAGATACAAACAGGTAGAGAGTAATAAAACCCCACAAGACCCAGATGAGTATTATAACAAAAATACTAGGGATCAGAACCTCAGAGGTTACCAAACATGGGATAGGCCAAGATCTGATCATAGCGACAAAAACCCGCAATTCAATGAACGGAAACCCTTAAAACCAGAAGAAAAAGGGGAAAAACACTATAGGATGCAAAATCCAAATACAATGGAAGGTGGTAGGAAAGTTCCTCCATACCGCGCTGCAAGCATGAAAACAGTGGACAAGGGTAGAAAGAAGGACCTGGCTATTGAACAGCAGGAACCTCAACATCCCCCCATCGGTGAAGAAGTGATATGTAATGGTGTTGCCGAGATCGAGGTCAAGACAAGGTACGTGGAAGGAGTAATTAAAGCTGCAGTATGTGACGACCCTAATTACCCGCTGGTGTTAGGAAGGTCATATGTATTTCTAGGGAGCCCAGCAAAACCTGTGGTAATGGCCACGTTTCAGGTCAGGTCGACCCCTAGTAAAGAGGAGGAATCACCAAAAACTATGTCTCGTAAACAGTGGAGGAAGGCACAGGCTGAAGATAGGTCACTGAAGCCGTGTTTTAAGAAACTTCAAAAACGCCATACCCCTCCTAGAAAAGGAGAATTCTATTTGGAGGATGGACTGCTTTACAGGGCAGATAAAGCAGGATCATACGGGTGTGGACAGTTAGTAGTGCCATCAAGATATAAGGAACGAGTTATGAGACAAACACATGTTCTAGACGGTGGACATCTGAGGATGGGTCGCACCTGTTTAAGGACATCTATGACTTATTACTGGCCAGGCATAGTTGAAGACATAAGAAAATTTGTCGAGGCCTGCGACCAGTGCAGCAAGGAAAATTCCACAGGGTGGATAACTAATAATCAGATGCCCGCCAAGCGTTCTGAAACACATGGGCCAAAAATTAAACATAAATAATAATCATAAAAAGGTAGATAACGTGGATAGGAAAACCCCTTTCCAAAACCAGTCTTCCCCTAACATATTTACATTAGCATCTCTGCGTATGGCACAAGGAAAACGCATAAATAAAGACCAGACATCCCAGGCTCAGTTTGAAGCCGCTTTTCGTGAACTGGCCAACATTAACATTGAAGATAATCCACCAGATTTGAATTCAAAACAAAGTGTTAACAAAATAACAGTGGGTAGTGGGCGGTTGCGCACTTGGGCAAGTGTTCAACGCGCTTCACAATATGGCTATTAATTTAGCATGATAAGGGCACTAGTGACATTGGTAGTCACCCGACCCCACACTGTCCAAGGGGAAGTATTGTACGGACCCTGGATGGAGATCACCCACATATATTATAACAATGATACAGGGCGAATTGATTTCTGGTGCAGAAAATTCATTTCCCCACATATTACATTATTTCACCAAAAGTTGTCGTTAGGCGGAGAATATAATTGGTGAATAGGGCCTCCAGTTGAGTGGCGCATTATAGAATCAGATATGGAAAATAGAAAAGGGTGTTTCCAAATTCAACTCAAGCCTGAGCTCAGACCAAGAGATAGCTATGGGCACCTCGGAAATTCACCTGTGCTTTTGGGATTGAAATTACTCCGAGTGTTTATTCCGGCTGATAATAAGATTACTGGAACCCCTACATAACTCTGCCATCACCATTGTATAGATTATCCCCTCATAACTATTGCAAGCTTGAGGGACATCAATTTTCTCTGGATATGTCATAGGGCAGACTCAGTGAAGATAAATGGTGAATATTGACTTATATCAACATAAGACAAACAATAATATCTGCAGCTGAGATGGACTCTTGGATTGCAGAGGTCTGGGGCAGATTTATTGAGTCGTGCCTACTTTGAACTGACCCAACTGCCTTAGTCCAAGATAAAATACAAGCAGAGTAAGCCTACTGAGCTAAATTTATCTATGTGTATTTCGAATTATGAACTGACATTAGGTAGTCTGTTCTAAAGTGGGGAGATATGTGACGATATTCTTAATACAATAGCTAAATTAAATAATATTATAGTGCATAAAGTCAAAAATAAGATAGAAAATAAAAATTGAGTCCAGCGTCTTCTTCCCCCACGCCAGCTAGTATGCGGGTTTTGATAAGCCTAATAGCCGAATGGAGGATACTGTCTTTTCCTAATTCGTCCTTGAGATTAAATGTAACACTTTTGCAAGTTCAAGTCGTATTGCCAAAACGACAGAGTGATAGAATAAAAGAAAAGGAGGGGAGGGATGGAAAGACAGAACCTAGGGTACGCCGTCTCGCGTTGATTTCAAAAAGCCAACTCGCGCGACATAGCCTTGGGCGATTTTCAAATTACGATACTAAAACTAAAAAATGTTCGTCAATTTGGTCACGCAGACAGCCTTAGCTCTTATAAAAAAATGACGTAATTCTAACGGACTACGGACGATTCTCGTTTTTAGTTTGAAAATAGTTGTATGAAGAAGTGAACAGGTGGCAGTTTCTAAATTTGAACGACTAACATAGAAAAAAATATGGAATTATGAACCATAATACATAGGGCCATAAAAATTATATATTCGGATGCCTTATGATTTCCTGAGCAATAATATGGTGTCACTTACACACTAGTAGAATAAATAACCAAGATATTGGCAATAATACTATGCACTGTAAGACGGACTGACGAAAAACAAAAAAAAATCATGCCTGCTTATTTTTTTCATAGCACGTTTTGAAAAAAAGCTTTTGGGGAAATAAGGACTAAAAGGTACCTGCAATTTGATTAGCTGTAGTTAAAGGAAGGCGAGATAGGATTGGTTGACCTAAAACTAAAAATATATTTGCAGTAGTAAACATAGTAGTTTGAGAGTTTGTTTTTTTAAAGTTTGATTCAAAATAAATGAGTTCATGGTCCCATTGGCCAATGCATTCTATATTATCGGAAACGTAGACTGCTCGTTGCCATTTTGAGAAAAATTTCCGTTGAACAAGGAGCGATGAGATCAGGCTTGTGCTTTTCAAACCTATAGAAAGCAGTCTGGACAGAAGGCAGATCTAAAGTGTGCCATAATTGTTTGCCAGTCATCGTTCGCTTGTGTATATTTCATTGAAATTTGTGGTAAGATTGATTTTATTAACATTTTATTTAAAATAAAATTTGAATGTGAGATATTAACATACGACTGTAAGGCAGAGCCTAGAGATTGATCCATCATATGATAGACTATCAAAGAGGTGTAGAACTACAAGATTATATATGATTGTCATCAAAGAGCATACCACCTATCCTATTGTATGGAAAAAGATTACTGCTGGAATTGCAGAGGCGTTGTAACCATTAGGGGAGAGGAATACAGGTATACATTGTCACATCAAAATATAATGGTGAAATAGGTTGTCATAAAGAGCTGACCCTATTCGTTTGTTTGTATTGTGCCTGTAATTAATTGTGGAATATTATTGTATACTTGTTATAAAGAAGGACGCATAACCTTCTTATTTCAGGTTTTTTGGTACAGACATTAACGTAGTACCAAGCTCTTGGGAACTGATCGATTCCTGACACTGTTTGCATATTTCGGGCACATACTGGCTGCCATTGCCTTTCAAGAAGTGTAACATATTGTCCAGCGAGCATATGAAAAGATCTACCGGTGTTATCCTTCGAAGATAAGTGCCTGTTCGGCACCAGGAAGCTCAACCTCTAGTTTTGAAATAAAGAGTGTGAATATTATATATAAAAAATTCCACAATTGTCAAATGAAAAGAAAATAAACAATAGGGTGTGATGTTAACCAACAACCTACCATTATATACCAGTATTACCCTAAGTTAGAAAACTACATCTACACACTTATATTATAATAACATTTGTATTATGGACAGAAGATCCATTGTGTTATTTAATTAATGTAAATAATTCTTTTGATTTCACTTTTGATTGTCAGTCCTGATTCAAAACAAACTAGAATCAGGACAATAAATTGTAAAAAATTAACGTTTACCCAAAATTCAACCACTGACTTACTTAAGATAGTTTTTTTTAAGTGTAGTTTGTATGTGATTGTCGTAATACTGTTGTTTTGTGTTGGATAATAAAATAGTTGTTTATATGTTTAGTTGGTTAATGCAACATTACACTACATATTCATAACCCTAGACATTAAACGTAGTCATCATACATTCTAGTTAAAGAATAATTCTGAATGAGATCATAAAGGTGGTAGCAGAAAGGTACCCTGTAAACTTACCATAATATTTGTTATATTCAGGGACCTTCACAGCTGACCTCATTCAGTACACTAAGAGTACATAACAACAACTTTTCTTACCATCAAATCCACCACAGTAATAAAAGGGAAGTACCTGCAGAAGGTGTTGATTTCTTATGTCAGTCATTATGTTGTGGTCGTACCTTTAGGAGGACGAGCCTTATTTATCATTAGTATTGTTGTGACTGCCAATCCACAGCATAGTTTGGTTTTGACAACTGGGGGCTCGTCCCATTTTTTAAAGGCCATGTGGCCTAGATTTTCATGTTAAGCCTAGAATTGAGTATGCACACAGAGTGTTAGAAGGTGATATTAGTATTGTGTTCACGCCTTCAGGGTTACAGCGTTATCTTGTGAGTTAGTTTGGGTGTTCCAGTTTCAAGGCAGTGTGTTTGTCAGTTAGCACTACTGAACTGTGGTCGGTCAAGTGTGACCTCGCTAAGGGTAGTTGACCTGGATCAGAAATAGGTCACAGTGACAAGGCTCGTGATGGCGGCTCAGATATCAGTTTGACATTGTTGATGGTTGAACCTGTTTTTGTATGTTAAGTGTAAGCTAGGGAATGCAAGTATTGTTAGACGTTGTGTCTAAAGTGATAGAATAAAGTTGCAGCTGGCGTCTGGCTTGACATTTTGACATATAATAAGGTGTACTTTGTAGTGTAGTACTAGGAAGGTAGTGATCCAGTTGGAGCAGCGGAGATAGAGTGTTGAGTTTGGTATAGATTAGCCCAAGTTACTAATTGTATCAGGCGGGAAGATAGATCATCTATTATTGGTGGTATAGGAGTTTTGATAGTGTTGGCGGCATCCCAGGGTGTGTGAAACTCCTCGTTTCTGGAAAATGGTCCAGATCTAGGCAACCAGAGTAGATTGGGACTTGATATCGAGTTCTGGTAGCCTATCTGCAGCAGGGTCATCTCACATACTGCTCTACCTACCTGGGAACGTTACCTTCCGGGAATTTTGCCAAGTTCTGTCGGTTTCATGTCATACTGATGTGCCTCTCCAGTGGGAGCCTACCAACGCCTCTGTCGTGACCGTAGAAATTTACTGTGCTGAAGAGTGAATCATGTTGATCTGTGTGGTCCTAGAGTACTCTGTCCTGAAGTCTGCTGGATTCCTGAAGCTTTGTAACGAAGCGAACGTTGCTTATAATCATATATCATAGTACCAAAAGACAGTAATGTTACAATATGGCGCATAGACCTGTGAAGCTGGTTGGTTAGCTGAACTTTCGTGGGAATATACAGTTGTTATTCTATTGTGGCTCCACCCGTGTGTTACCGGGGCCCGAAACGGGAGCAAAGCATAGTAACACTGTTCCCTTCCATGCATGTCGTAGAAAGCGACTAAGGAGGGGTGGGCATGGGGCTGGTTACCCCATCCTGTAAAAAGTTTAAACCACAAAAAACTTCAACAAATATGGACGTCAAATAAGGAAAATAAAACACAGCCATCCAAGACAGGAGAAGGTCCTCTCGCAGGGAGGCGTATGATGCAACACAGAGAAAGCCGAAAGGAGTCTGTGTTGCTGACTAACCTTCTTTCTTCTAGGAGAACTTCCAGATTTAGCACCTGGAATGTTCGGATATTAAACAAACAAGGGAAAGTAGCACAAGTAGCAGCAGAAATGAGGGAATATAAAATCGAGGTTCTGGGAATGTGTGAAACAAAGTGGAAGGGGGTAGACAGGAAGAAACTCATCACAGGTGAATTGGTGCTGTCCTCAGGACATGAAGACGAAAGTTCACACCACAGTGAAGGGATAGCTCTTATGTTATCTAAAGAAGCACAGAAAGCACTCATTGAATCTGTTGGACCCAGAATAATAACAGCCACTTTTACAACAGCTAAAAAGAAAATACATGTAAATGTCATCCAATGTTATGCACCAAGTAATGACAAAGAAGAGTCGGTGAAAGATGCATTTTATACTAGACTACAGGAAATTATGGATAAAGTAAAAAGAAGAGATATCATAATTTTGATGGGTGACATGAATGCAAAGATAGGTACAGTCAATACCGGATTTGAAGAAGTCATGGGAAAACATGGGCTAGGAATAATGAATGAAAATGGGGAACTATTCACAAACTTCTGTGCTTCAAATCAACTGGCTATAGGAAGAAGCATGTTTCCACATAAGAGAATACACAAGGCAACATGGATATCACCAGACCATAGAACAGAAAATCAGATTGATCATATATGCATAAACAAGAAGTTTAGATCATCATTGCAGGATGTAAAGGTATATAGAGGAGCAGATGTGGCATCAGATCACCACCTTCTGATAGCCAAAGTAAAAATGAAACTCAAGAGATATGCAACAATGCAAAATTATAGACAACAATTTAATGTAGGACATCTAAGAAATCAAGAAACAAGAGACAAATTTGCGGTCACAGTATCCAACAAATTCCAAGTGCTCCAACAGCTGGAAGATGTAGAGAATACAGAAGACTATTGGCAGCAGGTCAAAACTGTATGGAATGAGACATGTGAAGAAACACTGGGGAAAAGGGAAAGACAACAAAAAGCATGGATAACAACAGAAACCATCAATAAGATAAAAGACAGAAAAAAACAAGAAAGCAGATTTAAACACAAACAAAACCAGAAGTTCCAAAGCCAAGGCTCAAGAAGTGTACACAGAAGCAAACAAAGAAGTAAAAAGAAGTATCAAAAAAGACAAGAGGAAGTATATTGAGGAGTTGGCAAGAGAGGCAGAGGGTGCTGCAGCCAAAGGAAAAATGAGAGAACTGTATAGCAGCATAAAGAAGCTAACAGGGAAATACAAGCAAACAAGTTGCCTCATAAAAGACAAGAATGGGAAACTGCTCAGCAATATACAGGAGCAAATGAAGAGGTGGACAGAATATTTTGGTGACCTTCTCAATAGACCAGCTCCACAAAACCCCCCGGACATCCAGCCAGCAGAAGAAGAGCTACAAATTAACGGTGAAAGACCAACGAAGAAAGAAATAAAGAAAGCCATAAAGCTTCTAAGAGATGGAAAAGCGGCTGGACCTGATGGCATTCCAGCAGAGGCCATAAAAGCAGATATCGACACGGCTACAGAGATGTTATATAATTTACTCGCTAAAGTCTGGGAAAAGGAAGAGATACCAGCAGAATGGAAGGAAGGATATCTGGTTAAGTTGCCTAAGAAGGGAAATTTACAAGAGTGCACAAATTATAGAGGAATAATGTTACTATCAGTGCCATGAAAAGTATTAAACAGGATTATCCTTGAGAGATTAAAAGAGTCCATAGACAAGAAACTGAGAGTTGAACAAGCAGGTTTTCGACAAAACAGATCATGTACAGATCAGATAGCCATTTTGAGAATAATAGTTGAACAAAGTCTGGAATGGAATTCACCACTATACATCGGATTTGTGAACTACGAAAAGGCATTTGACAGTGTAGACAGAGAATCACTTTGGAAATTGATGAGGCATTATGGAGTTCCCCAGAAGATCATTAATTTAATTAAGAAAACATATGAAGACATGCCATGCAGAGTTTTTCACGAAGGACAGCTTACAGAACCGTTTGGGATAAGAACAGGAGTGCGACATGGATGCCTCTTGTCTCCATTTCTTTTCTTACTAGCAATAGACTGGGTTATGATATCATCGACAACACACAACAGAAATGGAATCCAGTGGACTCTGACTAAGCAGTTGGATAATCTGGATTTTGCTGATGACTTGGCTCTTCTGTCCCATAACCGTAATAAGATGCAGGACAAATTGAAAACACTTGGTGAGAAGTCACAGCAATTGGGTCTGAAAATACACAGGGAAAAGACAAAAGTAATGAGAATAAATGCAGGTAGTGATGCATAGTGTCAATCATAAAAAGCCTCTATGCCAACTTTACATGTAGTGTTGGGCAGAGCAACCTAACTTTTGAGGTGAAGACAGGAGTACGACAGGGATGCCCCTTATCAACCACTCTATTTTTAACAGTCATAGATTGGGTGATGCGCCAGACAACAGAGGGCAGTCCAAGAGGAATAAGATGGACAACATTTTCTAAATTGGAAGATCTGGAATATGCAGATGACATTGCACTACTAGCACATTCACATCAACACATCCAGGAAAAAACGGATAGATTTAATAAGTTTAGCCAGCAGGTGGGCTTGAACATCAATTTAAAGAAGTCAGAGGTCATGACGCTCAATGTGAGCAACCCTGAGCCCATATCAATAAGGAATCAGCAACTGGTACAGACAGACACCTTCACATACCTAGGATGCATAGTAACACCAGACGGCGGGGCAGGCAAAGACATCAACATCAGAACGAATAAGGCAAGAACAGCCTTTTTTAGCCTAAACAACATCTGGAAGTCCTCTCAATACAGCACAAGCACAACATTAAGATTATATCAGAGCTGTGTGCTTTCTGTGCTTCTCTATGGTGCGGAATGCTGGAGAGTTACAGAGAAGGAAATGTCGAAATTGTCCTCTTTTCACACAACATGCCTAAGAAAAATTCACCGAATCTTTTGGCCGAATATCATCACCAACCAAGATCTGCTTACTCGGAGCAAGCAAGAGGACATGCACACCATAATAGCTGGCAGACGCTGGAGCTGGGTTGGCCATGTCCTCAGAAGAGACCCCGATGCCATCACAAGAACAGCTACGCTTTGGACCCCTGAAGGAAAACGAAAGAGAGGCCGACCAAAAACAACGTGGCGGAGGACTGTGGAGGCTGAAATGCAAAGAATGAACCAGAGTTGGGGCACTGTACGAAGGATGGCCACCGACCGAGCAAAGTGGAATCCGTTTGTTGTTGCCCTACAAGACGCCACAAGGCGTGATGGCCACTGAGTGCTTTGACGGTCGGCGGCTAAGGATCAAAGAAAGAGAAAAGAAATGAATGATGACAGGGTTGAACTTGAAGAAACACCAATACAAGATGTAGAATCGTACACATATCTTGGCAATAATATAGACTAAGTTGGAGGGACAGACAGCGATATCAAAATAAGAATACAAAAAGCAAGAGGAGCTTTCATTGCATTGGGAAATATATGGAGATCAAGAGAAATTGGATCCAACACGAAAATAAGAATCTTCAACTCAAATGTCAAGTCAGGCTCTGAGACAAGGAGAACAAGAAAGACAACAACCAAAAAGCTACAGACTTTCATAAATGGGTGCTTGCGTTGAATAGAGGGATTAAAATGGTATGACAAGGTTACCAACGTGGAACTGATGACAAGAACTAGACAAGTGCCAGTGGAACAAGAGATGAGAAGAAGACGATGGCGATGGATAGGACACATACTGAGGAAACGAGAACATGGAAAGAACTTGAGATGATGGCACGGGACAGGAGGACTTGGCATGTGTTTGTTGAAGGCCTATGCTCCTTTGGGAGTGGAGGGTTATGAATGAATTCTATTGTGGACAGTGCTGTGATAGCACCGTGCAGAACAGTGTATGCGTTTGGATATCTGTTGCAATACCGTGCCAAAGGACATTAGTGTTATAAGCTGGCACACAGACTTACGTAGAAGTCTGGTTTTCTGGAACTTTATTTTCGTTTGGACGTTTCAAGTGTGAAGATCCGTTTGTGCTGTCTTCATCTTCATCATCGGTGCTGAAGAGCTACTTGGACAAGCGTCGCCGGACCATCAGTTAAGTTTTTGTTTGTTTGTAAATCTTTGTATGATTTGTTATATTTATGTTTTTCTTGTTTTTCCATTAAATTCCGTTTTCTTCCTTTAAAATGTTCTTTTCTGTCTATCCACCTGATACTACTTATCGTTCAGTCTGGTTCTCTAGAGTAGTGGGATAGTTGTGTCGGGGTCTTGTTCGGTTCTACGTCTGTTTCTTGAGGTTTGCTTCTTGGTTTGTTGTTTTTCTTTCCTGTTGTTTTGTTCTGTTGCCTCGCTTTCTTAGTAGAAACTTAGTCTGTATTTTTATATGGTGTTAGTTAGTTAGGTGGGATCGTTCACTACAAGTTCCTATTTCTTGGGATATTTACATTATATATCTTGGATATGTTTGTCGTGGTTGAGTTAAAGTGTAATAGTATTTGTCGAGTTGGACAATAGTAGTGAAATCGACAATGATAGTGAACTGACAAAGTTATAGATTACACATAGATAAGGAGTAAATAGGAGGTGGACTTGAGACAAACCTGGAAGAAGATTTATTAAAAGTTATCTCTCTCTCCAAGCCTCAACATACTTATATAGTCTAAGCACCGCCTGCTCTTCCTCTTTTCTCTGGATCATAAATAGAGACTATAGTAAAGAGCTTGAAATGTTAATTATGGATGAAAGGGTCGTGAACAGCGCGTTAATAAATGAGAGAAATTTATTAAAGAAGAAATGTATGAAAATAATGCATATCAGCACAAACAACATAAAATTTACATCACTAATCACAAATACGCAAATACACTCCAACGAACACACAGACCACCAACATAAAACCTGTAGAACACCGAGAAATAAATAAACCGTGTGTCAGTCTGTCCGCTTTCGTGGGACCAAATGCAATAGCTCCAGTAAGTGTCTTTACGTGTAGATATCCTCTACAGGTGATGGAAATAACATGAAATAAATTCACTTTAGGCGCTATCGTTGGTGACACCCTAATTGAGCGAGGTGGGCTGGAAGACTCTGTCTATCTCCGGCTGACCGCTCATAAGTGCGGGGTTTCAAATATCCAGAAACACACACAAGACGAAGTTACTTGAGGACAAATAGTCCCTTGCGCTCTTATCCGGCGCTTAGAATTTTTGCTTGCGTACTTGGTATTAAATCCGGTTTGGGCTGGCTTGAACTGTGGTTTGTCTGAGTGCTCCGTTTAAGCACATTAAGTCTGGTGATTTAAATTCTGCTATAGACGCTGGGCTGCTAGATAGGTTGGAAGCCGCAATGCTTTGACTGGTAATCCAAAGGCGAGTAGGAAACTACTACTGCACTACGATTTCAGATTTTGCGTTGGCTCGTTGCACCCTGCGTGAGCTTAATTTCCCGTTAGAGAGAATGGCGTTGACAAAGGGTTTTGTTTCAGGTATAGGGGTGACGCCTCGTGAATGCTAGGTGTTTTCAGAAAACCCTCTAGATCGAAGAGAATATGACGTTCTTCGCCTGACTGGAGTCTTGCTCTAGCTGTTCGGTATCCATGAAAACTGAGACCCAAAAAGAGACGACCTTTACATCAAGCAAACAATAAAATTACACTAACGTTATACAAAACAGTTATGCTCCACTATGGGATTTAAATTATTGTAATCATTGCTATGATAGTTTAGGGCTGTCTTTACCCATATAAGTCTCCTGTTCCTTCCACTCTATCAATTATCAGCATGCGCCCGCATAGGCTAATATATTTAGTACATACAAGTACCTGTCAGTAAATGTTCTGACATCAAAATCTTTTCTTCTTCCAACTCAACATAAAGGAAACCTAACCCTGTAGTTACAGCTGAGTGGATATGCTAATTCATCTTACAACATTAAGTGAATTTACATCAACAGGTTATAGCATTTGACATTACAAAAATAAATCGTATGTCCACCTTGGGGAAAAATATTAACATCCCACAAATGAATACATAGCAAATGCAATGTTCTTGCTATAATAATACAGTTGTGACTGAAGCCTAAGACATAATTTTTTTTCTGGCTGGTGACTGCTTTCTGTGAAAGTTATAACTAGTGTCTAACTACCCAAATCAGCATATAATGATTCCACCCAGCCACTAGAAGTCTCTATCAGAAAGGAATAAGTGACTATCTCCTATAATTCAGAGTTTTAGCACCTGCACATCGCTATTCAGTTGTTTTAAGTGAATAACCCACAACTCTGACATTTCCTTACAGTAATGACAGTTATTTTAGCCTACTCTTAACCCATGGTAAGCCTCGGTACGGACTGATTCTACGCCTAGTGAGTATCTGTTATCGTAAGTTCACCTTTAACCCATGGTAAAAAAAATAACACTGACACCTGACTGTTTCGTCACTCGTTTAACTAAGGCTGTAGACGGCGCAACACTATTACGGAATTTAAATTACCGGGAGAAATCCTCAAAAATGAATTCAAGTCACATTCCTATCAGATATATATAAAAAGCTAACATGAATATACATATTATAATAGATGTCTACTCACCCCGAAAAATGCCGAGAACATAGGTGTTAAAGTCTGTTTGTCTTAAGCTAGGGATGTAAACTTTTTTATACTATGGTCTAAGGGAGATTATAGGTTGTAATACTTTTTGGTACAGGTCTGATTTAGTTGTTATCTCCCTTGACTTGCCATTTGGTCATTTAAGATTTTCTGTTCGTAGATTTTTCTAGAACAGTTCACGAGAACGTTTCAGTTTGTTCTCGTGGGAGCTAAACTCACGTCACGCGATTATCGGCGCATGCGTGTTGGTTTGGCGGGACCGGGAGACTGTATCTCGTGACAGTTGGCCTGGGCGTTTTGAGCTGAGAGGGTGTTCAGGGATCCTTCTCGGACTGTGTTAACGGGGAACAGAGTCCTCTGTGTGATAAAAATGTTTGAGATTTTTCCCCGGTTATAATTCTGACATATTTCTGAGAGCCAAGGATGGAGAATGTTTTGTGTTTTAATCTTGGATGGCAGTGAAGGTAAAAATTACCCTTTAAACTATTTTTTGTAGCCAAGAACTTTGTATTATGATGCTACCATCCCAAGATGGTTCGCTGATATACTGAGGTGACTTTCTCCTGGTGCGGCGGAGAGTTTATGAGAATATTGATATTGTTATCTTGCCAAAGAATTATATGACTTGTTTGTCAGAGGAAACATAGAGAATATTATATGGAAGCCCGACACTTATGCGGCTTATATTGGCAAAGAATTATAAGACTTGTTTGTCAGAGGAAACACAGAGAGTATTATATGGAAGCCCGACAGTTATGCGGCTTATATTGGCAAAGAATTATATGACTTGTTTGTCAGAGGAAACATAGAGAATATTATATGGAAGCCCGCCATTTATGCGGCTATATTGCTAAAGAGTTACCTGGCGTGTTTTGTCAGAGGAAACACAGAGAACATTTGATATTTTGAAGCCCGCCATATATGCGGCTATATTTTGCCAGAGTCTCTGTCGTATTGGATACAGTGAATTAATATTATCCACATGATGTTGATGTGCTTGAACCTTGTCCTAATGACAGTATGTTTGTTTGATGTCAACGTGGTGTTTATCGTAATAAATCGTTGGAACCGTGCAAGTCGTTTTCAACCTTCCTGACTTCTGCATGTGGTATGAAGGGTGTGTATACTATGAATAATTGATCAAGAACTTACACCCATTCGCATATGTTGCCTTATCTATACACACACGCCATGTCAGCCACTTCTACTCTTCACTTCATGCCACGAGAAGAATACAAGCCACAATAACAGTTTGCAACAGTGCACCGATCAAGAACTTGATTACAATCATACAACGCTTCTTGCAACAGTGGTGGTTAGAAGCCTTACATCCAACAGTAACAACCACCACCTTTTCAACAATCAAACATTATCGTACTGTAACAATAGGCAAATAACATTTAGTTCTGTGTTATCGTCTGCCTTATTCTCATTGTGGTCCTCTCGGGCAGGAAATATTTTACGAGTGTGTCTGACTGATTAAAATCCTCTACTCTTATAGTTTACAAATAACGCTACCCGGACACCTGGCCTGGCGTATAACGTAATCAAGAGTAAGACAAAGGTTATCTAGAGGTATACATCAGAAGCAACAACCGCGAGAAAGTTCCCCAGATAGACAATACATAATATTATGAGCTCTAACTGCGTCGTCTAAGGGCCAAACCCACAAAGACCAACCGCGGGTTTTATCTCCCCCTGAATCGGAGATCAAACCTGTTTCCCAGACCTCAAAAGTTACCTCCCGCTAGCGGACCGTTTCTTCACAGAAACCCTCTCGCTCGTGATCAAACACTTTACTCGCAAGAGATATTCCTCTGGTCAAACAAACACCAGGTGCGCTTAGGTAACATTATCGTTAGCTGACCGCTGCTGACCAGTGGGGAATTTACACTGAAGGCCAGAACGTAAACAAACCGCGGGGTGGGGTCTGAGAATGGGAATAATGGGCCACATAGGTAGAATCCGAAAGAAAGAAAATACAAAAGTCAAAGAAACCAGGACATTAAAAGAGTAATAAAAGAGATGGGACGTGATGGAAAGACAAATTTTCAGTCAACGTGACAATGTTATAGTGTTAGTATTGATTATATGTTATTTAGTTTATTTTGATTGTTATGAGTTGGTAGTGGCTAGTGAAGGAGATAGCTCTCAGTACTTCATTATTAAGTGTAGTTGTTGTTTAGTCTACTCTGTTTAATATTTTATTTGTGAGTTCAAGGGTGGATGGGTGGCGAGTTTAATGCTTTCTTTTCTCATTTGTGGGAAAAGATTGGATTAGACTAATTCCTTTCTAGGGTGTGGCTGTGTATGTTTAGTAGTGGAGTAGAGCAGACGTGTTTCCTGCGACTGCCCTACTTAACATTCAAAGCCCTGTTCGTGTTAGGTGTATTGGTGCAGTTTGTATTTACATTATCCTGTACAACCAGTAATTCTTCTGTTGTGTTTAAGTGGTGGGATCTCTCCTTCCTTCTTGCTATCTTGTAAATACGTTAACAGGTATCCCTTGTTTTCGTTCGTGGTTAGTCACGCTTTGTATATATCAGTCTACCCCTGCTCTTGTCTGGTCTGTCATCTTATTCACCGTGACTGTTAGTTATCGTTCCGTTTAGTGTTTGTCTTTTCATCTGTGGAGTGTTCATTTTTTTACCAATTGTAAACTTTCTGGTATTAGGTACAATATTGAGAATACACATATTGTCATTGCCTTCAACAAACACATGCCAAGTCTTCCTGTCCAGTGCCATCCGCTCAAGTTCTTTCCATGTTTTCCTCATCATTTTCACCTCTGTTTCCAGTTCTCTTCTCCATGTGTTTTTGGTCTACCTCTGCCTCTCTTTCCCTGTGGATTCCAGAACAAGGACTGCCTTGTAATGCTATCAACAGGTTTCCTCAATGTGTGTCCTATCCATCGCCAGCGTCTTCTTCTCAACTCTTGTTCCACTGGCACTTGTCATGTCATTTAACCTCACTTAAATCATAAAAGGAAATGAGTGAGAGAAATGCATTGCATTGCAAAATAAATGCAATGACGCAGAAAAAAAATAGTTCAGATCAAGAAGGATAAATGTTAAAGTCAATCCATATGTCACGAGTTGACTGAGTCGCACTTTCGTCTTCTCTCATTCCCATTCCTACCTCCACCTTTCTCAAACTATTACCAACATTTGCCTCACTTTATTTCGACATCAATCATCTAGAATTTCCCTACTTTCTATGATTCAGTTCATATGAATATTTATATCATCTATAACCTGAATTCTACACTTTGGTAATTCTGTAACAGATCGTCTAACATTTATTTCAGTTGCCAGCTTTTTTTTTTCATCTAGGGCGAAATCTACGACACTGTTGCTTGTTTCATTCGATAATCTGTGGCTGGCATAACAAGAAAAAAATTATTAAAAATTTTTTATTTTATTTCACACCTTCTTCTCAAAACTGTTTTTCGTTAGCAACGAATCACGATTATCGCCAGCAGCTCAAACCTCCATGTGAATTTACTTTGTCTCAGGTCGCTTCTGGACATAAACGTATGAGTAGGAATTTAGCGCTTACATGTAGCAATTTTTTGTTAATAGTCGCTGAGCTAAGTTTTACCCGTGTACGAGTTCCGCGCGGAGCTGTAATTAAAAAAAAACTGTTACTTATACTTACTTCTTAAAAGTAGGAACGTGCTTCATTATAAACTAGGCGAATTATTGCGTCTAAGGGAATCTACTTCCAAGGTAAATCAGTGAATCTGCCGGTAACTGTGTCATTCTAATCTTGGGGCTCTTATTTCTCAACACCTCTTCAGTTCTGAGTTAGCGGAACTGGACAAGCAGACTTCATTGGTCTATTGAACATCCTCTCATGCCACAACAAGATCATAGTATAGCAATCTTCATGTGACCAACTTACACGATCTACTGAACCAACAAATGGCGTGAAATCGTCACCTCATGGTGATACCGTCTACAGCCTCTTCAGAATGAAGGAAAATTAGCCCATCATTTAATCCAACTCTGCTCACCCGACAGTTAATTTCCTTCTTACACAGGAACCATAGGTCTAATTTCTGGCCACATGATGTTTAGGGGAAAATTTAATGACTTGTAGAGTAATTAGTTTGATTATTACTGTGTGGAAAATATTTGCAAATATATTCAGTCATTATTAAATTTAATTCTTGTTAATTATCTCCCAAGCTTGTCTGATTTATTGTTAATTAGTGTAATGTCTTGTCTGCCATATCTAATTTCTAGACGTGAGTCTTGTGGGCTAATCTGGACGTACCCCCCTTGAGAATTCTAGGTGGCAAGAATAGCTAGCCTGTTTTTAGTCTATATTATTTCCTTCATATCTCTAGTCGAAGTGTGCTTCTCACATATTTCTCAGTTAGTTCTATCCACATTTGAACTAATTCTGTGAGATCTTCGGGTCAGGTCTAAGTACGTCTTATATTTGTAAAGTGTTATTTCATCAGTTCACCACTCACTCTCTCATTACAAGAAATTATAACAGCAACGAAGAGGATTCCAAAGATAAAATTAATTACTGGAGAAATTTTACAACTGGAAAGAAGGAAGAGCAAAGACGAAGAACTCTAAAGACGAAAAATAAAAATAATTGTCAGATTGTACTGTTGTTTAATAAGCCAGCAAAAGAAGCTTGGCTAACTCAGATGGGCAGAGGGTGTTAAGTGCTGTAGAGCTACCAATCAATGAACAAGCAAATGTGTTTAGTTCACAGCCATCTGTTTGACGATACGGTTGTGCGATCTCTCGTCCACTCCGTCAGTATCACTTTTTTCTTCATTTTTCTCTTCCTATCACTCATCGCTTTTATTTGGCATAAATTTTGCCCTTTTCATTCATTATTATATGGCATATTTTATGCACCATTTTTTCTCTCTATGCTGAATCTAGTAGGGGAAAGTCTCTAACACTCCACTCCCCTATGGACGTATTTGCTATAGGACTATCTTCATCTTGTTTACCACTCCTCAGACGTATTTACGTTCCGCCAGGTGAACTGTGGTATTATCGTAACAATACCCAGTCATCAGACCGGTCGCCCGCATATCTCTTTGAATCCGTCTGACCACCTTTGAAAACGTGTCGGTCTAACATTTGACCCCAGTGAAAAGCTGCTGATCATGTTGACACAAGCTTGTATTGTGAGTACGATGAAAGAAGACAATATTGTCTGATCAGACATCTGTCTGGAGGAGGAACGCAGATAAAGGCGATAATTGGACAACCTGTTGGGGTAGACATCTTAGCGGAAGACATTACACCAGGAAAACATGGTCATAATATTGTGGAAGACAGAGAGGTGCAGACGGAACAATATTATGTCTTATTATAAAGAGGTCAAACGTGGATATTAAAATTGATATTTTAAACACGCGAGGGGATATTTAAAACTTCCCCACCCAAACAGTGCAAAAGAGATTTGATTGGTTTTGTTTGAGATGTCGGAATAAACAATGCATTCTATTGGAACATTCAGCGGAAACACCATCTGTAAATTGAACTGAGAATAAGAGATATAATCTTGTGAACTCAGAGGCACAGAACAGACAGCTTCGCAACTTCAACCTAGCAACTCCTAAAAAGCCAGAAAGAGAAAGATCGGACCTAGAATTCCATACCTATAAGTGACAGATCGAGTATCTAGGCAACTTTGGAATTTACAAGTAAACCCGCATACTTAAATACAAGACCGGAAACTTAAAAGGACTAGGACAGTATGTGGGAAACTTTAAAACTTAAAAACGTCAGCCCACAGTTTTAAATACGAAGACTGGAGTCCTAAAGAATTGGGTCACCGTCATAAGAGAAACTTTCCCCAGACCAAGTGTTTCACCCGTCATAAGAGGGATTCAAAATTTCCAGACGAAATTGATTCGAGAGCATATGCACCGAAATTGCTCGTGTCCATCTGAAACCTGGGCAAGGAGATTGTGTATTCCCAAACACTTGGGTTCGTGGTTACAAGCTATCAGACCATTTGTGGTACAAACGCCACTAGTGTGAGAGAAAAGCATCCATCCTAACCGCCTACAGTGGAAGAGAGTGTGGAGAAGGCTTTCGTCATCACAGAATTGATGAACCACAGCTGCAGGACTCCCTTATAAAAGTTAAGTGCTTGTAAAAAGGCACCAGCAAATAAGGACTTTTTATATATCCTCACCCTAAATCTCAATGAAGAGAAAATTTGGTTTCAATATAAAATCACCAGCATTTTATTTATTAACCTCTAAACAGAGGTATACCTTATAAGAGGGATTTCGTTGGATTACACCAACTGGAGGCTTGAACGGGCTAAACCATTGATTAAACCCTTCACAACAGGCGACGGAGCAGATAATAAGTTAACAAATTGCTCAGCCCTAAGCAGCTTTCGTTCTTGACTTCTGGGAATATCTTGTGAAGGCTCCCTTAAGGAAGAAGTGTCATCAATCTTCTTTCTACATCTCTGCCAAGAGTAATCTTGCGCGCAGGTAGATACCTTGGTATCCAATATTAGATACTCTTGAGTTATGGTCACTGTTGGACCACTACTGCAGAGCAGGGGAGGCAATCCATGACAATCAGAAAAAAACAGCCACTGGGTGCGGGAAATCAAAAGAAGGAACAATATTAATGGGTTAAAACAATTATCGTATTATATGAACATTAATGGAGAGGATTATGGAAGTAGGAATATACTTGTTCTTTACAGACTACATTGTTGTTGTTGTTTAACTATGGCTGCTGAGCTTCTCGCTCTTTTGCAGCCAATACAAAGTTGAAACTCCTTGGTATTATCTACACTGTAGATCTAGGCTTGTCCTGTGGCTTTGCTGCCATTCCGAAACGTGTTGATTTAAAGTCATGAGCTCCAGTTTTTCCAGCTGGTCCCAAGCTAGGAGTAAGAAGTGCGTGGCATACTATGCATTCTCCGCCATCCAAGGGTGTTCTCCAACTTTGCAGAGCTAAAATACTATACTCTGGTTCTGGGCTCTCCCAACGAATTGTCACGTCCTGCACAGAGCCACTTCTCAGCTTCCCCTGCCTATCACTGGGTTCACAGTGAGATCTTCTGCATGCAGTCAACCAAGTCAAAGCCAAAGAATTAAGCCTGGGGCTCAAGTGACTTCTCCAAGCTTTGTGTGCAATGCTTGGTTCTCAATAAGTTTCACCACAGGGAGAATCCCTGGAAGTGTGTGGATGATTTCAAGAGTCAATGAGGATGTAATTAGCCTCACAGACATAGTTTCCCTTCCACGTACGTATATTGTAGCATTGTGCATAGCTGGTGGTCATATAAGGATGACTTCAGATATGCCTCCTTGCATATAGACTACATTAAAATATGTGACAAAGCGTGTTGTACTTGATTTTTTAAAATTTTCATCTATTTCCCATCGCAACGAAAGCGTCTCATTCCTTTTCTGTTTAATTTTTAAATACCACTGTTCGTTCCTCCAATTTGTATATGATGCTTCTAAGGTATATGTATGAGTCTGCATCAGTAGTCCTCAATATTTTTACGAACATAACCCAAATTTCACAGCTGGTGAAGCTGGTGATCCATTGTATCAAAACTGACAATTTAACATTTTTTATGGTAATTCAGCCAAAGGCACGGCGCTTAAAAATTTGAGTGAGGGAATTTAGGGTCACGTCACACAAGTTGAGAATTTGGGATCTACATCATGAGTTGTGTGCAATTTCTCGCACATATTCTCACATGTTTTGTAATCTTTTCTCTATATACTAATAAATATACCCGTCAAAATAATGATGGGGAAAGAACTAAAGCAAAAGTCTTAACCTTTCAGCATCTGTAGCACATTTAGAAGATGGGAGAACTCATGTTGTTAATTCTCAATGAAGTTATTGTATCCATTTTTGTAAAGTTTTGAAGAAAAAAATATTATATTGTTTTTTTTTTTTTTAAGGGATGTAATTTATCCTCCTCCCTGTCGAAGAGTGAGGGGGGGGAGGGAGGGGGAGAGCCTTTGTAGCGTAGTTGTTAGTGCACTGGCTTCCTATCTCGGTCGTCCATAGTTCGATCCCCAGTTGAGGGGGAAATGTTTAGACCGCAAACGACTCCGAGATCGACCCAGCCTCATGAATTGGGTACCAGAGCAACTCTGGGAAGGTTAAGGCAGCCGTCTAGATGATGACCACTTCACCCGTAATGTGCCGATGGTCAAGAAAATATGGGCCTAACACTATATTCCCAATATGCCTCAATGGGCGTGTAACGGGATCCTTTACCCTTTTACATGTCGAAGAAGAATAAAAAAAATAATGGTGTTGGCTTTTTTCAATGCATGTAATTTATTCTATGGCAAAGGGAAACAAACAGACGGAAGAAAATAAATTTTATACCGAACAAGGTTTAATGTGTCAAGAGAACTGGGTTGGCTTGAACAATTAACACAAGCACTTAATGACCACAGTTTGCTTTCGAAACCTTCACTTTCTTTGAGTGTACTAATTCGCATAGTATGTTATTTTAAATATTTTTTTTTACTTTGAAGATATTTTGTTTTATACTTAAAGCACGTATTAATAATTAAAATACGTGTTTCAAAATACTTCCCTTTTTTATATTTTTCTCGTGCATGAATCAAAAGTGAAATACAATTTCTGTTACTGTTTCTAATCCACATTGGTAAAATCGTACTTTCGTAGTTTTCCTTGAATATTTCATGCTAGTGTTCTAATGTTTTTTTTTTAAATATCCTAACAATTTAACTCCGATTTCACAAAGCTATTTCGATTGCATTCTTTTGTTTTTCAGCAGTCCTAGTTCGTGGCTGCTATTTATCATTTATTTGCTCCATCGAGCTGAAAACAAACTGTTCTCACATCTATTAAACAAATAAGACAATAACATCAGTTACGTACCTGCCAAGTACACTGTCGCAGAAAGATAATCAGCAATACATACTTAATCACAAACATCGCTTTTAAAAATATGTTGCATTTAAACTTTGTATCACCCTGGGATACACTGTATAGAAAGTATAAATTGTTATGTAAGGTTGGTGTGGCGGAGTGATAGTTAATTAAATTGTCCACTCCGTCCAATTTGTTTTCCAGCGATTGTTTTCTAATTTCTGAGGGCCAGCCTCTTTAACAATTATGTTGTCATTCGCTATAGTGACCTCTCTTCTTTCATTTCCGGAATCGTGGCTATGTCTTTCCCTCTATGGGTCAGTTCGTTTGTTTGCCAGTCGCTGGCTGCCGAGTAAAAACGGAGGTGGCCATCATCATCTTCTTAGATTTCCGTCTACAACTCATTATTTATTCCTCTGAGAAATTTCTCCCGGAAACACAGCGCTGAACGTCGTACGCCATCCTTTGACAGCGACCGTCATGTTAGAATAACATTACCTAAAGACACCACCTGCACAGTAGTACTTTGTTCATCCACATGGAACTTTAGGTCTCTGATTTGTTTGTCTCTAAATTGTTTGCTTAAATCAGGAAAACACGAAGTCTTTGAGGGACCGCTTGCTAATGCACGTGCAAAACGACGCGTATCAGGTGTCAAGGGTCAGAGACATGAGTTTGGCTATTAAAGATTGTTAGTTCTAAGCTTTTATACGCATTACGTTTTGAACCCGGCGACTTAACTGGAGTAAACAGATAATTTCTATCAGAGTGTGAAAAACGACTAGTTTCCACAGTACCCTGGACTGTAGTTTGTTTCTTGGTATCTCGGGGTAAGCTTACACCGTTAACATAGTATAGGATTAGTTATTATCCTGTATATATAATTGCTAGCTATAACTTTAATTTTTCTGTGAAAAACCACTTACTCAGTATTCAGTAATGCGTAGGGATTTTCTTCCTTGGGGTTACTCAAATGTAAATAACTTATAGGAGGAAGTCATTTTTGTTAGAACGACTTACTTGAAAGGGAACCGACAATATATATTTTGTAGTTAAAATAACTTACAAGTCATTTCAAGATTTTTCACCTACCAACCAGGGAAAGAGTTTTTCTATAATATGTAAAGTTACGATGTATCCAAGAAGCATAAGCTCCTTACTTATGAATGTACTCAATATTTGATTTTATTATTTTTCTTTTTATTCCTGGTTAGCAGAGATCGACTCTTCAAAATCCTCCTGAAAATAGGCTGCCCCACTAAATTGCTGGAAATTATAGTCATTCCATGAAGACATGAAGGGAAGAGTCCATTATGCTGAAAGCACGTCACAGCCCTTTGACATTTGCAGTGGTGTTAAACAAGGCTGCGCGTCCTGGCTCAGACACCTTTTGGGATCTTCCTTGCTCTTGAAACATGCATTCAGAGATGTAACTGAAGGAATATGTCTCCACATTAGGTCAAATGGCCGACTGTTTAACCTCGTAAGGCTGAGGGCAAAAACAAAAATCAGAAGGGCCACTATAAGAAACTTGTTATTCGCTGATCAACAGGAGCTTCAGAGCTTGATGCATCGCTTCACTCAAGCATGGAAGGACTTTGACCTCACAATAAGTCTAGAGAAAACAAATGTTCTGGTTCAGGATGTGGATGTTGCACCAGTTATCACTATCGATAACTTTTAATTGGCAGTGATGCACCACTTCACATACCTGGGGTCATCAACAGCAAACTCTCTCTGGACACAGAAAATGACAGCTCCATTGGCAAAGCTGCAGCTAGCTTTGCCGACCTCACAACGCGTGTTTGCGAAAACTCCAAACTCACAACGAAGCCCAAACCTGCGGTAAAACGCCTGCGTCCCCAGCACACTTCTATATGGCAACGAGAACATTGACGACCTATGCTAAGCAAGAACAAAGTCTCAAAGCAAACTAAATGGAGGAATAAACATAAGGAATTGATTAGCAAATAAAATCAGTACACTACCCGCGCATAAATGTTAATTACAAATTTATTTTATGCTTGGTGATTTGCCGAGAAGTAACGTATGTATGTTTATCATTCAGTTCCAGAAAATACTGCAAGACAGCTGAAGACAAGCAAACAGCGGAGGTCTCTTAACATTCTATCTCCTAATCAACCATCAGTAAACAGATTGCTATACGAATGTCATTACCTGTCTACCAATAACCCACTTCGCAACTGCTCACTAAACGGGTGGCAATCACCAGATAAAAACATTCACTGCAGTGTGAACCCTGTAAACACAGCCTGACGCCATCAAAGGATAAAGGAGACTTCGAAAGACCTTGAGTGGATGGCACATTACAAGACTTGGCACATATATTTTGAAGGCATATACTCCTTGGGAAGCTACGGGATAATGATGATGATGAATTATAACTCATACTTCATGATAAGCATATGAAGGTGGAAAGGAAAGAAAATATTGGACTAGAAAGTTATTGAAGTATTAGGGTGGAGAGAATGCTGAAAATTCTTGCGAATCATGACTGCACCTGTGAAAGAATTCATATCTGCTGATATTAGTCCTGTTGCTGTTGCAGGTGATATTATGGTGAAGGGAATGATAAGGAGGCAAAGAGATTACTACGTCGCCATTAGCACAATTAGAACATTAGAAATTTAGCAATACATGAAGATTAGCATAAAGATGATCATTAACATCAGCTACCCAAGAAGCCGAGGCCTTCAACAGACCCAAGCTATGTCCTCCTGTCTCATGTCATTAGCTCAAAGTCTTGCCAAATATTCCTCATCTCTTTTATTTCCACCCGTGTTACCGGGGCCCGAAAGGGGAGAAAAGAATAGTAACACTGTACCCTGCCAGGCATGTCGTAAAAAGCGACTAAGGAGGGTTGGGCATGGTTACCCTATCCCGTAAAAAAAGTTTTACCACAAAAACTTCAACAAACATGGACAAGTCAAATAAAGAATATAAATCAACTCAGCCGCCCAAACAGAAGAAGGTCCTCTCGAAAGGAGGCGCATGAAGCAACCTAGAGAAAGCCGAAAGGAGTCTGGGTTGCCGTCTAACCTTTTTTCGTCTAGGAAAATCTCCAGGATTGGCACCTGGAATACAGAGGTAGACCAAAAAACACATGGAGAAGAGAACTGGAAACAGAGGTGAAAATGATGAGGAAAACATGGAAAGAACTTGAGCGGATGGTACAAGACAGGAAGACTTGGCATGTGTGATAAGGGTGGATTTGAGCTGAAATGATAACTTGCCACCCCTATCGACACCTGGTATTAAAGTGCAAGATGTAGGTGTCTTCTCTGATTTAGAATGTTGCTGTGTGTGTTGCAGTAGAACAGTTCACAGGGTACACCACAGGCAACATGACGTGTAGAGTCATAGAAATGGTAACTTCGCTTTAGTTTTATACCATTTATTGCACGCCACAAAACAGTCATGATATTTATGTCATCATCAGCACAGTATAACGAATGCAGCATTCAAAATCATATTAACTGATAGTCATGTAGGATTCAATACTCCATAGTTGTATGGTAAACAGATATCATAAAGTTCTGGTTCGTGAAGCTTTATAAATAATACATATAACTTCTGCAACAGTGTCAGCTGCAGATCTTCCATGTTCATAGACAATAATAATTATTCCCTTCCTGATGCTAGCAGATCAGATGTATACAATAAGTCCGTTTACTGTCTGCACGTGAATAGCATACATGGATTACAGGTCAGCTCGACCTTTATAACCTTCCTAAGTCTAACCATCTGACTTGGACGTGATCTCTGATATAACGAATCCTGGAACACAGACAATAGTCTTGTTGGTCTAGAGCGACCCATATATATATAACTAGTTCAGGTATAAAGATACCGGTGACTTAATCCTAGTCAAAGTACCTCTCCATTTTGAATCACACAGGCGAGCAAAAAGGCGACAAAATGACGAACCTCTAGATGATAGCATAAAGTTCGATACAAGAGGAATTACCTTATTTCGGAAAATCAACCATGAACATATGCCTCCAGGCAGGCTTGAATAATACTGGGAAATAGTCTAGTTAGCTAACTAACTCACAAAGACAATGTATTTCCCTCAGAAAATCACAAGACGCAGGTCGCGTCTGCTCGCTACTTAGACCATTTCTAAACTCCCCGAGCTGGGCGGAACAACAAACGAAAACCAAGTCGAGACATGCGCAGAGCGACAATCTCTGAGTCGCCGTTCACAAATAAGACGATTCTAAGAACATTCGAGATAAAAGTCTTACACAGTCGCGCCTTTTATGGTCATGAACAGAAGCGTTAAGAAAGGTTTCAGGCATCTACAACAGTTGACTGATACTACCAAATAAGGAGATATGGTCACGCTTCGTTCAAGAAATTATAGACCGAACGTGTCTCTATACAAGAGAAGGCAAACTCCTAAAAAATTGTAGTCTCGATAACTCGGATTATGTCCCTTTGACTGTAAAAAACATAATACACACTTCAGTCAAGAAATGATCATACATACGAAAAATGATCATACAAAGGCTTTGAAAAAAGTAAATATTTGTGCGTAACAATGTGTTTGTTGAAGGCCTATGTTCCTTGGGGAGCTAAAGGGTATTGATCTTTCATTTCTGTCTCCAGTTCTTATTGCCGTGTGTATTTCAGTCTTCATCTACCTCCCCTACCGTGAGTACTCCGAAACAAGGACTACTTTCTAATACCATCAACAGGTTACCTCAATATATGCCTATACATCGCAATTCTTCTTTTTATCTCTTTTACTACTGGTTCTTGTCTTATAGGTCGCATAAAATCGCCACATTCAGGCTAAATATAGCGCCATATTTACTTCTCTTCAGGTAGAAATGTGAACAGGCCTTAATGCATATTTCCTTACCACGATGCAATAAATATTTCATTCGTTCTATCGTTATATATATAACATATATGAAAACATTGACTCGAAGATGATAGTACGTTGGACCTAGAGGATTTAACTTGAGACCACTTACTATAATGAAATAGTAACTGAGAAATGTTATGAATGCAGCGAAGGGCCAAAGTGACAAGGAAAAGGCAGAAACAAGAAGCAAAAATGAATTATAACAACGATTAAAACGGAGAAATACAAAAGGACGAAACTGAAGAGCTGGGAGTAGGGGTAAAATGAGGAACATGACGAGAAGAAGGTGTAGAAAATAATAGCAAGCTTGGACGTTGTTGGCACTGCTTCAGCCAACACGTGTCATGTCTATAAATAGTAACGCATCGATTCTGCCTTCACGTTTGGTAATGTTTAGCACGCATATACAGGCTAAATTTAGCGTAGCATTTGCTAAATGTAGCTGAGAAAATTCACGCTTTTAAAACTGACGAGTACTACTTTGCATGCTAAAAATATCTTCCTTCCCATAACGGCTTCGACAGACACCAACAGGGCTTAAGCGATTCTAGAACAAGGCTTCTTAACCTTCTTTGTGCCATAGACTTGGTTATCCTGTGAAGGCTACATATTTCTTTTTAAACAAAAAAAGCACATAAGCGCATAATAAAAAAAATTACAAGTTAAATTTTAAGGAATGCAAACGGAACCCCTAAAATCCATTCACAGACACTCCCCCCTCCCCTTTCACCACTTCGTAAACTACAGGTTAAGAAGCTCTGTTCTATGACGGTTTTTCATCACACCGAATGTTGACATTGTATTATATATATATATATATATATTTATATATATATATTATATATATATATTTATATATATATATATATATATATATATATACTATATATATTATATATATATATTATATATATATATATATATATATATATAAATATATATATATATATATAGATATATATACGACAGCACTGACAAACAGTTACTACCATCATTTTTATTCTTGCCTTAAGAAAATACCAACCAATGAAAGCGGCGGGTTTACGAAATTCGTAGTATAAGCTTTTGTCATTAATTCGAACTTCAAAATGAAGCTATATTTTAGTACACACAACTAGAACTAATTCAGTGGAATTTTCGAAGCTTCGACTTAATGAAGCGTTCACTTCGACTAAACGCAGCGATAAAATCATACGATACCACATATGAGGGTATATAAGAACATCACACTTTCTCGTTCACCACAGTTAAATATGTCCACATAATTGTCCAATTATTCCATGGCCAGCTAAAATTCCTCACATCTGAAGGAAGCAATTCACTTTCTTTGAGCATGTTGTGACGGTATTGTCTCCCCTGCTCCGCACTAGTGGTCCAACAAGCGCTAAACCATTAGTATAATGATGAAGGTCTTCTTCTTTCTCGTTCGTCCTGAAAAGGACGTTGGTTGCGTTGTGTCTGTTTTCACCGGAGCTGCGATATCTGCGCCTTTCGGCCGACACATCCGACTTCAGCACGGCATTTTTTGGGACCGGGTTTGCCTTCCTTCTTCGATCCCTACTCTCTCTCTGCCAGACTGCAGTGATGCAGCCTGTTTCCAGGACCACCACGTGGAGGTGGAATAGGGTCTTGGTCAGCTCTGGTTCGCTGACCCTGACGCAAACAGTCAAGCTATGGGTCGCTGACTGCATTCTCTATTGCTGCATCTTTGGGTCACATGAGGGTCTTCAAAAGTATCACTAACGTTTGCTCTAGATTACTCTTGGCAGAGATAAAAATAGAAGAATGATTCTTCTATTTAATGGAGCCTCACAGGATTTTAAAGAAAAGCAAGCATAACAATTGAGATCATCTAAGCTGCCAAGAACTTATTATAACCCCCCCCCCCCCCTTTCTTTGAGGTAATATATTTTAGGCCCCCAGCTGAAAGCGATTCAAAATCTTCATCTAAAAGCACTATCTGGTTGTGTATTTAGAACAATATGAATCATACGGGTGCAGACTTACACTTCCCTCAGTAGTGATTAAACCAAGTATAGCTTTACAGATACAGATAAACAGGTTTAATAATAAGTTATAGTTTAACAATGTAAAACAAATAAAGTTGTTTATGAAAAAGAAGCGATGATATTTATAATCATCGGATGATTTAAACCGTAGTGGAAAATTTTGAAATGTGTTACGGTTGCGCTGTTATGGTACTTGGCTTCCGGTGTGGGCTCTGTTGGCAACTGCTTCAGTTGCTATTAGTTCTTACATGTGTCTTGGGCTGTACTTCTCTACAAGTGTCAAGTCTGGCGGCTGTAGCACGACCTGTGCATCAAGGCTGAGGTAACTACAAAGGTTGTTAAGCGTCTTCAAGAACCGTCTGATGTTGGTGTCTTGCATCAACTGTTGGCAACTGGTATCACAAACTAAGAGGAAAGGAAATGCCTGTTTTGAATGTTGGGTCTCCTGATATAGTCATCAGGCGACCTCAGCTCTTCCATCCACCACTTCATCTTCCTCAGAAATTTTACCCTCCTTGTGCGTTTATTTTAACTCCAGTGAGTTAGACGAAATTGCTTTTGTACAGCGGAAATCGGCAATATATATATATATATATATATATATATATATATATATATATATATATATATATATATATATATATATATATATATAATGTACTAAAGTGCTTGTATAATAAATATCCACACGATAATACCATCATCCACTCTCTGCTCTCCATGGAGCCCAAGGCCACCTCTGCTATTGCTTCCTTGTGAGGAAACCCGCACGAAGCAGTCACCAACTCTTGCAGTGGGGGTTCATGTGTCAGGTTATTTGCAGTAATGATGTTGTCAGCCTCATATGCCACTGTACATGCAAAAGCAAATTATACATGTCAAAATGAAATTTATAGTATGATAAAATGTACATATTACAACTTACTTAGTTTTTTTTTCCTGGCGAGCATAGACGTTGGCACAGGAAACGTCCGAATATTGTCGGACAACTGTTTAAGATGCCGTACCTTTCAGGTGTGTTAGGTATCTAACTGAGTGCACTTGAAGTTGGATCCTAGAACTTAACGCGCAAAGTGATGTCCCTGGGGTTACTCTCTTCTAATCTTAGAATTCACGCCCAGTCCTAGGGCCTGACTTATATTTTGGTCCTAATATTCCGTGTTTCTTGCTGTCTAGGATTTCTTCTTGATGAAATTGGAGGTCAGTGAAGTAGTCTTACAACGCTGTGGAATATAAGCGGAATTTTGGCCCACACACCCAGGTTGCTACTTAGAGGAGAAGTCCAATCAGGAGTAGTCTATCTTAGCATCTCAAACGCCAAACCAACTGCGAATAAGTGTCTGATTTTGGTAGCGTTCTCCCACCTCTCACCTACCCTCATGTAGTACATTACTACATAACAATATTGTGGTGAAGTGGGATGTTATAAATATTTATAGGGGACTTAGTGTACTGACTGAGATCAGCTGTGAAGGTATCTATATCTATTAAGAGTAGTGTATTATAGATAACCTTACTTGCTACCACATATCTATATATCTCAGTCAGAATTATTCTGCAATAGTGTGATGACTACGTTATGTGTCTAGGGTATGTGTAGGATGAAGTGTAAGTCAAAACAACAACAGACAGATAAACAATTTAATTTATTCCACTATACTTGACAACACTGGGACACTCACATACATATAACACTCTAAAGGATATCTTAAGGAGTCACTGATAACTTTTCAAATAACAATATGTATTCATTGCTGATATGAATGAATATGTGTCCTGATTCAATTACAAAGGAACCAGGAATCACAATCAATTTTCATTACAAGTTATGTACAGAATGGATTAATATGAATATTGTAGTGACATATATTATTAAAAATATCCTATGTGTGTCAGTTGTGTAGTAGTAAAATGAGGTAATACTGGTTTTGTTTTGTTCAAGCTCTGTTGGTATTTGTCATCATGACTTCAATAGTTTGTCTTAAGGAAACTAGTATTGGAGATGTTCTCAGTTCCTGATATTAAGACAATTAAATCCCCCTCTGAATGTTATTTTTATAAAGTCATTTCAAGATGAGGGGACATAATGTTGAGCTCAGCTGGCCAAATCAGCTTATCTTGAGTGATGGCGGCAGGAAAGGACTCCTCTGCTCGAATTCTCCTCTGGGCTCTGGAGACACCTCACTGATAGCTAAATGGACCAAGGAGTATGCTGTCCGACTCTGGATTCAGCAAAGCTCTGACCAGGTGCAGCTCAATACCATCAAGACCACGGTCCCTGAAAACAAGAAGGATATACCTTCTACTTCATAACTAATTGATACTCTAGTTCTACACTGAACACAATACAACACAAACATTGAGTTCAGAGCGTTAGGCCAACTGTCAGCTTCATCTGAAATACTTTATACCAGTATTTACCTCCTTAATGGTTACCACGCCTCTGCACTTCCAGCATTATTTCTGTCTAATCAATCATCCAGGTGTCAGTGTACTATTTGGCCATTCCATGCCGTTTTACTTCCCTCCGACACCCTCTGTTCAGGCTGGAGCATTATAGGCTTTATCTCCTGTTTGCCACTGAACTACACATATATATACAGGCATAAATTAACAATTTACATTCAATTTTCATTAAAAGATACTGAATGGTTCAAGCTTACCACAATTTCATGGAAATAAACACAGATACGTTGATTAGCAATGAATTCTGGCACAATTACTGGCACAAATTCCCATCTGCTTATGTTCCAGGCTTTTATTTTAGCAAAAATGTGAGCTGGCTTCAACGCACTGTCGCTTTATCAAGCTTATTTGCACTAGTGGTCTCGAACTAACACTCCTAAGTGAGTATATCAGCGAGTCTAGCCAATGAGGCCACGTTTCGACAAGTGTTTGAAAAAAATGTTACCTTTCTACGTCTCCCTAACAACCAAGATAGTATTTATAGTCCGACCAATCGTGGTTCGTCTTTCATTTGTTGCGCTCCAATCAATTTGGAGTTTACATGGTAGGCTATTTCTGTAACGCAAGGTTTTTTTCAAACATGTTATAAAAAAATTTTATGAGCAGAAATGATTTCATGCTGTCAGGCATCCCCAATATTTTATTTTGGTTATAACTTGTTAATTCCTAGACTATTTGCGTAACGTTTTACATATTCTTTGTCAGCAAACCCTAAGGAACCCAAATATCCAAATTTAAAAGAGCTACGTGGCTGCGTTCAAAATATGCAATTTCTACCTCCTGTTTCGAAGATGTGCTGTCTGGGAAGGGTAGTGTATTTTATCACTGTCCGTCTGAAAAAAAATTAGTGCATGTAGTCTTACACGCGTGATGGCAGCATTTGTGTATCGCGCGACGCGTGTTGCCTGCGTTCCTGATTTTCAGCCCTCCCTCTCTCTTTATCCTTTAGTCCATCTGTTCGTTCGTTTTGGTAACGCAGTGTAGAAAAAGACATGAATGGAATTTAAAATTTAGGTCAACTTGCATATTTCAAGGTTTTTCTTAGAAAGGCAGCACATTTTATTGTGTGTTTGGGAAACGCGTGTATGTTGCAGAAGGCCTATATTTAACGTGGAAACGTTACAATTTGCAGACGAAGCATAAAACAAAGGGGGATTTCGAGTACCTTCTTTGTGACAGCACTGTTATTTACCATTGCTCTTTTCTTTATTAATTTTATTTGTTAGGCTTCATATTTACTAGATAATTTATATATGTGGATTAGAATTGGCACAGGAAACGTCCGAATATTGTCGGACAACTGTTTAAGATGCCGTACCTTTCAGGTGTGTTAGGTATCTAACTGAGTGCACTTGAAGTTGGATCCTAGAACATAAAGCGCAAAGTGATGTCTCTGGGGTTACTCTCTTCTAATCTTAGAATTCACGCCCAGTCCTAGGGCCTGACTTATATTTTGGTCCTAATATTCCGTGTTTCTTGCTGTCTAGGATTTCTTCTTGATGAAATTGGAGGTCAGTGAAGTAGTCTTACAACGCTGTGGAATATAAGCGGAATTTTGGCCCACACACCCAGGTTGCTACTTAGAGGAGAAGTCCAATCAGGAGTAGTCTATCTTAGCATCTCAAACGCCAAACCAACTGCGAATAAGTGTCTGATTTTGGTAGCGTTCTCCCACCTCTCACCTACCCTCATGTAGTACATTACTACATAACAATATAAGATATTGTTTTTGTCATGTGATTTTCAAACTCCATAACCGTGTAAAGTCTTGCTTCTTCCGTTTTGCCTGTCGTGTTTACAAACTCACTACTTCACATACCTATTATTATAATCTCCTCCAAGATGTTACTTTCTGGCAGTTGATTATCGCAACAAATATTCCATCTGCCAAAAGTATTACATCACTGTCCGTGTCTTAATATTTACCAAGATTATTATCCTCCTATATCTCAGGAAGATTGGCTGTGTATTTGGGCACGTCATTTTTGCAAACTAGCACTTTTTATTGCGACAACATGGTTTCGTGTATCTTCCCAACAAAAAGTCTGGGTTAACCAGAGGAATGTCGCGCAGTGTAGACTCTTACTCCGTCTGGAGCTGCGATAAGCGAGAAGTCAATGTGGCATGTTCGCTCCTTCGATAAGCGTCGCTGACAACAAAGGAGAAAATAACCATGAGAGAAGGGTGGATGAGAGGTGTAACAAGATGTGATAAGACAACCTTGAACGACGAAACCGAAAATAAAGAATACTGGAAGAATTAGCACGTAAAAGGAATGGCAAAGTAAAAACGCCGGAGAGGAGTGATCTCCAGAAAAAGAGACCGAACATATTTCATGACACATGTTGTGAGAAGATGAAATTTGGAATGTTATGAGACATCAGGAGATAATGAAGAAAACAATAGACATAATGTCACAGGGTTATCCCGAAGGGTAACCAAAGAGAGTTATCGGTGTGGTGCTGGCCTTGTCAATGGCTCAGATTTGCCTGGCAACCGGTTGGGAATATGCAGCAGGAGTGAAGAAGGCGAATGTAAGACTCTGGAATAAATTCCCCCCAGACAGTCCCAGTGATTCTGGATCTCGTGACACTATAACTCCTACCACTCTATCCCCCTCTCTCTATATTATAATGCTAACGAGCCCCCACCTCCCCTATTACACTGAGTGAACAGAAGAGGAAGAAAGGAAGAATAGTATGTCTCTTTCGCACACTTTCTTTCCTTCTCTATATATGTAATAACGTGTGTTGGTAAATACAACTACAACATTTATTAACTTATTGAAATATAACAACATTCAATTACACTAATACAAATGCAACTAGGAATGACATTAACTATCCCTGTGAAAAAAGATATTAGTTAATGCAAAATACACAACTGAATCTAAAGTATACACTATGTGATGATGATGAATTTAAATTATCTTAACCACTACCAAAAAGGATATCTTGTTCGGGTCTCTGACTGACTGTCAATAAAACTCTGGGTATTTGTATACACTGGACAAGTCTTTGTCTGCCTGTAATAACATTGGACGGTCCCCTTACTTTCGTCAGGTGTCGATAGCCTGGTCTTTTGTTCCTCACAATGCTAATGTTGACAATGCCACCAGCGGCTGCGGTGGCTTATTCATGGGTGATGTTGAACACAATGTTAGGCGAGTGAGATTTCGTCTGATATGCAGAAGTCCTTTTGGGCCTGTTGGTAGTTGCTCATGTGGTGATGATGATGGAAATATGTTGTATAGTCGTATTTGTTGGCGCATCAAATTTTTACTACGAGAATCTGTCCATCACTGCTGGTAATTCAGGATCTCAATAATTTTTGTAGGCACTGGGTTTACCAGATCGGGTCTGCTCTTGCAGCTTTTGTTCATGGTTTCTCAGAGCACTTGTTGTAAAAATCGTCTGTTGGCTACTGCCACTTCTGATCAAGATTTCTCAAAGGCACTTGTAAAAATCGTCCGTTGGCTACTGCCACTTCAGATCATTAATTCACGTAGACAGCTCTTTAGTAATGCATCCCTTATTCTAGGTAATTGCGAATTACTTTTCTGTGTGGGTGATTGTTTAGTAGAAAGTCCCTCCGCCGCCTGGCAAGTTCTTTTCTAAAATCCCCGTCTTTGTTGGTAGGTTTGTTGCCGTTAAAATATCTGTGAGATGCGTGTCGTCGCAGTATTTCTGTTTGGCCCTACTCATGTAGCTTGTCCCGTAATTTAACGCCAACAACGTAGTAGACGAAGGATGAGTATCTCAAATGGTCCCTGTCTCTACCACTGTGATGGATAAAATAATGAACCCTTTGTAAGTATCCCGTAAACTATGCTACGCCTGTAGTGTGTTCTTGTAATGTGAACTCTTATCACTATAATGAATGGCTGCGCGATGTTTACTGCACGTTTAACATGTCATGTAAGAGGCAAAATAAAAGTGTCTTGTATTTACTTCGTTATAGTTACTGGAAACTGTGTAATTTTATAAATATCATAATTCTCTCATGGTGTTTATTGCAACCTGTATTTATGAGTATACAATATAATATTATAATAAACGTGACTGATATTTACAGTGTTATATTTATGGAAAATATGTATATATTATCTGACTGAAGTTAAGATAGATGTATAATAATAATGTACAAACTATATTACACTAACCTTGGTTTCCATATAAGAATTTCACTGACACACGTCTTGATTCTTTCTCGGGAAATCTAGAAGCCCCAGGGCTGTTGGCGGAATGGTTTCTCTTACCAATGCCGAGCAATACATTGCGTTTGATTTTATATCGTCCGAGTCGCCGTTGGCGATTTTTCGGGTTCGCTTCTTGTGTCATGTGAAATTTCGTTTGTTTTCCTTAAGTCAGACATTCCGTTCTCATGCTGTGTAAAATTTCTGTAATATTTTGCTATTATCGTTTTCCTATTTTGCTTATCCGAGACAGTCTGTCTGCGTTCGTCTTTTGGGGCATGTGCAGTGTTGTTCTTCTCGTTATAATTTCGTATTCTCCCTCCTTTCATGTTGTCCCTGGCTCAGACACTGCGTCGCCGTTACTCAAATGTTATTGGGTCGGTTCGATGAGAACCTGCTTATTAAGTTACTCATTGTAAAACTGCCTAGCCGCTCTGTCCATTATGTACGGTTACTAGTCACAATAATATTGCTTGTAACTTCCTGCCTTTGTGAAAACACAACCGAGACGTTGGAGCGATTACCTCAATAATCTATTGACCCACTGTCTACTAGTTGTGAAAACATTCCATGCAACATTTATGGCTTTCTACAGGGATTACTCAGAGCGCTGTCTATTGTATGTCAAAATTCCCTGTACAATTGGTCAATTGAAGACGATGTCTGGTAGGAATAATGGGCAAAACCAACCGACTGCGTTTCTCATGCTTTGATAAAATTATCGACAAAATATTGGTAATAGGTCTTAAGAATTTAAATGCAGACTTATTCGCGTCCCGTGACACATAGGACGACAAAGAGAGAAGGAACTGGACTGTGTAAGGTCATGGCATGGACAGAAATCAAAAACAGAACTGATAAACAGTATTATAGAGAAGACGTTGTGGAGAGACAAGATCATCTGCGCCACCAGGCAAAGTACTTAAAAATAAGCTATACACAAGTAACATAAACTGGGTGTATCTTACTGAAGACAACGTTGCCAGAAAGCTACTACAACTGTTTTTTAACTGTACCAGCATGAATGTTTTTTGCAAAACTACCTGTTTTATCGCGAAGTACTCCGCGATTTCCTCGTTCGGTACTGTTACCGAGTTACAGTATCGAAACCAAGTATATCATCTTCTCCTCTACCCAACTGTTAATTGCTATCTGACTCTACTCTTGAGTCAGGGAAGGTAAATGTAGCGATGACGGGAACTGGCCACGCCACCTCACAACAAACTTGGTATTTCACCTCTTCTTCTCATATTGCACATAAATAAACTACAAAAGGAACAACAAATAACTACAACGAATAGAAGAAACAATGTGGGGCAGTAATAACATTACCTTTTCCTTATCATCTTTGCTTCCTTGATTATCCCCTTTAATCACATATCCGTATAATGAAACACCTGCAGTAAAATAATCTGCTAAACATTCATTGCCCTAGCAAACACTAATCCACAAAGATGCAGTACTGGACAAACTAGCACTGTTGTGATTAGATTAACAGGTTCACGAACAATGGCAAATCGATCTTCTGGAATAGCAGACGTCGGGAAAGTATTCCTTAAACGAGCATTCTTACACAGGAAACAGTTACAGCGGGTGTTTGAGATAACTATATTATTCAGAAGTCCAGAAATGTAGCTCTGGCAGCAAGGCAGACAAGATATACAAGGCATTCCCGGATTAAGAACAACATGACTAAAAATGTGATGAAACAGCCATAGTGTATACTGTAAACAACATTTTAATATAACTTTGTGGAGTTTCATTGTAAGAAGAAACGTCTTTGTCCAGTCTTCTCGTTTAACTTTGTACAGTAAGTGTCTCTGCTACAAATGTGTTGGCAGTTTCTGTCTAATCTTTTCCTTGAATATTCTAGGCTTCTGAGTTTCTCTGCTGCAAGCTAAACCAACTTGTCTGTTACTTCTTGTTCAAGCACCATGTCATATGGAGTAAGGGATCATGACTCCTCATTATTTAAACGTTTTCATACATTCCAGTTTTCCTATTTCATAACATGCCCAATGAAACTGGAATGTTTCCTTCTTACATTAGCTTCATTTGCGAACTAATCTCTTTCAGAACACCTTCTTTACTCTTTGTAGCTGTTCTTGGTATTTTTAACACTCATCTGCAAAACCACATATCTAACATCCTTTTTTTTTTCTTTTGTGTTTTGGTTTACATGACTCGCTTCAATATGATATGACTGACTGTACAGGGGGTGTCCATAGAAGATTGTACCCTTTTCAAAAAATTTACTCTCGGCCCCATGATGTGGTACGAGGATGCTTTCTATCACAAAAGTAAGATAATATCTGCAAGTTTTAAAGCATACCTTACAAAGACTCAAAAAGAATGTACCTATTTTTTTTCGCCTACTTGACCAGTGTGTTGAGAGAAATGTAACAATTACCGGTTGCAACTCAACTGCGAAAGTTTCACTTGAAATACCCGCTGCGCGCATTCGCACTTTTTTAAGTCTTTGTAAGGTATGCTGAAAAACTTGCAGAGATTATCTTACTTTTGTGATAGAAAGCATCCTCGTACCACGTCATTGTGCCGAGAATAAATTTTTTGAAAAGGGTACAATCTTTTATGGACACCCTGTATATAACAATGAAGAACTCTTTTTCATACTTCCACTAACAAAGAAATTGTTTTCCAGAAAATATTCTCTGGAACGCTGTTTTGATTGGTCTTAACTCTGAGAAGCATATTACATCTGATGTTTTTAACGTGCCTGGGTATTTGGAATGTATTGACTTGTTTCAAGAATGTCCCATTCACTTTGATGGTACCTTCTGGTGAAGTCATTTTGTTTGGGATAACCATAACTTCTGCCTTTTGCTACTTAGTGTCCTTATTTTACAATGTATTTAATTTCGCACAAGCCGCGTTAGCGCAGAGGTTAGTGCACTGGCTTCCTGGTTCGGTGGTTCATGGTTCGATCCCCAGTTGAGGTGATATTTTTTAGACCGCAAACGGCTCCAGGGTCGACCCAGCCTCATGAATCGGGTACCAGAACAACTCTGGGAAGGTTTAAGCTGCCGGCGTGATGCCGACCACATCACCTCTTGTGTGCCGATGGTCAGGAAAATATGGGCTTAACACCATATTCCCAATATGCCTCAATGGGCATGTAACGGTATCCTTTACCTTTAATTTCGCATGCCCTCGTCCTGCTCACCGCAATCCCACCCCCACTTCTCAGAAATTCACAAAGCACAAACTGATGACTTATTTTCGTATTGGTTCATCGCACCGACTGGTCGAGGGGAAGTAGAAAAATTGAACTGTCAGGTGACAAGCCGGATGGAGACTGGGTCCAGGATGTTGCCTCTTGAAATGTTAAAAACTGTGTTGAAGAACAGACGCCCATCTAATCACTGTTGAACTCGGGGTGACCTTTTTTTTTTGTGATCCCATGAAATGTCTCCTGCAATAACTCAAGAACATGCTCAATAGAAAGAATAATATTAAAAACACATATACGTATATTGTGCCATGCTTGTATGGTCATGAACAAAATACCCAGGTACACCAGTTGCATGCACTTGGACATTTCGAAAGGATAGTTTCAAATAGAGGAAATTATAAAAATTAATAAAATAGACTCTTTACAACTGGTTATTATTTTTTTCCTTTCTATTCTTTGTTTTTTTTTTTTGAATTAATTCAGCGACCTGGGTAGACTCAATCTATAGAGTTGTGTGCGGTTTTATAAAAGCTTTTTCCTTTTGTTCAATACTCTTCGACCACTCCCGAAATGAAATTTATCTTTTCTTTTTTTTTTTCATGCTCTATTTGCTCTCAATATAACATGCAGCAGGTGATGAGCGTTCTTTTGTTTTCTTTATAAGCGCGTTTTCAAACCAGATCATTCTTTTGTTACTTTATATGTCCTATATATTTGTTACTCTATAATATTGTTATTATGCTATTTCTAATGTTCGCTTTCTTATGCTTGATGGCCACATTTCTAAGGCTGAACATTTCAAAGGCTGAACTTTTTCCTTTCCTGTTTATTGTATAGGAATGCGTCGAAATGTGCTAGTTTCAAACATGGCAACTGTGGGAGCGCCACAGTGGGTAGAACGCTTGGTTCTGGAAGCTAAAGGACCGGATTCGAAATCAAGTCGTGTCACACTCCAATCTACCCAGCTGTAAATGGATACATGACTCTGCTCTTGAGTTAGAAAGGGCAAAAGCAGCGAGGAAGGGGACTGGTCACCCCACCTCTCGAGCTGGAACTAGTATGGTGAATTCCCTCCCTTACGGCAGTATCAACTATGAGACAAACGTTTTAGCTGCTTGCAATGACACGTAGCAGGTGTAACTCATAAAACTTTGATCTAGTGTAAGTGAAGTCTGTAACACTTCACTCCCCTTCGACAGTAGCTTCTATATGACTACCTTCTCCAGCTTATATTTTCACACACTGTATTAGACTTTGATCAGACGTAACATGGCTTTAGTCACTCACCACGGACGTGACTAGGCAACAGAACTGAGTGAAGTCATCAAATGGCGTTTTATTTAGTCTGAAATCTCTCAAAGCTGTGTGCACAATGTGATACATCAGTGAGCTCTCCTGTAATTTAGGTAAACCAGAGTATTCCATTAAAAAGCCCATTAGTGAAGCCAATCTACGTGGCTTTTTAGTACTTATTTTCGCAATATGCATTTTGCTCTGAAGCAGCAATTTTTTTCCCATATTAACCCCCACTCCCGTCACGTTTCGTCACAAATATGCAAACACCCACCTTATGTGACATCACAAATCTCTTAACTCCCCTCCCTTATTCTCCTAGTTTTTTTTTTTTTTTATACTGAAAAAAAAAGAAGAATGTAATCAAATGTAAATTAGTGAACTAGTGCAAACAAAGTAACAGTCTTGGACTGTTGCCGGGATGGTGATAACTTGTTATTGTTTTAATTTTTATAAATCTAATTTTAATCAACAGTACAGTTTATTTATATTGTATTTAGTTTTTTAATTATATTATTTTTTTAAAGAAATATATGATTAAAAACAATTTAAACGAGTTAAAGGTTATGAAAATCATCCCGTAGTTCATCTGAGATTATAATATTAGTCTAAGTCGTCCACGACGGAGTTTGTTAACAATTGTGGATAGAAGTAGACCATGAAGATTGGGGTTACAAAATCTTTTTTTTTTTTTTCCTACATCATTTATCAAAGAAACAATCCTTACTCGTATTTTTAGCATGACTTCAGAAAATGTTAAACCACTTCCTCCTATCTTCACATTTTCTCACACAATTATGACCCCCTCTCCCCACTTCTTACTGCGTGACGTCAGATGTGGACGACCCCCTAATTAAATAATTATTCGTTACGAGCTGAAGACATTTCTGAGATTGCAAATTAAGTATCTGCAAGGACATTTAGATTTGTCTTTCTTTTTTTCTTTCTCAGTTATTATTATTATTTTTTTTTTTTTTAGTATGACAAATTAGTTTCCGCACACTGACAAGTAATTATCTGGCCAATTAAATCACAGCATTTCAGTTTCGTTTAAAATTATCTCCTCCTCTCCCTATTTTTCTGACAAAAGTTGAATTCTTTTTTTTTTTTTTTTTCATTATTACGTGTAGGCGCGACATGAAAAAGCAATAAAGAAATGCGCCTTCTGAGAACAAGGTCGATTGTTTAAATCCTAAGGACACGAGACCAAACCTTAGACCTGAGTATGGTTGACCGAATTTCCTTAAAAAAGGCTCTTACTCAAATATGAGACAGATATTACCGTACAGCAAAAAATCATCATCCGGTTTAATTGTAACAACAGAAGAAATATCAGAATTTTCAATTCAAATGTCAAGTCAGTCCTATTGTATGGTTCTGAAGCATGGAGAACAACAAACACAACAACCAAAAAGCTACAGACTTTCATAAATAGTTGCTTGCGTAGACTAGAAGAATTAAAATACTCGTAGTATGACAAAGTCCCAAATGTGGAACTGATGACAAGAACCAGACAAGTGCCAGTGGAATAAGACATGAGAAAAAGAAGTTGAAGATGGATAGGACACGTACTGAGGAAACCTGTTGACAGCATTACCAGGCATTCATTGTTCGGAAATCTTTATGGTAAGACAGGAGGAGGAGGAAGATCAAAGAACACACGGAGAAGAGAGCTGGAGACAGACATTGAAAGAGATGATGGAAAGACCTTGAGCTGATGGCACGGGGCAGGGAGATCTGGTATAAGTTTGATGAAGACCTATGCTCCTTAGGGAATTGAGGGGTAAGGAGTGAATTGTTGTTGTTATTGATCCAGCGGTGCTTGGGCTCTCGCCCTTCGGCCCAATGCCAGGTAGTTATATCTGTATGTTGTCGCAAGTTGTTTTGTTTCTCCGTTCAAGGTGTTCCACTTATCTGGCCTCGGAGGAAAGGACATTTTCCTATCATTATCGAGTGCTGGGCACTCAAAGAGTTGGTGGTCAACAGTTTCGTAGGGGTAGTTACATAGCTGGAACTCTGGAGTGTGCTGTGGTTGGATTCTGAGTGAATTAAACAACAGAGGAATGCAAAAAAACATCCTGTCACAGCCTCAATTGAAGGCATGCACAAATGTTATTGAGAGCTTCAATTAGAAATTATGAAGGGCCTAAGGAATAAAGATGCATAGCAACAAAAAGACATGTTACTAGTTACTCTCTTCATTATATATGCTGAGGAAACATTGACGAGAAATACGCAATCAGGCAGAAATGAAGCATTCTAGATGTTGATATATGTATTTCACGGAAACAAAGGCAAATAAAGTAGTTATGAAAAAAAAAAAACGTATTTCACTAAAACAAACTAAACAAAAAACTGTTTTCATGGAAACAAACGCAAATAAAGTGGTCGTGGGAAAAAAAAACCAAGGAGAGGGAAAGAAATAATAAAAGAACTCACAACTACAAAATAAATTATAATAATTTTTTTTTTTTTCAAAATCAGAAGATAACCTATGTTGGTGATATAAAGATATTTCACCTTGTTTGAAAACCCGAGTGGAAAGAAAAGTGAAAACAAATGTGCAAGGGGAAGACAGCGCTATAAGTGAGAAGATACTTTCAAGAGAAAGACAGATAAGAGTAAACACAGCGTATACCGCCGAGACGAGAGACAACAGATCTTGGAGATCCATTCGCAGCCGACCTTTGGCGTGAAGATGGCAGTTTATCGGATAAGATTTTTCTTTAACTACCACAGAGCGCCGCAGGTAATGTTGATTATTGATTTCTCATTCAGTCTTATTGCGGACTGGAGGACTGTCATGTTGTGGTTCTTTCATATGCCTGTCACCCATTGATTCGTGTCTGCTGAGTTGTCCTGTATTTCTAGCTGCTTGCATCTTGAGGTTGTTATACACATGCTGCTGGTTTGTCCATCTCATGAGAATGGAGCCCTATAAATTACAACTGCGCACACACAACATTACATGATCTGGGTTCAGGGCATGGAAAGACAAAGAGGCAGATGGATAGACAACATCACAGACATTCTACAACAATAGCATAGGCTCAAAGCAGCCAGTTCGACATACTTGTCCCAAGAACGCAAGCTAAGCTCCCCACTACGTTTTACGGCAATAGTGGAAGAAAAAAGTAAAGTCTAGAAAAGCTGCTGAGTAAATACAGTTCCTCTTTACAAACTACTTTAACTAATATTTCTTTACTAATCAATAGTTTATTTTATATGTTGTTGTTTCAGTCAACTCCACCAATGCCGGTCCCAAGCCCGGATGAAAAAGGAGGAGGGCGGCCTGCATGGAGGCCGTAAGGAGGCAGCCCCTCCACCATGCAAAGGCACAACAGGCCAATCACCTGTTTGCTTTAAATCACGATTACTAGAAACACAAGAGAGAAAACTGGACTGATTCTAAAGGCGACGAACTGGAACGGACTACGGACTACGACTTATGGAACATGGAACACAAGAAGTATAAATGGGAAGGAAGAGGAGCTGGTGGAAGAGATGAGGAAAGCAAAACTAGAAATCCTGGTCTCTTTTATTATCTCTGTATTTCCTTTTTCCTGTATATTTTTCATCCATTCGTTTTGCGAATATTATTTTCATATAATTCGCAAACTTTACCTGTTTTCCTTTCTCTAAAACTGAGAATCGCACCTGGGTGGTATTGCGTACATGTCAGTCGCGCTGGTCGGACGATAGGCGTGAATTTACAGCATTCGCTAGACATTCGTCTGAGGGTCTCTGGCCTGGGGCGTGAAAATTCACCCGAGGGACATGGAAAGTAGACAGAGAGTCTGCATTTCAGTAAACGCATGAGGTTTTTCGTCAGAAAAAAAAACCCGGCTTAGCGTGAAAATCCACTCCGCACTGCAGACGGTGGTCTGAGATTTGCAACTCATGCAAGCCCTCGGCCACTGATGGCTGTTACGTCACGCGATAAGCGGACGAAGGTGTTATACGGACAGGGGAGACTATTTCGCTTGGCGAAATAAGATTAGGATCCTGTGTCCGATTTTAAAGATATTGGCCAAGTTTGAAACTTTAATTTCATTCTCGCTCATAGACTCACAGTAGATAGGTTGCTCGTAAACAGAATAGCTGTTAGCGAAGATCTCAGTTTGTTTCGGCAATTTGTCGAACTTCTAGACTTCCAGAAATATTTTCAGCATTTTTATTCTTAAGTTGTGCGACTACCTGTAATTCTGTGGTTGAGGTAATTAATATGATAGATATATAGATTTTGTGAGTGTTAAAGTGTTTAATCGCTTAATTCATTTTAATCTATTTCTTTAGCGCAGAAGAGAAATAAAGTGGTAGGCTATTATATTTTCTAGGGAAGCATTCAGTGGAAAGCAGAATAAAATTAAAATTTCTAGCTTATAACGGAAATTGTAGCTATTTATGAATTTTAATTAACCGCTAATACTCAGTCGAGTGTATTTTTCTAAACTAACGTATAAACTCTAGAATCGAGCCTCATGAATGGTGACGGAATACGCACGTGTTCCTAATTCATGAGGATTGCTGATTTTTAAATATAACTTACGTCACGGGAAGTTTAAATGATAAGCAAAGCTCTCTGCTTGCAAGTTTAAATGTAAGTTATAACCAGTACAGATTCTGTTTATTATATTATATGTGTTATTTTTTCCTCCACACAGTGAAAGTTTGGGGTGACCCTAACTTTACCAGCACCTAGTAGTAGTTTCCATACTTGTGAAGAAATAGACAGTCCTTATTTTGAACCACGTGGGTTTCTTAAGTACCACTGGTCTAACAGTGCATATGCAACCCGAGTTAGCCAGAAATACTATATCCCAATAATGGGTTTTCAAAGACTGTAATGATAAATACTGGACCTTGGAGCCAGATCTTAATTTCTTCTAGAAACTCTACGTAATTTTTCTGCCTGGTGGTGCGAAATACTTCAAGTATTAACTAACATTTCCCGACTATATATATATATATATATATATATATATATATATATATATATATATATTTTTGTGGACAAATCTGTGGTGTGACTAAAGTGAATCCTATACTGAGGGAAGGCACCGACCTGACATTCATCATTTCTAGAAACCTACGCTATTGACACTGTGCTCTGCTAACTCCCGCGCCTGGAATAACTGTTAGGTGACTTAATCAGACATTTGAACAAATTTGCACACCCAAGTAGTCGTTCCCGGAGACTCCGAGTTAAATACGTCTTTTGGAACTGGGGACTTCTTGGCAGAAGACTGCATTTTTTGAGTCTGTGTGAAAATCTAAAATCAGTGTGTTCCAAGAGGCAGCGAGCAAAGTCGTGAGTACCTGTATGAGAGGCCATGGCGGAATGAATGAGTGTACGCTGGTTTGAGTGATATTTTCACTATTATATCTTTGACACCCTGTTGCTGTCCAATTTTTTTTTCAATCTGCATAATTTGTTGCTAAGGCTAGAGTTCTTGTGTTTTTGTCTTAGGTTAAATCAGATTTTTTTTTTTCAAACTCTGTGCATATAATTACGAGATAAAACAACGAAAACTCTTAGAATCAAACCCTATGTATCTGTGACTCTGGCGCCATCATCTGTTCTCTTAACGGGGCTGGGCTAAACCTAGAGTTAACCCTATAAGGGGGCTATCATCCTTGCAACATTTCCTTGAATTTTTTATGACTATGTGTATATGTATTCTCCTTGATGTACTTTCTTTGATGTTGTGAGCCGATTTTTTCCTGATATTAAAATCGCTCTTGAACTTAATAATAGTGTTTGGTCAGCTCGTTCTAGATAAATATATATCATTGTTATAGTTTTCCCACGTCTGTGTGTTTACCTGTCGTCACGTGTATGTGCGTGCCTGTGAGTGATAGAAATATACGTAATATGTATATTGGTGTAGTCTGTCTGACGCTGTAACAACTGTTGTAGAAGATAGGTGAGAGAGAGAAGAATTCTTTTCGCTTTCAGAGACAGCCACTATATCAAAATCTATCATCTCACGTGTGTGGAAATTCTATTACCTTTCACTAACTCTCACTGAGTCTATCACCTATTCAAACCTATTCAGAAGGGACCAAACCTAGTCTTAATTCTCCTATCGAAAATCTACGACACCTGGCTATAACGGAAACAAAGAAAAAAGGACAAGGAGTCATGGATCTCGATGGCAACACGCTGCTCTACAGTGATGTACCCATGTCTGAAAGAGCTAAAGGGGGCGTGGGTTGCATTGTGGCCCAAAATAAAAAAGATAGTATCAAGGGATGGAACTTTGTCTCTGAGCTCATTATGGTTGTTAAACTAAAAGAAGGAGAAACCATAGTCAACCTGGTCATAGTGTATGGGCCAAATGAGGATGAGAGAGCAGAGGTCAAGGAGGAATTCTTCGAGCTGCTTCAAAGGACAGTGGATGACTGCCTAGATGAAGTTATCATGCTCGGAGATTTTAATGCCAGAGTTGGAAATGACCATGCTAGATGGGGTGGAGTTATCGGAAGATATGGAGAAGATACTCTCAATGACAATGGAAAGCGACTCCTTAGATTCTGCAGTGAGCAGAATCTGATCATTACAAACACAAAGTTCCCCCATAAGCGCATACATGCATACACTAGATGTGAACCAACAAAGAATGAGAAGTTAGTGATCGACTATGCCATTGTTCGGAGAAGCTCATTCAAATATGTCCGAGATGCTAGAGTCTGGAGGGGGCCAGAGATTGGAAGTGATCACTACCTGCTAACAATCAAAAGAACAACTGAAAGAGTTGCTCAGCCTAGGAACTGTCCAACATCACGCAAGAAACCAAGTAAACGAGCAGGAGAAAGGAGCATTAGGACCTACAAGCTGAGAGAGCCAGAAATTAAGACCAGATATCAGGGGCTTATTGCTGCAGCGGTGAGCAACACAGAAGAACGACCTGATGACTTGGAAACCCTCTGGATTAAATTCAAGGATATCATAAAGACAGCTGCTGCAGAAGCATGCGGTGAAGTCCGACTTGGGAACAAGAGAAAGAGGACACCTTGGTGGACAGAGGAAGTCAAAGAGAAAATAAGAGAGAAGAAAATGGCATGGAAACAATACTTAAGAGCTAAAAACACAACAGGACAAATGGAAAAATATAGAGAATATGTGACACTCAGAACAGAAGCAAAGAACAAAGTGCTAGCAGCAAAACAGAAGTCCTGGGAAGAATTTGGAGAAAAGCTAGAAAAAGATGCACAAGAAAACCAGAAATTGTTCTATAAGACCCTAAAGAACATGAGGAAGGAAAAACAATGCCCTCTCAAATTTATAAAAGGACAAGCAAGGCAAATTGCTTACTGCCCCGAAGGAAGTAATGGGAAGATGGAAAGAATATTTCTCAGAACTCCTGGATGGTGAGCATGGTGAAGCATCAGAAATGATAAACACTAGCACAGAAGAGAAAACCAATGATGGTGAAGATGACATAAAGATGGAAGAACTGAAGGCAGCACTGGAGAAAATCAAGATGGGCAAAGCAGCAGGGCATGATGGTATAACACCAGAAATGGTTAAGTTCATGGGAGCATCAGGCGACCTATTACTCTTAAGGGTTTTACAGGCAGCGTGGTACAACAAGACCATACCAAAGGATTGGGAGATTGCCATCATAACACCAATTTTCAAAAAGGGTGACAATCGACAGTGTGGAAACCATAGAGGCATATCCCTTCTCAGTGTCCCTGGTAAAATCTAGTCTAGAATCCTAGAGCAGAGACTCCGACGCCTAGCTGAGCCACAATTGGATGAGGTCCAGTGCGGATTCCGAGCAAACCGAAGTACTCAAGACCTAATCTTCACACTCAGACAGCTGAGTGAAAAGGCCCTTGAGTATAAGAGTGAGATGCATCTTTGTTTCATAGATCTGGAAAAGGCGTTTGACAGGGTCCCCTGGAGCAAACTTTGGGACTGTTTGGCAAGGAAGAATATTCCAGCACCTCTGATTCATGCTATACAGAGCTTCTACAAGTCTTGCAGAAATTATGTGAGGACAGCAAACCATAAGTCGGAAGAGTTCAGGACCACCACTGGTGTAAGACAAGATGATATCCTATCACCTTACCTCTTCATACTCCTTATGGACGATGTCATCAAGGCATGTAAGGAGAGAACAAGAAAGTATTCAGTGGGGTACTGGAAGATGAGACAGGTCTATATTTCGGAGCTGGCATTTGATGATGATGTTGCCCTGATTGCTAAATCAGAGGCACATCTCCAATCCAACCTGCAAGTCTGGAAGGAAGAGCTGGAGAAGAGAGGGATGGTCATAAGCAGCTCTAAAACAAAATCCATGGTGATATCACGAGAAGAAAGAAAACATCAGATTAAGCTGGGAGAACAGGTCCTGGAGCAGGTCGACCACTTTAAATACCTCGGAGCTATTATAGACCGAAAGGGAGGCATCAAAGAAGAGTTGGCCACTCGAAAAGCAGCAGCTGGGAGACTTTTTCAGGCCATAAATCGAGGATTCCTCAGCAAGAGAGAGGTTGGTAAGAAAACGAAGATGGCTGTATACCGCTCCACCTATGTCCCAGTCTTGACATACGGATGCGAGTCATGGGCAATGACTACAACCCATAAAAGCCAGATCCAAACCTCAGAAATGAGGTATCTGAGGAAGGTGGTTGAAGTAACAAGAAGAGACATGGTACGCAACCAGACGATACGCCAAGGCCTTAAATCCTACCCCCTGCAGACCCAAGTAGAACAGTCCCAATTAAGATGGTTTGGCCATGTCTGCAGAATGGGAGAAGATCGGATACCACGACAAGCATGGGAAACAAAGAGCCAAGGATCCAGACCCCGAGGACGACCCAGAGTCCGCTGGGAGGACAACATTAGACAATCTTTGAAGGATCGAGGACTAGAATGGAACCATGCCAGGAGGAAGACAGCCGATAGGATAGTCTGGCGCTCTCTCTTCCAAACCTCTACACCTCACGGTAGAAGGGGAACGACTAAGTAAGTAAGTAAGTTGTTTCAGTCAATCAATCAACCAATACCCTTTAGCTCCCCAAGGAGCAAAGGCCTTCAACAAACATATGCCAAGTCCTCCTGTCCCGTGCCATCCGCTCAAGTTCTTTCCATGTTTTCCTCTTCATTTTCACCTCTGTATCCAGTTCTCTTCTCCATGTGTTTTTTGGTCTACCTCTTTCCCTGTGAATTCCAGAATAAGAGTTGCCTTGTAATGCTATCAATAGGTTTCCTGAATGTGTGTCGTATCCATCGCCATAGTCTTCTTCTTAACTCTTGTTCCATTTGTACTTGTCTGCTTCTTGTGATCAATTCCACATTTGTGACTTTGTTATACTGTGGCAGTAAGGGAAGGAAGAGTGAAAAATCTAACCTGAGTTGGTATAGAGGGGGTAGAAAAAGGGGATGCGCAAAAAGGGGGGTGCGCATAAGAAGGGTCAAAACAGAACAGAGGTTAGGTTTATCTCACCATGAAGAACGAAAGAGAGAGTTAAGCTACAATCAGAAAAGGGTACGTAGAGTGAATTAGTTACGTCCATACCGTAGTCCTGTTACGCGGCTAAGATAGTAGCCATCTAGAACCAGGGAAAGGAACAACCCCGGAGGAGTCCGGTTATTACTTCAATAACCTGAACCTAAATCAATAGTATCAATAGACAAGGATTTGCTTAGACGGAGGAAAGGATGTGGATACTAGTAACATCTGAACAATAGTAGATAAAAGACATTACAATATTGAATATAATTCTCAATGGTGAGCGAGTGTTAAAGAGGAAGTGTGACGGACCAAGATTGTTGGAGATCCGGTTAACTGCAGTAGTCCACATTGTAAATAAACAGTATTCCAGTTGACTGTGGCGTTCCCTATTTGTATAAAAGATCTGCTTAGCGTTATGTCGTCGCTCACTGTGTGTGTTGTAATCATTCATTAATCATAAAGTTGATCGCTACCTCTGAGGCAAAGAAATCCTGGGTAAGCAACGGCCACAATACCATTTCAGTACTTCAATTCTACGCAAGCACCCGTTTATGAAAGTCTGTAGATTTCTGGTTGTTGTTTCATGCTCAGCCGCATATTACTTGCCTGATACGACGTACCTGAGGGATTATTATTTCTTTGAATTCAATGTGATCCCCGTATGCTTCAACATTATGGTGGATCATAAGTCTCTCTCTGCATGAATTCTAAATCCAATCTCTCTGCATGAATTCTCATTCCAATCTCTCTGCATGATATCTCATTCCAATCACTCTGCATGAATTCTCATTCCAATCACTCTGCATGAATTCTCATTCCAATCACTCTGCATGAATTCCCATTCCAATCACTCTGCATGAATTTTCATTCCAATCTCTCTGCATGAATTCTCATTCCAATCTCTCTGCATGAATTCTCATTCCAATCTCTCTGCATGAATTCTCATTCCAATCACTCTGCATGAATTCTCATTCCAATCTCTCTGCATGAATTCTCATTCCAATCTCTCTGCATGAATTCTCATTCCAATCGCTCTGCATGAATTCTCATTCCAATCACTCTGCATGAATTCTCATTCCAATCTCTCTGCATGAATTCTCATTCCAATCTTTCTGCATGAATTCTCATTCCAATCTCTCTGCATGCATTCTCATTCCAATCTCTCTGCATGAATTCTCATTCCAATCTCTCTGCATGAATTCTCATTCCAATCACTCTGCATGAATTCTCATTCCAATCTCTCTGCATGAATTCTCATTCCAATCTCTCTGCATGAATTCTCATTCCAATCACTATGCCTGAGCTTCCGCTTCAAATGAAAATCCACTTGGTCCTTTCCACGCGTTAATTCGTGTTTTTATCTATCTATCTATCTATCTATCTATCTATCTATCTATCTATCTATCTATCTATCTATCTATCTATCTATCTATCTATCTATCTATCTATCTATCTATCTATCTATCTATCTATCTATCCATCTATCCATCTTTCCATCCATCCATCCATCCATCTATCTATCTATCTATCTATCTATCTATCTATCTATCTATCTATCTATCTATCTATCCATCCATCTATCCATCTTTCCATCCATCCATCCATCCATCCATCCATCCGTCTATCTATCTATCTATCTATCTATCTATCTATCTATCTATCTATCTATCTATCTATCTATCTATCTATCTATCTATCTGTCTGTCTGTCTGTCTGTCTGTCTATCTATCTATCTATCTATCTGTCTATCTCTCTGTCATTCTGTCTATTAATCAGCCGGTCTGTCTATTCGTCTGTCCGTATATCCGTCCAGCCCTCCACCTATCCATCAATCCATTCACTCAGATATCTATCCATTCGTACACCCGTCTATCTGTCTGTCTCTTTATTGGTCTTTTACTCTTTGTGAACATTTTTGCTTTTTTAATTTTTTTTTTATCTGTTCATCTTCAGGTCACCCTCTAGGGCTGTTGGCACTAAGAATATTTACAGGTCTCTGCAGCTGTGCGTATCTTCATTAAATATACCAGTAGATTTGAGCATCTGCACAGAGCAGTTCATTTATATCACATTATTCAAGGGGTGCTGCGTAAATATTTTTTTTAGGCGCATATGGAGGTTAAGGGTTTATAACATGGTGTTGGAAACGATAATAAAAGAAAGTTAGAAACACGGGAAAATAGAGGAAAACTCCATTTGTGGGAGGGGAATATTAAGGGATAAGTATAAATATTTTGTTCTAGTGTAAAGGTTAAGATAGTCACAGAATAGGTACTGCAGTGCGGAGGAGGTGAACTGTTAGAGGCTTCACTGTACAAGATCTCAGCTTTATAAGATGAGGTGATCGGCTCCCTTCCTCGCTGTTTTTTCCTACATTAACACAAGAGCTGGGATACCCATTTACAGCTGGGTAGACTGGAACTCGACGCTACCAGATTTCAAACCCGGTGACTTTCCACTCTGAGACGTAAATGCACTACTCTGTTAAAGGAAAACATATTTATTCTGTGCTTTTCTGAAGCTGAAAGCTAAAGACCACACCAGTTCCCAGCGACTTTAATGCTCGGTAACGCTCTAAACAATCTCCCACTGGATGGTCTTGAACTAGTGTATCATCAGGTTAAGACATAAAATAATTCAAATATCACAGTCAAGCTTCCTGGAGACATTGCTTGATCTGATTTGACCTGCTGTTGCCGCCAACTAATATACGAAATCTACTTTTTTGACTAATGCCCTTAAATTACTTCATTCAGCGCCCTGTGGAGCACAGGTTGTCAAGAAATACACGCCAAACGTTCCTGTCCTGTACTATCCGTTCATTATGTTCCATGTCTTTTTTGTCCCTTTCATGACCTTCTCCAATTCTCTTCTCCATTTTTATTTTATTTTGGAAAGGTCGGGAGGGGGACGGTTGGAGGAGGGGAGTTGCTCTCTTTGTTTTTCACCCTGGGGATTCCAGAACAGGAAAAATCCTCCTTCTCCTTGTTTCTCCATCTCCGTGTTTCTCCTACTCGCTGATGGAGAATGAAGCCTGCACTGTAGTTGTTTCTCCTTCATGCTGATGGAGAATGAAGCCTGCACTGTAGTTGTTTCTCCTTCATGCTGATGGAGAATGAAGCCTGCACTGTAGTTGTTTCTCCTTGATGCTGATGGAGAATGAAGCCAGCACTGTAGTTGTTTCTCCTACTCGCTGATGGAGAATGAAGCCAGCACTGTAGTTGTTCTTAGACCGCCTGTACTAACTCATTAACTCCCCAAGGAGCATGAAGTCCATTTTGTAGTACTGTTTCTAAGAATCCTTCACCAAACATTAGCATGCTACTCACGGCTTTGGTTTATGTGGTAGTGTTTTACATGATGGTTGCCAGCACAATAAAATCTCGTACTGAAATTTCTGAGCATAGCAAATACAGCAACATTTGTTTTCCGTAGCTTTTTAACTGCAACAACTTTAATACACACTATTGAAGCTAGAATTATCGCGGCTGCTGGCACTAGACATGCCGTCCAATATATCCTTGTTAAAGGGTTTAAAGTGTAGTTATTCTAATTACGGGATCTCGAATAAGTCTCGTACTGTTACTTCTCGTCAGTACTTTCCTGTGCCGAGAGTGAGTAGAACCGGGAAAATACTATAATTATGTTTCTCTACGTGTGTCCTATCCAACACAAATACGAGTAGTGACACAATTTACGTACTTCGTGTTACATTTATTTACCACACACTTTAACACACATACACATACCAACCTTTGTCTCCTTCATCTACACAGTTCCCCCTCTTATTCTTTTTCATCACCACATACACACACTGCCACTCATTCTATTTTACCAACACACACATGCCCACACGTTCCGTTGCTACCCCTGAGCACACCATTTGTTGTCAGGAGCGTACTTAAAGTATTTGGGAGATCTTTACTTTGGCACCCCCTGAAACACACAGAAAAATATATGCTTGCAAGTAGATTTTTTAACAGTACAGTGCCGTCATAATGGTGTCCGTAAACACCCCCCCTCCCCACCCCCATTTTTTATTTTGACCTGGCTATCACCCGAGCGGACGGCCGTCTTGAACCCGCGTAGTGCCTCATTGCCTGTCGTTACTGTGATAAGAGGTTTTGATGTTACTAATTATAGGCTATCCTGGACAAATAGATGTATCAGAGGATACCAGGATAGTGCCAGATAAGAGACTGGTCTTATAAGAAATACCCCCTTCTCTGAAAAGAGCAAGGGTGTATAGACAATCAAGGTGAGGTCAAGCTATGTAAGTTCCCAGAGTAAGGAATGATGATGATGAAATTCTCTGGGTCCCTATCGGCTACCCCTTGAGATCTCACCAAGAGTAGGATATCTGTGTGGTGTTATTTGGCAAAGTGTCTAGGGTAATGTATTTTAACAGTTTAAAATTTCAAACAGAACTTTAACTTTAATGAAAAGTAAGTAAGCAAGACTGTCTGAACATATATATATATATATATATATATATATATATATATATCTATATATATATATATCTCTATCTATATATATATATATCTCTATCTATATATATATATATATCTCTATCTATATATATATATATCTCTATCTATATATATATATATATATATATAATATATAATATATATATATATATATATATATATATATATTATATATATATATATATATATATATATATATATATATATATATATATATATATATATATATATATATATATATATATATATATATATATAATATATATATATATATATATATATATATATATATATATATATATATATATAATATATATATATATATATATATATATATATATATATAATATATATAATATATATATATATATATATAATATATATATATATATATATATATATATATATATATATATATATATATATATATATATATATATATATATATATATATATATATATATATAATATATATATATATATATATATATATATATATATATATATATACAATTTAATGGTACTGAACCTCAATCTTTTTGGGTCAGTACTTTTCTTTTCAAAATCAAGAACTTTATATTTACATGAGAAAATAAATAACTTGGAAATTCTGTTCCATTAGAATAACTTGGTCACAATAATATCTGCACACACACACACAGTTCCAGTTAAAACTAATTCTACTGCTGTTGGTTCTACACTACAGGGTCTGCTATTGTCATCATCCTAAATGGTAAGTTTGTTTTACGGTGGAAGAGCTTTGGATGAGTCGTCAGTGCCTTACTAAAGGACTTATCTTTATTATTGTACTGCTGCTGTTCTGATGATAATAGTCAGGAGCACCAACATGTGACTCCTGGCTGAAGTTAAGGGATCTAGCTCCACTTGTATTCAGAGCGCTCAACTCCCACACGTTCTTCTTCTTAGTTTACTGCAGCAACAAGGTACTTCATAATACAACCTGGAATAAGAAGGACAATCCATCCTATGTAGAGCCTGTCTCTATCAATTTCACACCTAATCAATACTAAAACATACCAAACTCAGACATTTGTGCTAACAAGTCGCACCAGACCTTAAATTCCGTTGTCTACAATCAGTTTCGTGTAACCACTCTTCTTCAGTGTTGATTCAAAGCCAATTTTCCTCATACATTGTTTGTCTTCCATACAATAATCATGGTATTAAAATCTATCATGTGACCTGTTGATTACTTCATTCTAACATTTCCTACATGTTTTCATATGATATTTGAACAATGTGTCACTCCAGAAGCCAATACCAATTTATTAATACTGCACTTACAGTCGCAAATTTGTAAGGCCAATTGGCAAACATTTTACACATTTTTCACTCCGAATAAGCCTGCCAAAGGCACATTCCTACTTAGGTCGTCGTGACACAACACATCTCCCGGCGGCAGTATCAAAAAAAAAAATATGGCACACACAGCCTGTTACTTAGGTTAATAAAATAGGCAAACAAAATTATCTGTCTTACCCTCAAGTAAAGAATATTCACACACACAAGCTGACAGGCAGTAAAAGACTCTAGCACTGAGCTCGCAGTACAGTCGGCAAAGGCTTGTCTTTCTGTCTCTTTCAGTATATGTCAGCTCGGCATGGAAGCTTATGGTTTAATGGCGGAACTTACAAGAAGTTGTTAATTTGTATCAAACTACACCCAACCAATCAGAAGACGAGTCAAAAAGTTAACTATTTCTGAAACCATAAACTTGGGCGTTTTTTAAGTGTGTTCGTCTAATCTGACCAAATTTGTTTATTTTATGCTACTTTTATTATGAGGGAACCTTTATGTTTTTGTGTTAAGCAATATCAGCGCTATAATTCAAGATATCCTTTTCATTTTTATTATCTTTAGTTATGGAGAAATAAATTATCTAATTTCGGTCAAAACCACAAAATAAGCATTATTTCCACTTCAACCAAAATTTTCTTGTCCTTACAAAAAAGAGGTAACGATTTGATTGGTTGTTAAATTTTACTACGTTCTTCGATAAATATTGGGGTGGGTGTGTGGGGGTGGTAACTTTTAACTTGTTTCTTAGAAAATTCAAATACTCTAGTTAAATTTTTGGCGGTAAATTTGACTGGGCCCTCAGACAAATTTCAAATACTGTAGTTATTTATAGATTTAGAAATATGTTAGTTAGTTTATTTTGAGTGGGGAATTTTTGAGCGTGTTGTTATACAGATTCACTTCACGACAGTTACCTTTTAATGAAAACACATACACCTTGTTTATTCCCATCCTTACACATACAAAACCCAAATTGTTTCTTTATTACCACTAAAAGCCCAGCCTACATCTTGTTCACCATCTCGATTACACACAGCAGCAACTCGTCGGCACTATTTATAATTTCAACTGAGCTACTTTACACAATGGTTTTCAAAATAAGTATAGAACTAACCTTCTTAAAATGTGTATGACTTGTTCTGTCACCGCTTTCTTGAATGTCCTAGCATTTTGATTTATCAGTCTTCTTTTACATGTGCACAATTTTTCGCATTACCTTCTCTCCCCCCCCCCCCCCCCCCCTTGCCCCCATCAGTTTTCTGATGTCCATTTTTTAAAAAGAGTTTAGAGTCTTGAAACCACTATTGCACGTGCACGGGTTTTGGTGCAGACCAGCCCTCCGAGACCTCAAATGAGGCCAGGGCCATTTCACACTGCTAGGCTCCATCAACGTTCGGGACCAGGGATATGCTATATTTTAACTTACAGAACGGCAATGGGGATTATGCATCCTTGGCTGAGGTGAGACCCTCCTGTGGGGTGCGGCCCAAGTGAAATGGTCCCAAAGGACGCCCCGCTTTCGAAGGGCTTGAGTGCAGGCATACTGCATGAGCGCCAAATACAGTGGTGATTCCCGGCTTCATAAGAAGGAAAAAAAAGAGACATTCATTCAGTAATTTCCTCTACCCCGCGCTCTTTCTACCTTTACATGCCCCCACCCCCTTTTCTCTTGGCCAATAAGTAGTCCGTCCTATTGTGAAAGCATTACACTGATTCCATTGAAATCCCTACGTGTGTGCCTGTCATATTAATACAGACATACGACTTGGGGAGGATACAACGATTTCAGCTTTTCATATTTAGCGATCTATAATTATTTATTTACCTTCAGGGAATCCAGTAGAAGCGCGGGCCTCGTGTCTCTTCCGTGAGTATTTCAATATACTATCTCACCTTCTTTTACATGTAACTACAAATTGTGTTTTCGCCTTTCTTTCTCCATTGGATAGTTATTTATTTATTTATTTTCTTTTTAGAATAGATAAACGATGAAAGCTTGATTTAATCAGGGAGTGTTCACGCGTTGTTTTGAGAAATTAAATACAAGCTTGAAAAACTGAATGTGGGATAGAAGGAGAAAGGAAACTGTGCTGAAGAGAGATAAAATGAACGACTGAATAAAACAGTTTTTTCTATATGGTTTTTTTTTTTTTTTTTTTTTTTTTTTTTCCGTAAAATATTAACTGCAGATTTTCTAAAATGTTCATTAATTATTTTGTTAAAACATCTATGATTCTCCAAACCAACAAAGAAATAGGTTGAGATCTCTTGGTCTTTCCCAAGATTTTCTATTGTTGTTTGCGCGAGGTGATAATTTTCAATCTCGCGAGATGGCCAACCCACTTAATTTTCTATCTCTCTATATTACTGATGAAGTAATTCTTCTGCTGACATCATTTCTCATACTGTCTCTCCTGGTAGCATTAACGGTCCTACTTGAGCATCTCATCTCTCACGACGTGATTTTCCTCTTCTGTGCTCTAGTCAGAGACCATGTCGGACGCTGATAGCAAAGAGCTGTAAAGAATATATTATGTATAAGCACATTTGGATGTTTGAGTTGAGATGACAGTTTTATGAATTTAAAAACTAAGACGAACATGACAGATTTACTTTTTTTTTAAGGTTTTTTTCACTATATATATAGCCCCCTTAGTCATAACTGACTATGGGATTGCGCCCTGTTTTGGTCCTGATGTTCCTTTCCATGTTTTCTCCTATCTTCTCCTTGCTGTGAGAGCTACTTTTCGCCCAAATTGAGGTGGTGCCGTAGAGAGCATCGTCACTTGGAGCAATCAGCAGCTTCATTCCCCCAGGTTGCTGGATTTATGTCCAGTGCCCTCATGTCTTTCTTGCATACATCTTTGAACATTAGCTGTGGTCGTCCAACTGTTCTTTTATCATCTGCCAGTTGTGCGTAGAAGATATTTTTCGGGATGCGACCATCGTCCATGTGGCGGACATGGTGAAGCCAGCGGAGTCTGCGCTGTCTAAGCACGTGGCAACATATATATATATATATATATATATATATATATATATATATATATATATATATATATATATATATATATATATATATATATATGAGCACTAAGAATATGTGCTAGTAACTGATGTAGCTCATTGTTAAAAAATGTAGTCCCATTGCAGATACTGCTGTAGATGAATGAGAATATGAGGAGAACTACCGTAAGATGGGGGTAAAACGGTAGAAAAAAAATATTTACAAAAACACACAAATAGTAATACGTCTTACAAAGAGAAAGGACAAGAAAAACCTACGTTTCGACAACAAGGTCTTCGTCAGGGACAGACAAACAAGAGACAGGAGGGAAAGAAATTGAGAATTAAGTGGAGAACATGAAACTATAGAAATAAGAGAAAAAATACTCCCTTTGAGTTTTGTTACACGTTGGAGCAAAGATGGCTTCCGCAAAACCCTGATCTTTACCAGTTGGATTGACCAGTTGCCTTCATCGCTGCAACAGCTTTCATTAACCCAAGAGCAGAGCCATGTACTCATTTACAGCTGGATAGATTGAAGCGTGACGCAACCAGGTTTCGATTCAGGAAACTTTGCCTCCCGAAGCAGCCGCTCTAACTACTCTGCCACGCCACGCTCGGCAGCTCATGACCTTCAGAAAAAAATAATCAATCGTAATTTATCTGCTGTGTTTTACACTTCACTCTTACACACTCTGAGATCAAGAAAACTTCGAAAGTAGCCTTCAGTTATCACAAAAAATCCGCTCACCACACACACACATGCACATACACGCACACACAGAAGGTTTACACATAGCACACACAACTTTTTAATTTGTGCAATGATCTAGGAATCTACGAAAAATCCGTACTTTTCGCTACTTGTCTGAAAAAACAAACAAGAACTGGGCTTTCCAAGACATTTTTCCTTGTTGTAACTATTCTTAACTATATTGCTCTCTATAAATTGTTTACATTTTTGGACTCCTTTTCCGCGCACACTAAATTTGTTCTTTACATACTAATGGCTTTTTTAAAAAAATCAGTTTTTCTACTTAAATAAACTTGTTCTCTTTCTTCTTTCTGTCTTCGTTATCCCTTTAACATGTCAGACGTAGCATAAAAAGATATAAACCTTCCTTTCTGTTTATGTGTTCCAGCATTTATTTAAACATTCTGCTTGGTTTTAAAGAGTGATCTTGTCCCCTTCTGCACTTGCGATTTAACGAATGTCAGAAAGTTTTATTCTGATCTACTAATATGTCACGGATTGCCTCCCTTTTGCTCTGCAGTGATGGTCCAACAGTGGCAAAAACCAAGAGTATATAATGTGGGTCTTCGAAGAGATACAGATAGAATGATGAAGATGCTTCTACCTCGAGGGTGTGTTGTAAGATAATTCAGAAATCATGAACAATGCTGAATTGGATTGAGCAATTGTTAACTTTGTATCTGACCACCTTTTTTAAAGAATTATTATGTATTTTAGCTCGTTCAAGTGCCCAACTGATTTAATTCAGTGAAATATTAATTGATTAGCTCTGTTTTAAGGGTATTTAAGGCGCCTGAGACATACGGTACACTAAAAAGGATTAAATCAATTATAAATTTATATATATATATATACAAATAACAAATTTAATAATCAATTGTATTTACTTACTTACTACTTAGTCGTTCCCCTTCTACCGTGAGGTGTAGAGGTTTGGAAGAGAGAGCGCCAGACTATTCTATCGGCTGTCTTCCTCCTGGCCTGGTTCCATTCTAGTCCTCGGTCCTTCAAAGATTGTCTAATGTTGTCCTCCCAGCGGACTCTGGGTCGTCCTCGGGGTCTGGATCCTTGGCTCTTTGTTTCCCATGCTTGTCGTGGTAGCCGATCTTCTCCCATTCTGCAGACATGGCCAAACCATCTTAGTTGGGACTGTTCTACTTGGGTCTGTAGGGGGTGGCATTTTAGGCTTTGACGTATCGTCTGGTTGCGTACCATGTCTCTTCTTGTTACTTCAACCACCTTCCTCAGATACCTCATTTCTGAGGTTTATCAATTGTATTTAACAGTGTAAAATGAATAATTCTCTTTTAAAAAAAAAGGTTTATCGTCACAGGGTGATGTTACGGATATTGAAGGAATTTTACGGAAAAAGTTCACTTGGCAGCTTTTAATTTTGTCCTTAGCTGCCAGTAAGTTTGGTTTCTGCTCCAGGCGATAGTTGGTTCTTTGCAGGTTATCGACTGGTGCACTCTCATCACTGGTCAAATCTGGAGGTTGTGACACGTTCCAAGAAATATCAGGGAGTAATCACGAAGCAGGTCCAGCGCCTTCAAGGCACGTCTGATGGTGGTATCTAGCGTTGACAGCAGGCCACTTAAACCACACAATTTGTTCCAGAGATAGTACCTTTGTTACCTACTGTTTGTGTTTATTGAAAACGACATGTTGGATCGTTCTTCAGTAGGGGTAACATTCAATGCAACAATGCAAACAACTGCGAACTTAAAAATATATTGAAGCTCAGACTGTCGTATAATAGTGATGATTTAATAAGGACGAATTACGACAGTGAGTACTCCAAACATGTAGAATACATGATAAAATGATGCTCCATAATATATGATGATCAGTTCGTCAACAGACATGAATGAATAGGCAAATGAGCCGTTAGTAGAGTCACATAAACCGCGAAATATTCTGGATTGACATCGTCAAAAAATACGAACTGTAATAATGAAAAATACCTCTGCCCTCCTTGCCACACACTACTGCTACATATTGGAATGCAGTCAGCGTATAATATGATAGTCAAATCGTGAATGTCGAACACTTGGTTTGGAGCTCATTCACACACAACCATCCGCTAAGACGGACACAGCCAAAAGAGACCGAAAGTCAACCGTTAGCCTTCAGCAGCAGACGTTGCAAACGTCTTTTTATAATTAAATACACGTCACTAATTAAATCATTGGTGCGCTTTTACAATCGGTGTGTTTTCGTGCTCTCCTCAGTTGCGAACAGCGATGACTTAACAAGCCTGTGTGCAAAGTGAGTGGTAACACCCTTCAACTTGGTACCACTGACTAGTATAATGAAAGAAGAGAAACAAATACCCTCTTGAGTATTGGGTTTCCAGACACACAATCGTGTTCCCCCCTCCTTCCCCCCCCCCCCCACACTTTTCATTCCCCTACCTCATCTACCTCTCAGTGTGCCGATGGTCAAATCTCTGAGCATTAATATTAATCCCAGTGAGCGGAAAACATTAATTACATTTATATTGAATATTTTTACATTTGTACTGGTTGAAGAGGTGAATAATATAATAAGTATGTACATCAGTTCTATCATCATTTACTCCCTGCTTCATATGGATCTTGGGACTACCTCTGCTTTTGGTTCTGTATGAGAAACTCGCATAAAGCAGTAACCAGCTCTTGCAGTGCTCTAAACCGCGAAAGTATCAGGTTATAGTGCAACTTTTGTCCCACGCACGTGGTTGTTACAATCTGACCAGACTCCAATCATAAGTGTTGTTTATAACATTTAGAATAGCCCACCCAATTGTAGTGTTATGCTAACTTCCTCGTGGAATTTTCTGCATGAGTCATGCGTTGGTAAATTTCAAACGGTCATTTTCCGTATAAGATGTTGGTATTTCCTGTCAATTCTTAATAATGATTACCACTACAACTTCTTAATTATCACAAATAATGTCTTCGCAACAATTCTGTCCGAAAGCGAAGCGATTTCAACATTTCCGTCGTCTTCAAGTGCGTGTCTACAATGTTTCACCACCTGGATAATTTAATGCCCTGTACGTTTGCAAACAAACATCCATCCCGTGACCAGCTGGAATGTGTACTCTCCATGAGAGAAATTAGGAAATCACAATAGCCATATCAGCGCTAAATAAACTCGCTGGGGCGAACCTCGTGTTCATGAGAGAAATTAGGAAATCACAATAGCCATATCAGCGCTAAATAAACTCGCTGGGGCGAACTTCGTGTTCATGAGAGAAATTAGGACATCACAATAGCCATATCAGCGCTAAATAAACTCGCTGGGGCGAACTTCGTGTTAATCCGGCAATCCCAATGTTTTGTACACGAGAATTTAACCATGATGCGTGTCAAATTCTTCCATAGTGAAACAAACAGATCCTTCCGTGTCAAACCCTTTCATAGTAGAACAAACAAATCCTTACGTGTCAAACTCTTCCAGAGTGGAACAAACAAATCCTTGCGTGTCAAACTCTTCCATAGGGGAACAAACAAACCTTTGCGTGTCAAACTCTTCTACAGTGGAACACACAAATCCTTACGTGTCAAATTCTTCTATAGTGGAACTAAAAAATCCCTGCGTGTCAAACTCTTTCTAATAGCAAAAGTGCGGTTACAAGCAAGTAGCCCGTCCAATAAATTGACCGGAATGAATTATGATGGAATCTTACTGCTGCATGTCCTGATGAGGGTACTATTTCTCCTGTGGTATTTCAGTAGTTTTCATTCTATTTCACCTTTATTGGATCTTTGTACTCGCATGTATCTGGATGCATTTGCAACGGAGCAACCCGTCAAAAATGACGTGGGGAGAAGAGAAAAAAGCCACTAAAATGAAATTTCACTAATTAATTAATGCTCTTTTATCACAACATTGCCTTGGTACGGATTAAAAAAAAAACCACATAGAAATTATTAATAAATTTTTCATTACTCCGTTTCTGAATCAATATTTAAAGGCGATACGGTTTGTGCAACCAAATCGGCCGACCTATCAATAATTATTTGGACGAAATGGCACTATGTCTCCCCAAAAGTCATTTCAACCGCGTAAAACTATTGATTTTGATGGTCTCTTACCTATAGCAAGGTATATTGTATTGTTTATCTCCGCTTGACTAATTTTCGTGGACTCTTATTCGGTCTCTGCTGTTACATATAAATCTATGATAGAGATACATACTTATACGCATCGGTGAAATATTTTTGCGAGGAAATATGTGTAATGTGAATATTTCACCACGAAAAAATTGTAAAGTGCTCGCGTTCTGTCAAAGTGTATGTTTTTCACAGTGCAACGCGCAATTTTCCCGAAAACTTGGTGGGAGTGTGTCGTAGTTCGTTACATTTCCCTTAGTTCATAAAGAAACTCTTAATGTGTCTATTTGGCAGTCAGTATAGTTATTTTTAATGTTTTACTATTGTGGCACTGCTCTGTTAGACAAAACCATGTAATTCGGTGCTTTGCTGAAGCTGCAAGCTTAAAACCATTCCAGTTGTCTGATAGTTTTATTCTGGGTAACAATTTATACATTTTGTGATATCCTATCACCTTACCTCTTCATACTCCTTATGGACGATGTCATCAAGGCATGTAAGGGGAGAACAAGAAAGTATTCAGTGGGGTACTGGAAGATGAGACAGGTCTATATTTCGGAGCTGGCATTTGTTGATGATGTTGCCCTGATTGCTAAATCAGAGGCACATCTCCAATCCAACCTGCAAGTCTGGAAGGAAGAGCTGGAGAAGAGAGGGATGGTCATAAGCAGCTCTAAAACAAAATCCATGGTGATATCACGAGAAGAAAGAAAACATCAGATTAAGCTGAAAGAACAGGTCCTGGAGCAGGTCGACCACTTTAAATACCTCGGAGCTATTATAGACCGAAAGGGAGGCATCAAAGAAGAGTTGGCCACTCGAAAAGCAGCAGCTGGGAGACTTTTTCAGGCCATAAATCGAGGATTCTCAGCAAGAGAGAGGTTGGTAAGAAAACGAAGATGGCTGTATACCGCTCCACATATGTCCCAGTCTTGACATACGGATGCGAGTCATGGGCAATGACTACAACCCATAAAAGCCAGATCCAAACCTCAGAAATGAGGTATCTGAGGAAGGTGGTTGAAGTAACAAGAAGAGACATGGTACGCAACCAGACGATACGTCAAGGCCTTAAATCCTACCCCCTGCAGACCCAAGTAGAACAGTCCCAATTAAGATGGTTTGGCCATGTCTGCAGAATGGGAGAAAATCGGATACCACGACAAGCATGGGAAACAAAGAGCCAAGGATCCAGACCCCGAGGACGACCCAGAGTCCGCTGGGAGGACAACATTAGACAATCTTTGAAGGATCGAGGACTAGAATGGAACCAGGCCAGGAGGAAGACAGCCGATAGGATAGTCTGGCGCTCTCTCTTCCAAACCTCTACACCTCACGGTAGAAGGGGAATGACTAAGTAAGTAAGTAAGTAAGTGTTCCATTTAGTTAGGCATGTTTGTTTATAACAAAGGACTACATAAAAGTAGGCACTAGAAAGGGGAAATATTTGACCTATATTTTATTTCTTTTAACCTGTATCTGAAATTTTGTTGTTGTTTTTTTTTTTTTTTTTTACTATTTTACATCTGTTAGTGAAGACTGATCAGATATCGTACTTGTCTGAGCACGCTAAAGAAGTTTTAAATGAATTTATTTGTGGAACGGAGATATTACCAGAGACATGTGATAGAGCAGCAGTTATGACCGGCGAATTTGCTAGATGGCAAGCAAAAATAGGGGAACAATCATCATCATCATCCTTCGCCGATTATTCCCAGTGTCAAGTCTCAAGCAAGAAGTCTCAAGCGGTTCTTGTCTACCTATTGGATATATTCACATGTAAGTGCATATATGTTAAAATAACATATAACTGGTGATAGTAGAAATGAGTGCGACAAGGAAAGCAGAAATTCTTCTTGTTGCAGGTTAGATTTTTTTTTATTTATTATTTTCTTTGTATTTTTTGGGAAAGGAGGAAAGAGGGGGGGGGGGTGGTGCTGTAAATATACCACCAAGTTCGTACTCAGTCAACTGGAATACGATGGATTCTATGGAGGCTGAAGGTAAGACACTGAAATTCAAGACACTGTTTGTAGAAGAAGTTGATAAGATGGTAGCGAATATTTGCCAACGAGTTTATGATATATCAACACTTACTTGTGCATACCTTCGTGGTACCAAATAGTTCATGAACTAAAAACGGAATTATCCATTTGAAACACTGTATTGTCTTATGAAGGTCAAAGGAAGGAGCTTTGACTGCAGAAATAAACTTGAGGAATTATATTCTGTCCAGAGCAAGAACTACAGGAAGTTTCGTCTTAAATGTACAGACTTGCACAGCTCATCTTCACAATACCAATTTCAAATATTTTGATAGGTCACATTTCGCCTCAAAAGAATATACCAAATTATTTGGGTATCACGCAAGACCACGAGCGGCTGTCATGGTTACCACTCTTAAGCCCCAAATAAGCTGCTTTCAAAACCATTATTCTTGAAAGATGTCTTAGAATTTTTTGTACAAAATCCAAGAAGAAGAAGAAGGAAATAATAGGTCTTCCATTATAATAATTAAAATATATGTATATTATATATATATATATATATATATATATATATATATATATATATATATATATATATATATATATATATATATATATATATATATATATATATATATATATATATATATTCACACACTGTTTCGTTCCTCAAACCCGTACTCGCATTTGCGTATTAAATAAACTAACACTGCGCCACTGGCAGTGACAAAAGATCAATTAGAGTCCGTAGTAACGACTGCAGGCGTCTAATAACGACTACAAACTTCAGTTCAACCAGAAGAAAAGAGAACTGGGATTATTCCTGTTTAATTTGAAAACATCCAGACTTAATTCAAGAAACATGTCACTATAGGAAATTGGAAAAAAAATATTACCACCAACTCCTGAATTTGAATTACGCTGTAGAGAAACAGAACGAGTGAAAGATAGAATTTAGAGAGGACGAACAAACGATCGAATTTTATTTTGAAAGCGTTGAGAATTGGCCACGCAACCCCGTCTGACATTCTGCCCTTTGTCTTTCATTATGTATCCTGATACCGACACATGCGGCCAATTCTTAGAAATGAGAGAGAGAGAGAGAGAGAGAGAGAGAGAGAGAGAACGAACGAACGAACGAACTTTATTTTCAAAGGGTTAATAATCGGGCCCACAGGCCCGTCTGACATTCTGCCCTTCCTCTCGCTCACCTTTAATACTGAATTCATTTATTCTCATATGCATTTTACATATCAATTTCAAGGAATTCAACGTTGTAAAGTAAAATAATAATATAGCACACTCATATTAACATTAATTACTTATAAGTATGATATAACATATGTTGAAAAGTACAAACATCGTCATTAGAACCTACAGTTGATGTTATAAGAAAAGAGAATCCGATTAGGGGGGCATGTAATCAGAATTCAGAAAGTATTCAAAAAGTCTATGCTTGTATGAATAGGGACTGAGGTTGTGTTATAAGTTATGTGGAAGACAATTCCAAAGATGAGCAGCAGAGTACGCTAAGCTTTTCTTGAATAAGTCAAGCCTATGCTTGGGCACGCAATCTGTTAAAGAGAGAGAGCTAGACAGACATATGTATGTATATATAGATATATATATATATATATATATATATATATATATATATATATATATATATATATATATATATATATATATATATATAGACAGAACGCAGTATATAGTGGTTACATTCTATTCTGTGTGATACATAACAGTGCGTTATTGTTTATTAGTCGGGACCGAATAAGCAGTAAAAGTAATGAATGCTGTCAGCGACCCATAGCTTGACTGCTTCCGTCCGGATCAGCGAACCAGAGCTGACCAAGACCCTACTCCACCTCCAAGTGGTGTTCCTTGAAACAGGCTGCATCGCTGCAGTCTGGCTGAGAGAGTAGGGATCGAAGAGGAAAGGCAAACCCGGTCCCAAAAAATACCGTGCTGAAGTCGGATGTGTCGGGCCGAAAGACGCAAAAACCGCAGCTTCGCTGTCACCGGACACAGCGCAACCAACGTCCTTTTTAGGACGAACGAGGAAGAAGAAGTTTATTAGTCGAGTGTATATAAATAAATCATCATTCATAATTGTCAGACAACTACTTATGCTATGGATTTCAATATATAAACACTTTCATACTTGGCTCGTACCACTAGAGGACGACCACAGCATACAGTAGCTGACAATAATTTACTATAACACCTTTGACAGGTAAGTTCCCTTTTTAATAACACATTGCACACAATGAAGCCCCACACGGCTCATAATACATGTGAAATACACTGGCTACAACTGCCAATACAGCTTGCATTAATAACAACTTAATATACAAGTATAATACCCACTGGTATGGCCATCCTGAATGGACATCACAATGACTTTCGCTCACCGGCGAACGTATGTACTAAGACTAGGCGAAAACTAAATCATACATGACTCACATCACCGATCTACCATAAGTGCCGCTAGAAAAAATACCTCAACACTCTAGCATAATACACTACATCTAAAGATCACATGAAGGAACAGGCCAGCACCAAATCAGAACGACGATGGCAAACTCACTTCAGCAAAACGCTGACAGGGAACAAAAGAACGACTTTTCCCGGTCGATAGCCAGAAAGTCAACTAACCTTTTGTGCCAGAATATGCGCCCACTTCCTTTCCCGGTCACCTGACCAAACGGGTTTTTTATTCTATCAGTGTAGCCACTCACAGCGTGACCAACATAATATTTTGTCGAACATATATACTGTGACATCTACCCCCCCCCCCTCCCCCCAAGAAAGAAAACGAAGTTTTCTTCCACGGAGGAGTCACGCCCAACCCTTTTCGGAGTATGGACAAACAAAATGCCGAGACGGTACCTCCTCATCTACCTAGAGAATACCAAAGTCGTCCAACACCATTGTCGTTCATGCCTTCTCACTCTATGTACTAAACACAATATGAGCATGAACTAATCCACCCCAGGTACTTGGTAGTTGTGAAAAATAACAACGACTGTCCAAGCCTGGTCTATCAAACACAACCTATGTTACATATTATTTATTCATATCTAAGCATTAATAATAAGACATAATCTCATAGTATAAACAATCCTTTCTGCACCCTGAAAATATACCTTAATTATACCATGATTTACCCATACGTTGAGTATAACTTTATCCATATTGCCTTTATGGCATCATGACACATAAATCACATACCATAATACATTTTCATAAATATCAACTCTAACAATTATAATACATTTCTTCAATAAACCAATGTAATTACTCTCTACGGATGCTTCTGTCCCACTCCAAACTCATAACCTGGACAGGACATTCCGCTACAATGTTATGTACCCCCTGAATTGGTAAAATAGTAAAGTTGAATTGCTGCAGCAATAATGCCCAGCGTGTCAACTTAGCACTGGGTGATTTAGCCGACTGCAAAAATAGCAGTGGTTTGTGATCTGTTTGGAGGAAAAAATGCGCCCCCAACAGGTATCGTGCCAGCTTAGACACCGCCCAGACAATCGCAAGGCACTCCCTCTCAATCGTAGATTATCTCAATTCTGCTGGAAACAACTTCCGACTGGCATACGTTGTAAAGCATAACATATTACAGCATAAACATGCATTGCAAAGCATTACATAATATTTACACGTTTGCACAACCCACATATTCATATCATAATAGAACTGGGGGCGTGAGTCAGACTCTAAGGTTTGGTTCGCGTCAACTGAAACACCTTACTGAACACGAATCCGAAACCTAACCCTAGCTATTGCTGAACTATTAGCAGATGGTTCTGAAGCAACGACATATGCTTCAGCCAAACTGCATCACGCGCACCCCACCTATTCGCAAAAGTCACCCGTGCCATTTTGGTATTGTCGCGCAACGACAATACCTCCACAAATCTAACCGGCGCGACCTCATCAAACACTCTTCTGAGTGTGCGCCAACTAGCACTCAGGGGAACGTTACGCACCCAAACTGTGCGATCACTAGCTTTCGGACCCTCGTATAAGTTCCTACTGCTCCTAATCATGTCATTTGGTCCTTGCCTCGAACCCCGTCTACGATGTACCTTTTGGTCATCCCCTTGAGAGTTTGGTGATGCTGAGCCTCTGCTCCAGCCACACCCATGGCCTTGTGCACTCCCCGTACATTGCCGACGATTAAATCGGCAATCGGATCCTCAAGGACGAATGCGTTCACTCTACCTGTTATGAACGGGGTGTCCACATTGATACATGCCTGGTGTAGTAAAATCTGCGAGAATAATCGCTCATTTCAGTAAGATTTTAGTCATAAAATGATAATAAATAAAACCAGCCCTATTGTGTCTGACGGTGATGCTCTCACACGCCAGCAACGCTGCCTTTTGTGCAGTGCTAAAGCCTATAGAACGATTCCACGGTAGAAATCTAACACGCGTTTTAGTTTTGGTTTCGAAAACGTACTGCCAACATTTTACCAGATCTGCTGCATACACATTGCAGCCAAGACTTATAATTAACGATTTTGAGGAAGTGTGCCGCAAGATAACTATCTGAATTAACGTATTCTGTCAACTTTAACGTAAATTTAGTAGTAATCCTTACATTTTTTGGTAGTGTTACACGATACTATACAAATTATTAACGCCAATTCTTAACCCACCATGCACAACCCCGCTTAGCCTGACACATTCTGCCATGCATATATACACGTTGCGACAAAGCCAAGAGAGGCAAAACACGCAGACAATTTTATTGCCTCCTCGCGGTAATGTTTCTGACGTCACAAAAACAAGTTAGTTATTTGAAAAATACATGCTGGCGAGATAGCGAGAGGGGAAGATGGCCGTCTTGTGTAAAATATTTATTTGACGATGACCGGTGACAAAATTGAAAATCTAAAACCATAATGAAACTGAACATAAAAAATATATGGTAGTATAGCTTAGAATTCACTGAGCAAGAATGTGTTTTAAATAATATGATAGTCCCAGTATTACCCAAATTGTTGAGAAAATACTAATTGTCTACGAACGCACGACCAGACAGACTGTTGTTCCTGCTTTGTTTTTCTTAACGTTAGTGGGGACACCGGCTTAGAAGAGAGGCATTGAGGAAATTCAAATTAGCTTGGGTAACAAGAGTATAGAAGGAGAGGGGAGCGGTAGGAAAATTGTTACCAAAAACTAACATCGTTTTGCATTGGCATAACTAAAGCAGGCTGGCCAATCGACTACCAGACGCAGAGTATGTTTGGAATTATTTTTGGTTTTCAAAAACTGCATTTGAATTCTGGTAGTCGCAAGCTTTCGATTGGCCAGTGCTACTAAATATTAGTAAAAAGCTTTCACTATTCATTGCCAGTTGAACTGTATTTTTGATTCAGATACACTGAGAACAGCTGTGTTAAATTTAAAAGTAAAGTAAATAACTATATGAGTATTTCACAGTCTGGACGGAGCAGAGGAAACTGAGGCCATTTCTTTGCAAAGTCAGCGTCATTTGTTTATATTTCTTGATTTGTGGTAAGGATGCTTTAGGAATTTAATATGTTTAATCCCATTACCAAAGTTAGATACTGCTATTAGGAAAAAGTGAAGGACGTGCTGGGAGCAGACATTGTTGAGTCCTCACGTTGAAATGTATCTAACTAATGTATGTTGTCATGATTATGTTTGAATATTATTGTATTAGAGCATATTAGTAAGCCTCTGTGTTCAATGAACACTGTTCAACATGCCTGAAGCATTTATATTTAAAAAGAAAAAGATGAGAAAAAAATATAAAAGGAAATGTGGTTACCCCACATTATATTATTGAGGAAAACTATGTAAACGTACAGTGGCGTATCTGCCATAGGGACCTGAGGGGTGGTCACAGCAAGGTGGGAGTCATGAGAAATTAGGGGATGAGTGCACCTGAAATGCACGCGAGGCTGACCCCATACCCACGTATGAAAGTAAATAAAAGAATAAGTGATCAGATATAAAAGGCCAGGGTGTCCTTTTGTTGCAGAGGTTTTGTTTCGTGCTGCCAGCTGGTGACAGGAAACCTGAGGAGTGACGATTACGCCAAGAAGTCTCCTACACTTTACATATGCTGTCAAGAGATAACAGCAGGAACTTGGGTGTGTGACGTGATATCGATATTTCTGCAACTACACAATATCTTATCTTTCAACAAGAAACCCCAGGTGATATGTTAAGGACCTAGGTACATCTGACAGTTTCGGTTTAAATAAACCTTGGTAATTCAAGTCATACTCAGGACTTTTGTGGGGTATGATGACATTACAGCCCCTCATACACAGTGACTCTCTCCCTCTTAGAAGAATAAATTTAAGCTGTGAACATTCAAATAGGAAATACATATAATAACATTGTAGTATTTGGGCAGATTGTCCACACAATTTTAGTTAATATTTTATGTAAACTATCTTGTCCTCATTTTCAAAGACCTGTCTAAACGATATGACTGGACAGGCAAAATAAATTGTACAAAAAAAAATTAATTTAAAGAAAAACTTAAACACAGGTTTTATTCACTTCCTCATAGTAACTTAAAGTGTTTTGTGTTGTGTACCTTCATTTCATTTCTCCCCTAGACACTAGGTACATCATACACCAGACAAGAGAGCCAACATAGTGACCGTGTGAGATCTAGGGAGGTAGCGTTAGGTTCCCTGCACATAATTCATCATCATCATTTATAGAGTCAGGGGCCTACATGTGTTTGACCTCACACGGTAAATACATACACGGATCTCATTCTTTTAGGATACCATCATAACCTCCCCAGCAAAATCTAACTTTGCTACATAAATTGGTAGGTTTGTCCGGGCATTTGAATTTCTCCTAGTACTACATACATTGGGGTCTGGGTCTTAGCATAAACAACATTCTATTGTCCCAAGGAATCCCCATAATCATTATTGCCCAAGATTTGGGAAGTCAAGAAACCAGATTTAATTAGATAAAAATTATACTTATTTAGAAACTTTGTTAGAACATTTTGCATTTATCAGAATGGCAGATCTGGCCAAGTTTCGATCTGCGGCTGTTTAGACTGCAAAAGAAATGAATCATCATCTCAACCCATAACCCGTCATGGGTCGTAGGGGTGCCATGGTGGAAGCATCAGCAGACATGGTCCTTCACTGCTCTCTATTCTCAGCAATGCGTACAAGTGTGGAAAAACCGTGTCCTGCCCATTCTTTGATGTTATCAGCCCAGGATTTTCTTTGCCTTCCTCTTCTCCGTTTACCTTCGACTGTTCCCTGGAGGATCATTTTCGAAAGGGAGTCATGACGAGTTACATGCCCAAACCAGGCAAGCTTTCGACGTTTCACTATTGACAAAAGTGGTTCTTGGTGGCCTGCATAGGAGTTTATCTTCTCTCTAGCATAGACATTTGTTTTGTGCTCTTTATAGCAAATGCGCAAAATTCTTCTATAACATTTATGTTCGAAAGCCTGAATCCTTCGCTCCGTATCTGCAGTGAGTGTCCAGCCCTCATACCCATACAAGAGAATAGATAATACAAGTGATTTGTATAATTTGATCTTCACAGGAAAACTGATGTTACTTTTCCAGATCACATTCAACCATGTCATGGCAGCTGAGGCCATCTCAAGTCTTGTCTTGATTTCTTTACTTGATCTTCCATCACTACATATAGTGGACCCGAGATATTTAAAGGTGTTAACTTCTTCTAACGTTTGCCCATTTAACGTAATATTGGTCGGAACATGTTTCTTATGGCTATTCACCAATACCTTGCTTTTTTCTATATTTATTTCCATCCCATACGTTCTTGTTACTTTCTCCAGTCTAGAGGTAAGGTCTTGAAGTTCTGATTCTGTTCCAGCTATCAGATCAATATCATCAGCAAAACGTAGATTACACAGAGGGCGGCCTCCAATCGATATGGTTGATTTATAATCGTAGAGAGCATCCTGCATAATATGTTCTAGATATATATTAAAGAGCAATGGTGACAGGATGCATCCCTGGCGAACTCCTACAGTTGTTTTGAAAAATTCTCCAATGTCGTTGCTTGCAAAAACAGCACTGCTTGCGTCCTTGTATAGTGCTTCAATGATATCTATGATGTTGGTATCAAAATTGAATTTTCTCATTATTTGCCATAAGCCTTCATGCCAGACTCGATCGAAAGCTTTTGTGAAATCGATGAAGTTATGGTATAAATCATGTTGATGCTCGAGATGTTTTTCGATCAGTAATCTAATATTGAAGATTTGTTCTGAGGTACATCTTTTTGGTCTAAAGCCAGCCTGTTCCTCTGACAAGATTTCTTCTGATTTCTGTTTTATTCTGTTCAAAAGTATCCTTAACATCACTTTACTTGGATGACTAATAAGGCTAATGGTTCTGTAGTTCTTGCACATTTTTAGATTTCCTTTCTTTGGAAGCGGTATTACTAATGACTGCGTCCATTCTTTTGGCCATTTTTTTGTACTCCATATCTTCTGGCAAATTGTTGTCATGATTTTTACTATATCTGGTCCTCCATATTTCAAGAGCTCTGCTGGTATATTATCCACACCCGGTGACTTCCCTCCTTTCATCGAACATATAGCCTCTTCCACTTCTTCCCGTAGTATTGCTGCATTTCCGAGTTCCCTGTTTTCGCACTTAATGTTGTTTAATATGCCTAAGTCAGTGTCAAGTTTACAGTTATATAATTCTTTACAATATTCTGTCCACCTTCTCATTACAGCTCTTTTTTCATTGAGCAGAGCCCCATTGCTATCTTCTATGACAGTTACCCTGGGCTGTTGGGGTTTTGATAGTCTTCTTAATGTGTCAAAAGCTGCCTTGCTGTTACCTTTTATTAGCCCCGTATTAATGGACTCACATTGATCAGCTACCCATTTTTCTTTGGCCTGTTTCATTTTCTTTCTAATATTTTTATTCACCATACTGTATTGCCATGCTGCTTCAGGAACCTCTTTCTTAACCTTTTTCATTTCCCGCCGTGTATCACATAACTTCAGAATGTCATCTGTAACCCATGGTTTGTTTATTTTCTTTCTTTTACCATGTATTTCTGTTGCTGATTCAATGAGCACGTCTTTCATGTTCTCTGTGATTGAGTTCATATCATCCTCCAAAAAGTTAAGAACTGCAAATTTTCCTCCAACAGTTGCCTCAAAGATTCCCGCGATTTCTGGATCTTTCAGTTTGTCTAAATTGAATCTTAACTGAGAAAATCTGTTTTGATTATAGTTCTTTTTGAGTTTAAGCTTGAGCGTCATCAATACCATGTCGTGATCACTACCAATGTCGGCGCCAGGAAAAGTCCTAGTCTTGGCTTTATTAATGCTGGACTTGAATCTTTTGGATACAAGAATAAAATCAATTTGGCCATGTATCTCAGTTTTTGGAGGGTCAAATCTTAATTGACTATGTCACCTCAAAATGTGATAAATTTATTACTAGGGAAGAACATAGGTTAGCTGATGAAAGGAAAATGAAATTAGAGGCTGATAGGGAGGCTGAGATTAAGAGGCTGCAGTTTGAGGAAAAGAAACTTGAGGCTGAGGCAAAGAAACTTGAAGCTGAGGCAAAGAAACTTGAGGCAGAAAGAGAAGAAAAACGTCTACAGAGGGAGGCGGAACGAGAGAAAGAAGAAAGGAGATTGGAGGCGGATCGAGAGAAAGAAGAAAGGAGATTTGAGGCGGAAAGGGAAGATAAAAGATTACAAAGAGAACATGAGATACGACTAAGGGAGTTAGAGCTGCAAAGCCATGCTCCTGAAAATGGAACTAGCCCATCCACTTCCGACTCAGCTGCAAGCCAGGGGGCCTCCTCATCAGCCATGGGGTTCCATTTAGATTACTTTGTGGAAAAGGATGATGACATTGAGTCGTATTTAAGCAGATACGAAATATTAGCCACTACTTATGGGTTAGAAAGAGAAAAATAGGGTGTAAAGTTGTCTCAGGGCCTTCGGGGAACAGCTTATGAAGTGTTTTCCAAAATGAGTAGGGATGGCCAAGACAACTATGACATGTTGAAGCAGGCTCTTCTTTTAAGATACGAAAAGAACGGAGAGTTTTATAGAAAGAAATTTAGGAATGCCAGGCTACTGTCGGGTGAGACCTATCACCAGTTCTCCGCCCGGTTGGAGACGTATATGGAGAAATGGGCTTCTTTGGGGAAAACCCAAGATCTCAAAGAGATGATACTCATTGAACAGATGAGAGAGTCCATGGCTCCAGACATGAGAAAATTTCTCATGGAACAGGGCGCGGAGAGGCTGGGTGAGATCATAAATGTCGCTGAGAGGTATCAGGCAGCCCAGGCAGAGGTAGCTGGTATCAAGAAAAAACCAGTAGATCAGTATAAGGCTCCTCAAAACCATAATAAATTTGACAACAGAAATAAGCAGAACTTTGATAGGCCTCGGAATGATTTTAAAAATAAAACCTCACATTTCAATGACAGAAAGAATGATGAAAGAAAACCTTTTCATCAAAGTAGATTGTATTGTAGCCGGTGTAGGATGGACAACCATAACACCGAAAATTGTAGAAGGAAACCTGTTGTAATGGCCACGCTTCAGGTCAGGTCGACTCCTAGAAAGGAGGAGGAACCACCAAAAACAATGTCTCGTAAACAGTGGAGAAAGGCACAGGCTGAAGATAGGTCTCTGAAGCCGTGTTTTGAGAAACTCCAAAAACTCCATACCCCTCCTAGGAAAGGAGACTTCTATTTGGACGATGGACTGCTTTGCAGGGCGGATAAAGCAGGATTATCCGGGTGTGGACAGGTAGTAGTGCCATCGAAATATAGGGCACGAGTTATGAGACAAACACATGTTCTAGATGGTGAACACCAGAAGATGGGTACCACATGCCAAAGAACATCTGTTGGATATTTCTGGCCCGGAGAAGTTGAAGACATAAGAAAATTTGTCGAGGACTGCGAACAGTGCAGCACGAAAAATTCCACAGGGTGGAAAAATAAGAACCAAATGCAAGAGAAGCATTATGGCAAACCTGAGCCAGAAAATAAAGAGGGAACACCCACACGTGGGAAAATGAATCAGAACCTAGACACGCCATGGGGCAAACTTAGGCCTGGAAAGAAAAATAATTATAATAATGTTGACCAAGGGGAATGGGAACCCCTTTTTCACAGACAGTCTTCACTCGAATGTTTTACAATGGCCACTATGCAGCGAGTACAAAGAACTGTTATACCCCAGAATAAGCCGACAATCCCTCGGTCGGACTTATGTAAACTGGAGGAAGATAAAAGAGAGAGAAGATCTCTCACAATGAACTCAAAGTGGAGAGAAAACCCCAAGAAAAGAATCGGTAGTGGTAGATTCCTGTGTGATGACATAAGGAAGAAACGTCCGCAAAACAAAGCTTCTAATGTAAAGGACCTGACAGGTACCCTGAATAATATGTCAGAAAAATTAAAAGTCCACATGTAATTTGTTAAGGACCTGGACAGATGAGAAGGCAGAGGAGACTGTTACCTCATCTTATCAATATGTGAACGAACTGACCACTCGTTTAAAAACTAGTTGGAAACTGGCAAATGATAATTTGAGACAAGCCAGGAAAAAGCATGCGGCTTACTATAATAAGAAAGCTAAGGATAGGGAACTTGCTGTAGGGGAGAAGGTACTTCTTCTATTGCCAGGCAGCAACAATAAACTTCAGATCGGATGGCAAGGGCCTTACACAGTTTTGGAAAAGGTATCCAGAACAAATTATAAGATAGACAAAAAGGGAAAGGTAAAAGTCTATCATGTGAACCTTTTGAAGAAATATCTGGACAGACAAATCCAGGAAGGAACACACCTATTGGCCTTGTCTATTGCAACCGAAATGAAAAATGACCCTCTCTCCTCATTCGAATATCCACTGAAACCCAGTGAAACGTTTGCACAGGTGAAGATCAGTAATCACCTGACAAAAGGACAGAGGGAGAAGGTTCAACAGGTCCTTGAGAAACATGCAGATGTGTTAACGGATAAACCAGGGCACACAAATTTGTTGGAATATGATATGAAACTACTAGACCCAGCACCTATCTGTATGAGGACCTATTCTATTCCTTTTGCTAAGGAAAAAGCTTTGAAAGAAGAGATTGATTATTTGTTACAAGAAGGGATTATTTCTCACAGTAAGTCTCCTTATAGTTACTGTGTGGTTTTGTTGCGGAAACCACCGGGAGAACATAGACTGTGCATAGGTTACAGGAAACTGAATGCTGTCACAGAAGGTCAGGTGGATCCATTACCTGATACTACTCAACTATTTGCCAGGCTGAACAAGGCAAAATATTTTTCTAAGGTGGATCTTAGCAAAGGCTATTACCAAATTCCAGTAAAGCCTGAGGTTCGACCTTATTTAGCATTTAGCACCTCGGAAGGTCATTATGAGTTCAACATGTTACCGTTTGGGTTGAAAAATGCCCCGAGTGTGTTTTCAAGGATGATGCGAAAATTATTGGATCCCCTGAAAAATCCATGTATTTCGAATTTTATGGACGATGTCCTCATTGCTACGGAAACATTTGAGGAACACATTACCTCTTTGAATATGCTGTTTGATAGACTCAGAGAGGCTAACTTAACCGCTAGGTCAACAAAATGTTGTATTGGTTGTAAAGAGTTGGAATTCTTGGGACACACTGTACACCAGGGTAGCATGACCCCTGATCCCAAGAATCTGGAGAAACTGAAAAGAGCCCCTAGGCCACAAACAAAGAAAGATGTGCGATCTTTCGTGTCGTTGTGTGGTTTCTACCAAAAGTACATCAAAACTTTTAACTCTATATGTGCTCCTCTGACGGATTTAACTCGCAAAGGTCAACCAGATACAATAAATTGGTCAGCACAGTGTGAATTGGCTTACCAGGAGTTAAAAGAGAAACTTACAAGCAGGCCAGTACTGCAATTGCCTGACTTGAATCAAGAATTGATCGTGAGAAGTGACGCCAGCAATGTGGGCCTAGGCGCTACATTGTTGCAAAGGTCCTCCTCACAAGATGGGGAATTGAACCCAGTCGCTTATGCAAGCCGCAAGTTGAACAAGGCGGAACAAAATTATTCAACAAGTGAAAAAGAATGTCTGGCTTTGATATGGGCTATAAAAAAATTCCAGATTTATTTATATGGCTGGACATTTGAGGTCCAAACGGATCATTCACCACTCGAATTCCTGTCACAGGTCAAGCATGAAAATTCCAGATTATTGAGATGGTCCTTGTTATTGCAGCCATACTCATTTCTGATAGAATACATTCCCGGCCCTCGGAACGTAGGTGCAGACTTTTTGAGCAGACATCCTTATGATGAAGATCTGAGAAACGCGTAAGACTTCATTGAGCTAAGTTATCTCGCAGATTATAACCTGCTAATGATTGCATGTTTTAGGATGGGAGGTGTGTAGTAAAATCTGCGAGAATAATCGCTCATTTCAGTAAGATTTTAGTCATAACATGATAATAAATAAAACCAGCCCTATTGTGTCTGACGGTGATGCTCTCACACGCCAGCAACGCTGCCTTTTGTGCAGTGCTAAAGCCTATAGAACGATTCCACGGTAAAAATCTAACACGCGTTTTAGTTTCGGTTTCGAAAACGTACTACCAACATTTTACCAGATCTGCTGCATACACTTTGCAGCCAAGACTTATAATTAACGATTTTGAGGAAGTGTGCCGCAAGATAACTATCTGAATTAACGTATTCTGTCAACTTTAACGCAAATTTAGTAGTAATCCTTAAATTTTTTGGTAGTGTTACACGATACTATACAAATTATTAACGCCAATTCTTAACCCGCCATGCACAACTCCACTTAGCCTGACACATTCTGCCATGCATATATACACGTTGCGACAAAGCCAAGAGAGGCAAAACACGCAGACAATTTTATTGCCTCCTCGCGGTAATGTTTCTGACGTCACAAAAACAAGTTAGTTATTTGAAAAATACATGCTGGCGAGATAGCGAGAGGGGAAGATGGCCGTCTTGTGTAAAATATTTATTTGACGATGACCGGTTGTGGTGAAGTGGGATGTTATAAATATTTATAGGGGACTTAGTGTACTGACTGAGATCAGCTGTGAAGGTATCTATATCTATTAAGAGTAGTGTATTATAGATAACCTTACTTGCTACCACATATCTATATATCTCAGTCAGAATTATTCTGCAATAGTGTGATGACTACGTTATGTGTCTAGGGTATGTGTAGGATGAAGTGTAAGTCAAAACAACAACAGACAGATAAACAATTTAATTTATTCCACTATACTTGACAACACTGGGACACTCACATACATATAACACTCTAAAGGATATCTTAAGGAGTCACTGATAACTTTTCAAATAACAATATGTATTCATTGCTGATATGAATGAATATGTGTCCTGATTCAATTACAAAGGAACCAGGAATCACAATCAATTTTCATTACAAGTTATGTACAGAATGGATTAATATGAATATGGTAGTGACATATATTATTAAAAATATCCTATGTGTGTCAGTTGTGTAGTAGTAAAATGAGGTAATACTGGTTTTGTTTTGTTCAAGCTCTGTTGGTATTTGTCATCATGACTTCAATAGTTTGTCTTAAGGAAACTAGTATTGGAGATGTTCTCAGTTCCTGATATTAATACAATTAAATCCCCCTCTGAATGTTATTTTTATAAAGTCATTTCAAGATGAGGGGACATAATGTTGAGCTCAGCTGGCCAAATCAGCTTATCTTGAGTGATGGCGGCAGGAAAGGACTCCTCTGCTCGAATTCTCCTCTGGGCTCTGGAGACACCTCACTGATAGCTAAATGGACCAAGGAGTATGCTGTCCGACTCTGGATTCAGCAAAGCTCTGACCAGGTGCAGCTCAATACCATCAAGACCACGGTCCCTGAAAACAAGAAGGATATACCTTCTACTTCATAACTAATTGATACTCTAGTTCTACACTGAACACAATACAACACAAACATTGAGTTCAGAGCGTTAGGCCAACTGTCAGCTTCATCTGAAATACTTTATACCAGTATTTACCTCCTTAATGGTTACCACGCCTCTGCACTTCCAGCATTATTTCTGTCTAATCAATCATCCAGGTGTCAGTGTACTATTTGGCCATTCCATGCCGTTTTACTTCCCTCCGACACCCTCTGTTCCGGCTGGAGCATTATAGGCTTTATCTCCTGTTTGCCACTGAACTACACATATATATACAGGCATAAATTAACAATTTACATTCAATTTTCATTAAAAGATACTGAATGGTTCAAGCTTACCACAATTTCATGGAAATAAACACAGATACGTTGATTAGCAATGAATTCTGGCACAATTACTGGCACAAATTCCCATCTGCTTATGTTCCAGGCTTTTATTTTAGCAAAAATGTGAGCTGGCTTCAACGCACTGTCGCTTTATCAAGATTATTTGCACTAGTGGTCTCGAACTAACGCTCCTAAGTGAGTATATCAGCAAGTCTAGCCAATGAGGCCACGTTTCGACAAGTGTTTGAAAAAATGTTACCTTTCTACGTCTCCCTAACAACCAAGATAGTATTTATAGTCCGACCAATCGTGGTTCGTCTTTCATTTGTTGCGCTCCAATCAATTTGGAGTTTACATGGTAGGCTATTTCTGTAACGCAAGGTTTTTTCAAACATGTTATAAAAAAATTTTATGAGCAGAAATGATTTCATGCTGTCAGGCATCCCCAATATTTTATTTTGGTTATAACTTGTTAATTCCTAGACTATTTGCGTAACGTTTTACATATTCTTTGTCAGCAAACCCTAAGGAACCCAAATATCCAAATTTAAAAGAGCTACGTGGCTGCGTTCAAAATATGCAATTTCTACCTCCTGTTTCGAAGATGTGCTGTCTGGGAAGGGTAGTGTATTTTATCACTGTCCGTCTGAAAAAAAATTTAGTGCATGTAGTCTTACACGCGTGATGGTAGCATTTGTGTATCGCGCGACGCGTGTTGCATGCGTTCCTGATTTTCAGCCCTCCCTCTCTCTTTATCCTTTTGTCCATCTGTTCGTTCGTTTTGGTAACGCAGTGTAGAAAAAGACATGAATGGAATTTAAAATTTAGGTCAACTTGCATATTTCAAGGTTTTTCTTAGAAAGGCAGCACATTTTATTGTGTGTTTGGGAAACGCGTGTATGTTGCAGAAGGCCTATATTTAACGTGGAAACGTTACAATTTGCAGACGAAGCATAAAACAAAGGGGATTTCGAGTACTGTCATTGTGACAGCACTGTTCTTTACCATTCTTCTTCCTTTATTTATTATATGGATTTATTAGGCTTTATATTTACTAGATAATTTATATATGTGGATTAGAATATTCCACGACACCTCCCCTCTTAAAACAGACATTATATGTCAGTCCTTTATTCTATATACACATAGAGAAATTTATTATTATTATTTCTGGGGTTTACGGTGATTCTCATCACACGGATGGCGGCTTAAAAAATCCGCTCCCAAATTGGTTTTTCCAGATATATACTCAATGCTAAAATTATATGGAGCCAAAAGTAAAGACCATCGGAGTAACCTGGAGTTCTCATGCCTAGCCTGTGCTAGAAACGATAAAGGTTTGTGGTCTGTTTGCAACTTAAATGCCTTCCCATATAGATAAATATTGAATTTCTTTATCGCCCATATTACTGCAAGACATTCTTTTTCGCTAGTTGAGTAGTTGATTTCAGCTTTATTCAACTTTCTGCTAGCATATGCCACTGGGCTTAATTCCCCATCCAATGCATCTGATTTCTGTAGTAGAGTTGCACCAACCCAATATTACTTGCATCCGTCCTTACTATGAATTCTTGACTTAAGTCAGGTAATTTCAAAATGGGTTTACTTGTGAGCTTTTCCTTCAATTCTTGGTAAGTCATTTCACATTGTGGTGTCCATGTAATGCGATCTGGATGTCCTTTACGTGTCAATTCAGTTAACGGTGCACATATGGAATTAAAGTTTTTGATATACTTCTGGTAGAAACCACATAATGAGACAAAGGATCTCACGTCCTTCTTGGTTTGTGGTCTCGGGGCTTTCTGTAGTTTCTCTAAATTCTTTGGGTCAGGGGTCATGTTTCCCTGATAAACTGTGTGTCCCAAAAATTCCAATTCTTTACATCCAACGCAACATTTGGTTGGTCGGGCTGTTAAATTTGCCTCCCTAAGTCGATCAAACAGCATGTTCAGAGAGTCAATGTGTTCCTCAAAGGTTTCTGTTGCTATAAGGATATCATCCATAAAATTGGTTATACAGGGATTATTCAGAGGATCCAATAATTTTTCTCATCATTCTAGAGAAGACACTAGGCGCATTCTTCAATCCAAATGGCAATCTATTAAACTCATAGTGTCCTTCTGAGGTACTAAAGGCTAGGTATGGTCTAACCTCAGGCTTTACTGGGATCTGATAGTATCCTTTACTCAAATCCACTTTTGAGAAATATTTAGCTTTATTTAGTCTGGCAAACAGCTGATTTGTATCCGGCAATGGATCCACCTGTCCTTCTGTAATAGCATTCAGTCTCCTGTAATCTATACAGAGTCTATGTTCTCCAGAGGGCTTCCTTAAGAGTACCACACCGGAACTATACGAAGACTCACTGTGCGAAATAATTCCTTCCTTCAACAGATAGTCTATCTCTTCCTTCAAAGCTTTCTCCTTAGCAAACGGAATCGAATATGGTTTCATACAGACAGGTGTGGAGTCTATTAGTTTCATATCATATTCCAATAGGTTTGTATGCCCTGGTCGGTCTGTTAACACCTCTGCATGATTATTTAGAACCTGTTGCACTCTTTCTTTCTGAGTTTTCGTTAAATGTGTACTGATTTTCACCTGTGCTGCTGTCTCACAGGGGTGTAATGGATATTCAAATGATGAAAGTGGTTCCTTTTTCATCTCCATGGCGATGGACAAGGTCAACAAGTGTGTCTCTTCCTGATGTTCTCTTTCCAAATATTTCTTCAGGAGATTCACATGATAGATTTTTTCTTTCCCCTTCTTATCTATCTTATAATTTGTTCTAGACACCTTCTCTAAAACTGTATATGGACCCTGCCATCCAATTTGTAACTTATTCTGACTCCCGGGCAAAAGAAGCAGTACTTTCTCTCCCACAGCCAAATTTCTGTCCTTCGCCTTCCTGTTATAATAGGCAGCATGTTTCTTCCTGGCTTGTTTCAAATTTTCATTGGCAAGTTTCCAGCCAGTTTTTAACCGAGTGGTCAGCTCATTCACATATTGGTATGAAGATGTAATGTTTTCCTCTGCCTTTTCATCAGTCCACGTTCTTAACAAAGCTTCGAGTGGACCTTTTATTGGCCTTCCAAACAATAATGTTGCCGGGGCCATACCGGTTGAACTATGGGGTACCTCCCGATAAGCAAAAAGGGCGGCGTGCAGGTACTGGTCCCATGTATCTGGTTTTTCGTGTGCCAACTTTCTCAGGATCGACATCAATGTGCCGTTAAATCTTTCCACTTGGCCGTTCCCTTGGGGATGATACACACTACAATGGAAGTGTTTGGCCTGGAAGATCCTGAAAACTTCTTCAGTTAGTTTCCCCTTGAACTGAGAGCCATTATCAGTCAAGATTTGATTGGGAAATCCTAACCTTGTGAAAATTGTGAGCAATGCCTCTGCCACATGTTTAGAATCAATCGATGACAGGGCTACTGCCTCTCCCCACATAGAACAAGTGTCCACCAGAGTCAGAATGTAGCTGTTCCTTCTCTTGGTTCGGGTGAGAGGTCCCACAAGATCCACGGCAACTCTCTCAAAGGGTGTTCCCACTATGGGCATTTCCCCCAGAGTTGCTGGTGCAGTCCAATGTTTAGGTGCTACTCGTTGGCACTCTGGACAGGATTTTACATATCGTTTGATATCTTCAGTTATTCCTGGCCAGAAATAGTGACAAGCTATTCGCTGTCCTGTTGCGCTGATTCCCATATGACCACTGAAGGGAATCGCATGCCCTAGTTCCAACACTTTAGTCCTATATGAAGTGGGAAGGACCAGCTGTCCGTGACCATTGGATTCAGATCCAGCCTTCCTATATATCAGTTTGTTCTTCATATAAAACTCTCCCTTGCCTGGAGGTGTATGAGATTTGGGCAACTTCTTGAAACATGGCTTGAGTGTTTTGTCCTCAGCCTGTGCCTTCCTCATCTCATCTGGATGAGTATTTATTGGATTATCCTCCTCCTTGTTTGACTGTGATCTGGTCTGCACTGTTGCCAATATCACAGGTCTCTTGGGATTCCCCAAGAAGACATATCTACACCCCAATATCAGAGGGTAGATTGGCTCATTTATCACTGCTGCTTTTATGATTCCTTCCACATATCGCGTTTTCACTTTTATTCGGGCGACGGGAAGTGTCATGGTAGCTACATCCTTGGTTGCAGTTTGAATCTCCACTGTTTCTGTGGTGTATTGATCGGCCTGCACCAGGTGAGAACTCACAACGGAATCGTAATCTAAACCGGTATCATATAAACATCTTATAGTGACACCATTACAGATGACATCTTCACACACTGGGGGATGGTATGGTTCCTGTAATTCTTCAGGTTTGCCCTTCTTTTCCTTTTTCCCCGATGTCATAGCAGCAAAATGAGGAGGTTTCCTTCTACAATGGTCAGTGTCATGATTGTTCATCTTACAATTTTTACACCACCTTTTTCCTTGGTTGAAAGATTTTCTTTCATCATATTTCCTTTCATCGAATTGTGGGGTTTTATTTTTTTTATTTTCATACCGTGGCCTATCAAATTGGTGCTTACCTTTGTTTTGATCCCTAGGATCAAATTTATTAAAGTTCTGTGGTGCCCTAAAGTTGTCCACCTGTTTCTTTTTATTACCTGTTACCTCTGCTTGAGCTGCTTGATACCTTTCAGCAACATTTAGCAACTCACCCAGCCTCTCTGCACCTTGTTCCATGAGAAACTTTCTCAGGTCTGGAGCCATGGACTCTCTTAATTGCTCTATAAGGACCATTTCCTTAAGATCTTGGGTTTTCCCCAGAGAAGTCCATTTCTCCAAGTATGTCTCTATTCGTGCAGAGAACTGGTGATAGGTTTCACCTGATAGTAGTTTAGCATTCCTAAATTTTTTCCTATAAAATTCTGCATTCTTTTCATACCTTAACAAAAGAGCCTGCTTTAGCATGTCATAATTTTCCTGATCACCTCTGCTCATTTTTGCAAAAACTTCATAAGCTGCCCCACGAAGTCCCTGAGATAACTTTAAGCTCCACCTTTCTCTCTCTAACCCATACGTGGTAGCTAATAGTTCGTACCTATTTAGGTAGCTCTCTATATCATCGTCTTTCTCAACAAAATGATCTAAATGAAAATTCATAGCTGAGGTTGAGGCTCCCTGAGTAACCGTAGCATCAGAGGCAAAGGGACTGGCACCATTTTCAGGAGCATGGCCTTGAAACTCAAACTCCCTTAGTCGTAACTCATGTTCCCTTTGTAATCTCTTCTCCTCCTTTTCTGCTTCCCTTTCTGCAGCTAATTTCTTCTCTTCCCTTTCTGCAGCTTGTCTTCTTTCTTCTGCAGCCTGTCTTCTTTCTTCGGCTTCCAATGCTTTAGCCTCTTTGTCAGCCTCAATCTGCAACCTCTTAGTCTCAGCCTCAGCTTGCAACCTCTTAGTCTCAGCCTCAGCTTCAAATTGTAACTTCTTAATTTCCCTGTCAGCCTCTAACTTTCTTTCGGCTTCAAACCTTCTTTCTTCGCGTTCAATAAATTTGTCACATTCCGTAGTAACATAGGCAACCATAACTTGCCCATCTAATCCTAACTCTTTTGCAGTCTGTACAGCAGCAGATCGAAACTTGGCCAGGTCCGCCATTGTCTATCAGGTAAATTTCTACAATGTCTAACCAACAATTTAATCTCTAAGTATATCTAATGGACAACACAGGCACCGTGAGCTCAACCTTATTTAATTCCACCCAAGGATACCTTTTAATTCTTATATTCCCTGAAGTGAATTACCCCCAATATTTTTAATAGGGAAAGATTCAAAATCCCAAGAGCGAGACCCCAATATATGTGGTGAAGTGGGATGTTATAAATATTTATAGGGGACTTAGTGTACTGACTGAGATCAGCTGTGAAGGTATCTATATCTATTAAGAGTAGTGTATTATAGATAACCTTACTTGCTACCACATATCTATATATCTCAGTCAGAATTATTCTGCAATAGTGTGATGACTACGTTATGTGTCTAGGGTATGTGTAGGATGAAGTGTAAGTCAAAACAACAACAGACAGATAAACAATTTAATTTATTCCACTATACTTGACAACACTGGGACACTCACATACATATAACACTCTAAAGGATATCTTAAGGAGTCACTGATAACTTTTCAAATAACAATATGTATTCATTGCTGATATGAATGAATATGTGTCCTGATTCAATTACAAAGGAACCAGGAATCACAATCAATTTTCATTACAAGTTATGTACAGAATGGATTAATATGAATATTGTAGTGACATATATTATTAAAAATATCCTATGTGTGTCAGTTGTGTAGTAGTAAAATGAGGTAATACTGGTTTTGTTTTTGTTCAAGCTCTGTTGGTATTTGTCATCATGACTTCAATAGTTTGTCTTAAGGAAACTAGTATTGGAGATGTTCTCAGTTCCTGATATTAAGACAATTAAATCCCCCTCTGAATGTTATTTTTATAAAGTCATTTCAAGATGAGGGGACATAATGTTGAGCTCAGCTGGCCAAATCAGCTTATCTTGAGTGATGGCGGCAGGAAAGGACTCCTCTGCTCGAATTCTCCTCTGGGCTCTGGAGACACCTCACTGATAGCTAAATGGACCAAGGAGTATGCTGTCCGACTCTGGATTCAGCAAAGCTCTGACCAGGTGCAGCTCAATACCATCAAGACCACGGTCCCTGAAAACAAGAAGGATATACCTTCTACTTCATAACTAATTGATACTCTAGTTCTACACTGAACACAATACAACACAAACATTGAGTTCAGAGCGTTAGGCCAACTGTCAGCTTCATCTGAAATACTTTATACCAGTATTTACCTCCTTAATGGTTACCACGCCTCTGCACTTCCAGCATTATTTCTGTCTAATCAATCATCCAGGTGTCAGTGTACTATTTGGCCATTCCATGCCGTTTTACTTCCCTCCGACACCCTCTGTTCAGGCTGGAGCATTATAGGCTTTATCTCCTGTTTGCCACTGAACTACCCATATATATACAGGCATAAATTAACAATTTACATTCAATTTTCATTAAAAGATACTGAATGGTTCAAGCTTACCACAATTTCATGGAAATAAACACAGATACGTTGATTAGCAATGAATTCTGGCACAATTACTGGCACAAATTCCCATCTGCTTATGTTCCAGGCTTTTATTTTAGCAAAAATGTGAGCTGGCTTCAACGCACTGTCGCTTTATCAAGATTATTTGCACTAGTGGTCTCGAACTAACGCTCCTAAGTGAGTATATCAGCAAGTCTAGCCAATGAGGCCACGTTTCGACAAGTGTTTGAAAAAATGTTACCTTTCTACGTCTCCCTAACAACCAAGATAGTATTTATAGTCCGACCAATCGTGGTTCGTCTTTCATTTGTTGCGCTCCAATCAATTTGGAGTTTACATGGTAGGCTATTTCTGTAACGCAAGGTTTTTTTCAAACATGTTATAAAAAAAATTTTATGAGCAGAAATGATTTCATGCTGTCAGGCATCCCCAATATTTTATTTTGGTTATAACTTGTTAATTCCTAGACTATTTGCGTAACGTTTTACATATTCTTTGTCAGCAAACCCTAAGGAACCCAAATATCCAAATTTAAAAGAGCTACGTGGCTGCGTTCAAAATATGCAATTTCTACCTCCTGTTTCGAAGATGTGCTGTCTGGGAAGGGTAGTGTATTTTATCACTGTCCGTCTGAAAAAAAATTTAGTGCATGTAGTCTTACACGCGTGATGGTAGCATTTGTGTATCGCGCGACGCGTGTTGCATGCGTTCCTGATTTTCAGCCCTCCCTCTCTCTTTATCCTTTTGTCCATCTGTTCGTTCGTTTTGGTAACGCAGTGTAGAAAAAGACATGAATGGAATTTAAAATTTAGGTCAACTTGCATATTTCAAGGTTTTTCTTAGAAAGGCAGCACATTTTATTGTGTGTTTGGGAAACGCGTGTATGTTGCAGAAGGCCTATATTTAACGTGGAAACGTTACAATTTGCAGACGAAGCATAAAACAAAGGGGATTTCGAGTACTGTCATTGTGACAGCACTGTTCTTTACCATTCTTCTTCCTTTATTTATTATATGGATTTATTAGGCTTTATATTTACTAGATAATTTATATATGTGGATTAGAATATTCCACGACACCGGTGACAAAATTGAAAATCTAAATCCATAATGAAACTGAACATAAAAAATATATGGTAGCATAGCTTAGAATTCACTGAGCAAGAATGTGTTTTAAATAATATGATAGTCCCAGTATTACCCAAATTGTTGAAAAAATACTAATTGTCTACAAACGCACGACCAGACAGACTGTTGTTCCTGCTTTGTTTTTCTTAACGTTAGTGGGGACACCGGCTTAGAAGAGAGGCATTGAGGAAATTCAAATTAGCTTGGTGTAACTGGCTTTTTCTCTTGTTGAGGTGATCACTGGCCCACGACAGTATACATGTTGTTAGGTGTGTAGTGCTGGCGTATGATGAACTGAGTGTGGGTGCGAATGAAGGCGCGAATGTGTTTAGGCTCGTATCTGTGGTGTAATGCAACCCATACACTCACATGCAGTAGTCAAGGATACTTGAACACTGCTGGCACGTTTCAAAACATTTATTGACGATAACACACATAGCATCAACAGGAACAGTCAGTGTAAACAAGGTCATGCTGACCGGAAATCGTTAGGTATACATCAGGCATTCAAAAAGGGCTGGTAAACATTCCAATATTCGTACATGGTCAATAATAATGTTCTTCGATGACAGTTCGTAATGCCGCTTTGGTATCTCTGACTAAACGCGTCAGATACCTTAATCACTTTGACATACAAGTACAACTTTGCATTCCCCGCCAATTGCACTTTATCAGGCTGTAATATATTAGCCTTAACACAGGCCTCGTTATGGCGTCATCTGTGTACTTCTTCTGAGCAGGTTAACATCAACCCTGCAGTAATGCTTATGTAGACATAAATACCGCCAATCTGCGGTTCCCACAATATATCTTCGTCACTGGACTTCTGGATAATATAAAGACTAATAGTCTTGGATGGCTACCTTGAGCACACAAATATAAGTTCTGAAATGTAGGATCGGTGAGCTGTAGTTCACAGACTAGGTAATCTTCTAACATGTTCTGCCACCGAAAGCGTAATAATGGAAAAAGTCGGTATTACCTGAAACCGAATCCTCAGAACATAATAAGGAACTCTGTCGTCATTCCGACGCACAGAGAATCACTGGGGAGACCTGCCAACGCAGTCACTTCGAAGATTTTCCCCGAAAACACAATGGACCTCATGTCCCTCAGAAGCCAGCTTACATCCCGGCCTGACGGAAGTATCAACTTGGCGCTTAAAAAACCTGCGCATGGGCACACGCCCGAACTGTTTACCTTTGACCCTAAAGGTCAACCACAATGAATGAACAAGTAAGGGAGATAACCCCTAATCAACCTGACACAGCAAAGTCAAGACATAGTTACTAAACTTTGACCAGGGTGAGAAAAATACGACAAATAACTTGACATATGAAACTCCGTCGAAAATGACAGCAACATATTACTACACCCCCCCCCCCCCTTCCTGTAAAAAGAAATGTTACTTTTTTTTTTAAATATATCTATGAGCAAGACAGCATAAGCATCAATTATGCGCTCGTGAAAGAATGAACCTAATATCAGATAATTTGGACGCACAAATAAAGCGTCTGAAGAGGATACAAATCATCTCCCAACATAAGAGAAAATATTTCTCAAAGCAAAACAAATTCAGGAGGTATCATTAAAGAAACCTAAGTTGCTGGCAATACCAAGACACATATCAAACATCATTAAATACTATAACTATAGCAATATACAAATATCATCAATTACAATGCTATATTAGCAATATATCACTAACGGATGGACAAAATCAAATTTGTTAAATTCTTTATACATCATCCAAATAGTAAAACATTTGTATTACAATATATTAGGATATTAAGGACAGACCTAAGTCTGAAAGTGTATCAGGAAAACTAGGACACAAGATTTAATTGGAATCATGTGGGCATCTAGACAATATGTCCGCCATCACATTATCCGAACCACGGATAGCTCGCACCGTGAAATGGAAAGGCTGAAGAGCAATAGCATAACGAGTAGATCTCGAGCTCTTCAAATCCTTACTTTGCATAGCCGTAAGAGCTTTTTGGTCGGTTTCCATAAAGAAATGCGCGCCCAGAAGGAACCTTTGTAGCTTAAGAATGGACCAAACCATAGCCAACAATTCACGGTCTAAAACCGAGTAATTCCTTTCTGCCGCATTTAGCTTCCTAGAGATATACATTACAGGATGCAGTGTTCCTGAATACTCCTGCATTAGTGCCGCTCCAATCCCAGTGGAAGAGGCATCACTACGAAGAACAAAAGTCTTATCAATCGTTGGTAGTCTTAAGATAGGATGAGATGAGAACAAATTCTTAACCTGATCCAATGAAGATTGGCATTCTTGGGACCAACGCACCATATTAGGAGAACCTTTTTTCAATAACGATGAAAGTGGTGCCATAATGGAGGACAGATTCTCAATGAATCTTCCATAGAATTGTATTAATCCCAAGAGACTACGCACCTGCTTTTTTGTCTTCGGAACCCAGATATTCAATATCTTCGAAATGTTTTGGTCCTCTGTCTTCAACAGACCATGACCAACCCGATGACCTAGGAAAGAGATTTCACTAAACCCAACAAATGCTTTAGAGGGTTTTGCAGTCAAACTATGCTCACGTAAAGTAGATAGCAATTCCTTTAGACCCAAATAGTGTTCTTCCCAAGTATCGCTGAAAAGACAGATGTCGTCTAAATATGCGATGACATCTGCACGATCTGATAGAATTCGTCGCATCATGCGCACGAAAGTCGCTGGGGCGTTCATAAGCCCGAAAGGCATAACATTCCACTGAAACAAACCCCTAGGTGTTGAAAAAGCAGTGAGCTGTTTGGCGTGTTCCGTCAAAGGGACTTGCCAATAACCTTTCGACAAGTCTAGTTTAGTAAAGAATCTAGCTTTAGAAAGTCTAATAAGTAGATCATCTAATAAAGGCATAGGTTCAGCATCGAACTTCGTAACTTGATTTAATTTGCGATAGTCAACGCAAAGACGTATGTTATTGTCTTTCTTTCGAACAATAACTATCGACGAAGAATAAGCTGAAGTGGATGGTTCAATTATTTGCAGTTGAATCATTTCATCCAATTCTTTCTCGACTTGTGCTTGAAAATGAATAGGTATAGGGTATGGTCTTACTCTGATCGGATTACGATCAGTAAGTATGATGTCATGTTCAATGACACGTGTGTGTCCAGGAATGTCGGTAAGGACATCCTGAAATGATTGTAGCGTAGAAGACACTGGACGCTGTTCCTCAAGAGACAAATTCGAAGAGACGGTAACGTTTTTCCATGATTCCGTAGAATTAAGTGGAATCGCAGGAAGAGGTAAGTTAACGTCAGAAAAAAATAGTTTCCTCATCCTGTATAACGGACAGGGATGAGATGTGACCATGTTGGACTGGAGAGTCGTCCGTCGCCTGGAAAATAGGCTGCAAATAGTCTGGACGTTCAATAAACTCTGTTAGCATATTTATATGGAAGGTTTTATGCCTTCCATCCACATCGACAATATAGTCGACATCTGAAATTTTCGAGACTATAGTGTATGGACCTTTCCATGAAATGAGAAGTCTGTTCTCTCTTGAGGGAAGTAAGACAAACGTGGATTTTGTTGTTTCCAAGAAAAACTATTATCAGGTTGGTAACTTTTATTAAAGTTCCTATAGTTACTGGGATCAACATGTTGAGGACAATTAAATTGCCTCCAGTTCTTTGAAGAACAACCATCACGTGATGGACGCGTTTGGTAATGTCCACAATCACGTTTATTCCTCTTAGTAAAGTTGCTTTTATTTTTCCCTGTAGCAATATGCTTAACAGGTACATCGTACTGACTGAGCTGAGTACGATGGGTACTAACAGTTTTGTTTTCTTTTACCCACTTATCAGGAATCTGGGAATTCGATGCACGGTTTCCCTGAGGAATCTTAACATGACACTTATGAAATTCCTCACCGTGATCTAAACTTGATTTACCTTTGTTGGCCTGACGCCAACTCCCATCAGAGGCAGTATTGTTATTCCGTGGGAAAGTATATTTTCCACGAAAAGATTTGTTCACATATTGCTTAGTGTTACCATGAGCATTAAGTGCATGGATGTTTCGTTCCTCCCAAATAGACATTTGTTGCGTGGTGCATTCCTTAACCCCATGAATACGACCGATTATAAGATCCGCAATAGGATTAGGAAGAAGACACGCGTGGACATCTCCTGTAAAGAAGGGAGTGTCAATCCTAATGATAGCAGATATTCTTCTATGGTCCCATCGAATGTAACACATTTGACCACTTTTCCAGTGGCACAGCAAGGATCTATCAGAGACTGTCTAACCCCGACGGTAGTACATCCCGAATCGAAGAGCACTGAGACTATACTATCATTCACTAGACCTTTATGCAAGATGAGAGATCCTCTCCCATCATGCGCAACTGTAGCAGGTAGAGCAGGAAGAGGGTGACCACAAATTAAAGTAGATACAGACGATGGATCCAACAATGTTGAGCATTGGGGGCATTCAGTTGCTCTCCCAAAATCGAAAGCACAACCAGTGATAGCATTAGAGTTCCCACTATCATGTACTTGATTACAGGCTCAATTAAACTCTTGTTGTGCAGAGTTTGCCTGTTGGTAAGCTTTTCTTTTGTTATATCTAGGTCTACCGCGATTATCATTTCCCCTGCAATTGTTATCATATTGTCTATTGTAATTATCATTCCGGTTTGAATCCCGGTTTGTGTATTCACCATCGTCATATTCTTGACGTCGAGAATGGTTATCCCGAGAAGAAAAGCTCGGATAGTTTTTATTGTGATAACCTTTGCGACAGTGTCTAAAATTATTACCACCAAAATTACGAAAACTACCATCTCGTCTCCAGTTCTTAGAAGAAGAACCTTCATATGTTTGATTACTCTGCTTGTGAGTGTAATTCTAATTACTTCTCCTATTCCAGTTTTGTTGAGCACCCTGAAATTTCTTATTGAAATTAGAGCCATATGGTGCTGCCGAAGCAACTGGCAACCCTTCTTTCACTTTGGAATTGCTAACTGTAGCATGGGGGTGCGCGGTGGCGTACTGGCAACAGTATTCCTCCATGTCTTTTAAGTTTTTGGGTTTACGCTCATGAAGAAATGCAAGGAAAGAATCATTAACAGATGACAAAACCTTATCTCGAAGTAATAAGTCAATTAGGCCTTCATATATTTTCTCAGTCTGAGACAACTCAACCCATCGTGTAAATGTACGACGTATTTTTGAAAAAAATTCAGAGAAATCTACTCCATTTTCTGGCAGCATTGTCCTAAAACGAAGACGATAATCTTCTTCTTTTAGTTGATATTTTTTTAGCAATGCTGCTCTGACAACATCATAATTAGTCCTGTCATGTTTGTCTATTGTCATAAGAGTAGTCACTGTGTCACCTGTAAAAAATTCCATCAGTTGTTCAACATATTTTTCCTTTTTTACCTTATGCGCATCGCATAAAAATTGGAATCTATCTAGATAATCCGCTATGTCATCCTTTAAAGAAATGAAATGAGGTAATTTAATCCTACTAATAAACTCCTTTGTCGTACTCGAAGTTGTTTGCTGAGCACCCGTACTCGCCACTTTCAATTTCTCTAACTCCAAAGTTGCGAGTCTTTCCTCAAGTTCCATTTTCTGTTTTCTTTCCTCATGTTCTATTTTTGCTTTTCTCTCTTCGGCCTCAGCTTGAAGTTTTCTCTCCTCAGCAGCAGCTTGAGCTTTCCTCTCCTCTGCAGCAGCTTGAAGTTTTTTGTCTTCCATTTCCATCTAGAATTTTCTTTCATCAGCAGCAGCTTGAAGTTTTCTCTCCTCAGCAGCAGCTTTTCTCTCCTCAGCAGCAGCTTGAGCTTTTCTCTCCTCAGCAGCAGCTTTTCTCTCCTCAGCAGCAGCTTGAGCTTTTCTCTCCTCAGCCTCTCTTTGATACCTTTTTTCTTCAAGTTCTAATCTTCTATTCTCAGCTTCTAGCTTCTTTAGTTCAGCTTCTGCTTTCAATTTAATTTCCTCTTTTTGTTTCTTTTCTTCTGACTTTAATGCAATGGCGAATTGAGCAGATGAATATTCTTCCAATTCTTTACCAGACTTACCAAGGGTTAACCCTTGCTGGATGAAGAAATCCAAATTAGACATTCTGTCTAATGAGATCAGAAACCTGAGAAAATTAAACAAATTACCTTATCCCACTTCAATGGGAGACAAGTCTGTACTATAGACTTGTATACTCACTTCACTTTATTTCACTCTCTTAGTCTTAGTCAAAGACCTTGTATGGTTATCTTGTTTATAATATAACAAATAATCACTTAAGTGCCTGTGGAAAATAATACCTTTATATACCACACACTGTGGGCACAAGTCTTTTTTATAAAGAACTTTCATATGTATTCCACCTTGTCTCAATCTTTGGACAACAAGTCTTTTAGCAAAGAACTTGTATAAATATCTTATATAATAATATTTTATTAACAATCTCTATATGAAGAGTGTACCTTATCAATAATAATAATAATACATGACCAAGTTTATGTATGTAGACTGTGCATGACAATAATGTAGTACAATCATAAATACAAAGACAAAGATACAGAACAATAACCGAAAACGTTCGCGGAAGTCAAATAAACAATACAGCAAAAAGTAAAGAAAATGTTACACAAATGTGTACTGATGACCGCGAAAAGTAAACAAGACAAATGGCAACACCGTTATAAACAAAAAGGTGTAAAGAAATAAACGAAAGAAAAGAGAGACCTACAGATACAAACAAAACAAATCGAAAATCAAAGAATGAAAAAATAACGAAAACAACACTAACTCATGTCGTCACAGCTAAACGTAAACAGCAACAATTGTCGCTAGCAAATTTCAATTAAGGAAATTTGCAGTCCCTAACGACACGCTCTCAATAGATAACCTCTATTACGTGGTATTTATCTAAAGGAGACACCTTACCCAACCAGCCCGCTGAAAACCACAAGAAAAATACACAACAATAGTACAAGTAACATAAATAGCAATTGAATGTGTTGCAAAAAAAAAGCTTAGTCACACATGATGTTACAGTAACTATCTTGCTCCTTGCAACACAGAAACAAAATGGCAAGCGCGCACTGATTGACAGATCCACTGTAGCATGAAGTGGTCTTCCACAACATAAAGTTACTATGACCTTCTCGAAACTTGAGTCTTGCACATCGAATGTTGACAATTTATTCGTACTGTTTACAAACACTTGACCTCGAACAATGTAACTTGAATGCTCGGACGTAGAAAAGTCTGTTGTTGACTGAGACGTGTGAACGACCAGCGGTACCGTTCACAAAAAGGGACTCGACTCGTATGCAACTGTGGTCCACGTAGCAAATGCCTAGATGCCAACTTTAGTACTTGTCATGTTGTGGTTCATGTAGCATTATAACATAAATGCTAGCACTGTTTATCTGGGCCAACAGTTGATGACCTATTTCTGTCCTGTGTAGCCAAAACTTGAAAGTGTAGAGTATGTGTGTTATTCTCTTTATCTGTCCACCTTGTTTCTCAAAACATGTAGCACAAAGTCCACGGAAATGTTAATTTCTCGCTCTGTCCAGCTTAAACCCACAGATCTGGTCCACCAGAAATGTGAAGTGCACTTGTCCTTCTAACGAAAATAGCCCCATCAGCTGGGCATCAGAAATGTAACTGTCTTTTTCTCTTGTTGAGGTGATCACTGGCCCAAGACAGTATACATGTTGTTAGGTGTGTAGTGCTGGCGTATGATGAACTGAGTGTGGGTGCGAATGAAGGCGCGAATGTGTTTAGGCTCGTATCTGTGGTGTAATGCAACCCATACACTCACATGCAGTAGTCAAGGATACTTGAACACTGCTGGCACGTTTCAAAACATTTATTGACGATAACACACATAGCATCAACAGGAACAGTCAATGTAACCAGGTCATGATGACCGGAAATCGTTAGGTATACATCAGGCATTCAAAAAGGGCTGGTAAACATTCCAATATTCGTACATGGTCAATAATAATGTTCTTCGATGACAGTTCGTAATGCCGCTTTGGTATCTCTGACTAAATGCGTCAGATACCTTAATCACTTTGACATACAAGTACAACTTGGCATTCCCCGCCAATTGCACTTTATCAGGCTGTAATATATTAGCCTTAACACAGGCCTCGTTATGGCGTCATCTGTGTACTTCTTCTGAGCAGGTTAACATCAACCCTGCAGTAATGCTTATGTAGACATAAATACCGCCAATCTGCGGTTCCCACAATATATCTTCGTCACTGGACTTCTGGATAATATAAAGACTAATAGTCTTGGATGGCTACCTTGAGCACACAAATATAAGTTCTGAAATGTAGGATCGGTGAGCTGTAGTTCACAGACTAGGTAATCTTCTAACATGTTCTGCCACCGAAAGCGTAATAATGGAAAAAGTCGGTATCACCTAGAACCGAATCCTCAGAACATAATAAAGAACTCTGTCGTCATTCCGACGCACAGAGAATCACTGGGGAGACCTGACAACGCAGTCACTTCGAAGATTTTCCCCGAAAACATCCCGGCCTGACGGAAGTATCAACTTGGCGCTTAAAAAACCTGCGCATGGGCACACGCCCGAACTGTTTACCTTTGACCCTAAAGGTCAACCAAAATGAGTGAACAAACAAGGGAGATAACCCCTAATCAACCTGACACAGCAAAGTCAAGACATAGTTACTAAACTTTGACCAGGGTGAGAAAAATACGACAAATAACTTGACATATGAAACTTCGTCGAAAATGACAGCAACACTTGGGTAACAGAGTAAAGAAGGAGAGGGGAGCGGTAGGAAAATGGTTACCAAAAAAAACGTGCAGTGGCGTATCTGCCATAGGGACCTGAGGGGTGGTCATAGCAAGGTGGGAGTCATGAGAAATTAGGGGATGAGTGCACCTGAAATGCACGCGAGGCTGACCCCATACCCACGTATGAAAGTAAATAAAAGAATAAGTGATCAGATGTAAAAGGCCAGGGTGTCCTTTTGTTGCAGAGGTTTCGTTTCCAAGAAAGTATTCAGTGGGGTACTGGAAGATGAGACAGGTCTATATTTCGGAGCTGGCATTTGCTGATGATGTTGCCCTGATTGCTAAATCAGAGGCACATCTCCAATCCAACCTGCAAGTCTGGAAGGAAGAGCTGGAGAAGAGAGGGATGGTCATAAGCAGCTCTAAAACAAAATCCATGGTGATATCACGAGAAGAAAGAAAACATCAGATTAAGTTGGGAGAACAGGTCCTGGAGCAGGTCGACCACTTTAAATATCTCGGAGCTATTATAGACCGAAAGGGAGGCATCAAAGAAGAGTTGGCCACTCGAAAAGCAGCGGCTGGGAGACTTTTTCAGGCCATAAATCGTGGATTCCTCAGCAAGAAAGAGGTTGGTAAGAAAACGAAGATGGCTGTATACCGCTCCACCTATGTCCCAGTCTTGACATATGGATGCGAGTCGTGGGCAATGACTACAACCCACAAAAGCCAGATCCAAACCTCAGAAATGAGGTATCTGAGGAAAGGGGTTGAAGTAACAAGAAGAGACATGGTCCGCAACCAGACGATCCGTCAAGGCCTAAAATCCCATCCGCTGCAGACCCAAATAGAACAGTCCCAACTAAGATGGTTTGGCCATGTCTGCAGAATGGGAGAAGATCGACTACCACGACAAGCATGGGAAACAAAGAGCCAGGGATCCAGACCTCCAGGACGACCCAGAGTCCGCTGGGAGGACAACATTAGACAATCTTTGAAGGACCGAGGACTAGAATGGAGCCAGGCCAGGAAGAAGACAGCTGATAGAATGGTCTGGCGCTCTCTCTTCCAAACCTCTACACCTCACGGTAGAAGGGGAACGACTAAGTAAGTAAGGTTTCGTTTCCTGTTGCCAGCTGGTGACAGGAAACCTGAGGAGTGACGATTACGCCAAGAGATAACAGCAGGAGCTTGGGTGTGTGACGTGATATCGATATTTCTGCAACTACACAATATCTTATCTTTCAACAAGAAACCCCAGGTGATATGTTAAGGACCTGGGTACATCTGACAGTTTCGGTTTAAATAAACCTTGGTAATTCAAGTCATACTCAGGACTTTTGTGGGGTATGATGATATTACAGCCCCTCATACACAGTGACTCTCTCTCTTAGAAGAATAAATTTAAGTTGTGAGCATTCAAATAGGAAATACATATAATAACATTGTAGTATTTGGGCAGATTGTCCACACAATTTTAGTTAATTTTTTATGTAAATTATCTTGTCCTCATTTTCAAAGACCTGTCCAAACGATATGACTGGACAGGCAAAAAAAATTGTACAAAAAAAATTAATTTAAAGAAAAACTTAACCACAGGTTTTATTCACTTCCTCATAGTAACTTAAAGTGTTTTGTGTTGTGTACCATCATTTCATTTCTCCCCTAGACACTAGGTACATCATACACCAGACACTAGAGCCAACATAGTGACCGTGTGAGATCTAGGGAGGTAGCGTTAGGTTCCCTGCACATAATTCATCATCATCATTTATAGAGTCAGGGGCCTACATGTGCTTGACCTCACACGGTAAATACATACACGGATTTCATTCTTTTAGGATACCATCATAACCTCTCCAGCAAAATCTAACTTTACTACACCTGGGGGTAAGACTCCACTTTGCCCCCAAACGTGGTGCATTTCACAGTTTTGCCCGTAAGGCAGGAGTCGTCGATACACGACCGACGCACCCCAATTGTGGTGCAGACGCTCGCGCATCAGAGTCTGAAGATCGGCTCTCTGAGGAACCACTCCTCTGCTTGTGATGTTTGGTTTTATACCAAAACCGGTCTTCGTCCTCAGAGTCCTCGAAGCGTACCTGCTTACGAGCTTGGCGCTCCCCTCCGTCGCTATTACTTTTAAATTGTCGGTTCTGCCAACTCGGCCGACCATTCCGATGGTATCGGAAATTCCCATAGTTTCCTCTACGTGGCTGATAGGTACTGGAGTACTTCTCTTACTTCTGCTCTTGGCCCCTGACTGCATTGTCTGACTGATTTTGCCAAGGCTGGCGCTGAACTTTGCCGACACCGGCAACTAACGCGTCTGACAGACCTGACTTCTGAATGGGTTTGCCTGGATGGGCAAGGACATAATGGTGCCCAATTGGGCCATGGACTCAATGTCCTTTGGTTGACGTTCCTGAAAAAACGCAACCAACTCACTAGAACACGAGGACAACACTTTGTCTCGAAGCACCAAGTCTAGCAAGCCATTAAAGTCCTTAGAAATTCCCTCCATTTCGATCCATCTATTCAGCAGAAGTTTGATCTTCGAGATAAAGTCCTCGAAGTCCTGGTCTGCGCTTGGTATCGCGTTTTTAAAACGCGTCCGGTAGCCGTCAGCAGTCAGACGGAACTTCCGGAGCAACCTTTCCTTTACTTTGTCGTAATCGGCCATTTCCTCTAACGGGAGGCTATAAAAGTCTCCATCGCAGGCCCCACTAGCAGCGTCGACAGTAGAGATGGCCACTGATCTCTGTCAGCCTTCCAGGCCACGCATTCGGCTTCGAACCTCTCGAGGAAAAAATCTAAACTACCGATTTTATCATTAAAATTCGGCAGACGCAGCCTAAAGGGACGATGAGACCCCCCAGGAGTCGAGTTTTGACCACTCGCACCCCTTTCCAATTTCTTCAATTAAATTTCATTATCCATCATCTTCTCTTCCAGAGCTATTCTCATTCTCTCCTTCTCTAACTCCATCTCTCTATCTTCTCTCATCTTCTTTTCTTTCAATTCTCTATCTTCTCTCAACTTTTTTTCTTGCAATTCGAACTCTCTCTGTTTCCACTCGTTTTCTTTATTCATCTTTCCTTTCTTGCAATTCTCGCTCTATCTTCTTTTCTTGCAATTCTCCCTCTATCTTCTTTTCCTCTAACTCTTTATCTTCTTTCATATTCTTTTCTTGCAATTCTTTATCTTCTTTCATCTTCTTTTCTTGCAACTCAAATTCTCTTCTTTTTATCTCTAGCTGTTCAGCTCGAGCATCTCTTAAGGCATTCTGATTCTCGACTGAATAAAATTCAGCCTTGGCATATTCACTTAGTTCTGTGCCAGTGTACCCACATTCTTTCCCAATCTGAATCAAAGCTTGTAGGTCCATGGTGTATACTCAGGATACTCACTCTTATCTCTTACTATAGATTTTTACTATGCTGCTAATCACTTGTATATACTTCACTTATATCACCAGATATAAGATAACTCTCTGCTTACCAAAATATGCGGTAATAATAGTAAATATAGATATCACTTCTCCAATATACACACACACATATATATATATATATATATATATATATATATATATATATATATATATATATATATATATATATATATATATGCATGTAAGTATATATCGCCTCACCTCTCAATGTATACACGTCATCAACCTTTTTATCTCTTCTAATATCAATATAGTCTTACTTTGCCACTTGACTACTGTCTCATCACTCTGAAAATTTGGTCTTTCTGACCACTTAGTCTCTGTGATGCACTCAAACAAACTTACAATAGTCGACAGTTGTATAATAACAACTGATGAAACTTTCTGGTGCTCTGACACCACTATGCCAACTTGACAATAAATCAGCTTTTACTTCAAAGTCTGTTACTGGCACCCACACTGGTGCTATACTTAGATAATACTTCACTTACTACTAATCTTAATAATCTACGTTATGCAAGTGTTTCCTATGGCACAATGAGCACTACACAGATGAAAAAAACACACACACTCCACACTACGAAAACAAATTTCCAGTCACGAGGAACAAGATGATAGACCAAGAAGAGAAGAGGTAGATTAGTATATACAATGCGTGACTGCACACGAACGAGAACAAGGAATACCTGTAAACGTATTTACAAGATAGAAAAATGAAACAAGAGAACACACCACTTAAACACAACAAAAGAATTACTGAATGTACACGACAATGTAAATACACACTGCACGAATACGCCTAACACCAACAGGGCTTGAAATGTTAAGTAGGGCAGTCGCAGGAGAACCCTCTGCCTTACTCCACCACTAAACATACACAGCCACACCCTATAAAGAATCGGTTTAATTCAATATTTTCCCACAAGTAGGCCAAGAATGAATTAAATTCTCCACCCTTCCTCCCTTGAACACACGAATATACTATTACACAAAAGACTAAACAACTACTACAGTCAACAATGAGGTGCTGAAAGCTATCTCCCTACTAGGCACCAACAAAACACTCCAGTCAAAATAAACTAAATAACCTGTAAGTAAAATTATTCTGTAACATATCAAAATATATAATACAAATACTAACTATCCACATATATACATGCAACGTTCTACCCAGAAAGTAGAGAAAAGGAGCGGAACAAAAGGAAAGAAAAACAACAACAAACTAAGAAGCAAGCTTCAAGAACCAAATAAAGAGACAGCACTATACTATAAATAGGATCAGATTTAAAGACAGAAAAGAAAATTTATAATTTAGAGGAGAAACAAGAAATAACACTATATAATATCCTACAACAATTACAAACAAAATTTAACTGAAGGTCCAACGGCGCTTGAGCAAGAAACTTCCACAGCACTGGCGATGAATGATGAAAACAGAACAAACATCACTCACACTTGTACATCCAATCCGAAAAAAATATAAGTACAGAAAATCAGGCTTCTCTGAAAGTCTGTGGGCCAGTAAATAACAATAGTGTTCCTAGGCACGTTACAGTATCCTCTGTCAAGACGACTACACTGTTCTACACGGTGCTAACACAGCACTGTCCACAATAGAAGCACGACTGTCTATTCACACGAAAGTTCAGCTACACAGCCAGTTTCACAAGTCTATGTGTCGGATAAATACGTGTATGTCTCTTGGCACTATGATGCGTACAGATATATCTGTCCAAACACCTATCACTTGACAATACGACACTTGAGATCTCCAGCCGTCCACAGCACCGAGTCCTCTAGGCCACTCCGAACAGCAGGCTTCCGACTTCAGCACGGTCAATTACCAGGGTCACGACGGAGGTATGGGTAGTCTCTCACGGGTACGGCACATCGGTCAGGTATGATGATGACAGAACATTGTAGTAACGTGGGGATATAATGACAAAATATCCCTCCTGATGACACCACAGTCTATCACTCGGGCCCTAATCACACAAATATTGACAAAATCTCCCTCCTGATGACACCACAGTCTATCACTCGGGCCCTGATCACACAAATATTGACAAAATCTCCCTCCTGATGACACCACAGTCTATCACTCGGGCCCTGATCACACAAATATTGACAAAATCTCTCTCCTGATGACACCACAGTCTATCACTCAGGCCAAACTATACCAACGAAAATAGCCAAACTAGACTCCTCTACATCTTACATTAACCACCTACGACACCTGCCACTCCGCTGCTCCGACTGGATTACTATCCCTAAGCTACAACACAAACCTGCAATACCTCAAACTGATACGACAGATGCACGCTGTAACTTGAATCCACTGCCCTTGCCATACATCCTATTATCAATCGACACTGTAGCCCTAAAATTAACTTTTAACACAAAGACAAACACACTGACAAAACTCTCTGAACTTGAAAATAACACCCGTACACTGTGACCTGCAAACAAAACTAGGTTGCGTATCGCGACGCGTCACGCTTGACCGCCTACGGGTCACTACTGCTAACTGGCAAACACACAAACAATCAAAAGGAATTCACTACCGGGACTTAATAATACTGTGAAGGCGCCAACACGGCTACAACCTTCTACCACTGTGTGTGCAAAATTCTTTCTGGCCTGTATATAGAACACATAGGCACTATGGCCTTGCTGCCAAATATCATATACTACTGTGAAACACTGGCCCCACGGCCTATAGGTTCACGAGAAAAAAAAATCGGACGAGTCCTCCAGATTTCAGACAACTACTTATGCTATGGATTTCAATATCTAAACACTTTCATACTTGGCTCGTACCACTAGAGGACGACCACAGCATACAGTAGCTGACAATAATTTACTATAACACCTTTGACAGGTAAGTTCCCTTTTTAATAACACATTGCACACAATGAAGCCCCACACGGCTCATAATACATGTGAAATACACTGGCTACAACTGCCAATACAGCTTGCATTAATAACAATTTAATATACAGGTATAATACCCACTGGTATGGCCATCCTGAATGGACATCACAATGACTTTCACTCACCGGCGAACTTATGTACTAAGACTAGACGAAAACTAAATCATACATGACTCACATCACCGATCTACCAAAAGTGCCGCTAGAAAAAATACATCAACACTCTAGCATAATACACTACATCCAAAGATCACATGAAGGAAAAGGCCAGCACCAAATCAGAACGACGATGGCAAACTCACTTCAGCAAAAACGCTGACAGGGAACAAAAGAACGACCTCTCCCGGTCGATAGCCAGAAAGTCAACTAACTTTTTGCGCCAGAATATGCGTCCAGTTCCTTTCCCGGTCACCTGACCAAACGGGTTTTTTATTCTATCACTTCCAACGTGACCAACATAATATTTTGTCGAACATATATACTGTGACAATAATCATTTTCCTTTTCACTCCCATGTGGAGCATAGAACCACTACTGCAACACGTCTGCCTCAAAACCTTCAAATGTTCTTGCAGCTGTGGCTTCTGTAACAACTGGTTTTAAATGATGACGTAGCCAACTCCATGCATCACCTCATACTAGGTTACCACATGCCAGCCGTAGATGTAGGCTTATTCTTTCTTCGTCCCCGCAGAGACCTCCGAGAACTACTGGGGGGCATGTAAATAAATGTTTCATCATACAGCCAATCCTTGTGATTAGCAGGGGTTAGGTTCATTGAAAAACCCCGTGAATACGGAAATCCGCGAATTCTGAACATGCGAATAGCGAGGATTGACTGTATTATACTGATCACCATTTCCAAATTATTCAGATACTGTTACACTTGTCTTCCATCAACTTTCCCCTTTATTGTGATTTTCTACAAAAATATTTTGTCATTTTTTTATGTACAGAATATTTACCTATTCAGATTTTATCTCTTTCATTACTTCTCATTTCATTCCTAATTTTTCTAAGATTTCTTTTTATGTTCTACTCTTTTAGATTTGAGCAGTGTTTCTTAGCCTTTTAGAGGCCTCGCACCTCAGCAGGTGTGTCTCGCACCCCCAAAAGGTAGATCTCACACCCCCAAAAGGTCGTTCGCCCGAGAGCCTCTAACGAGACACAGAAAGAATAAGACGACTGCACTCTCAGGCATGTCGTACAAGGCGACTACTATGAGATTTGCTCTAGCAACTTCACCAAGTCAAACAAATTGCTTCAGAAACCACCCCTGCAAGAGCATATACATGCTTGGTGTGGGCTTCGTGTAAGGGGATCAGCTACAGTGGTAGCTCCATACTCCTTAAGAAGCGCAAAGGAAAATGATGATGATGGTGATGAAGATGATGATGGTGATGATGATGATGATGATGATGATGATAATGATGATGATGGTGGTGGTGGTGATGATGGTGGTGGTGGTGGTGGTGATGATGGTGGTGGTAGTGTGATTATGATGGTGATGATGATAATGGTGATGATGATGATGATGATGATGATGATGATGATGATGATGATGATAATGATGATGATGATGATGATGATGATGATGATGATGATGATGATGATGATGATGATGATGATGATGATGATGATGATGATGATGATGTTGATGAAACATTTATTTATGAGAACATATCTCATGATATACATAAACTCATTTAAATTTGCTTAAGAATATATTTCAGTGTTGTAACCAGCTATTTTTGTTGTATATAATGTAAAGTGAGTACACAAGGAAATGGCGTGCCAGGCGGCCCATGGACAATAATGTACCATATCTTGGCGCCATACGGCTGTTGTAGTAGACAGAGTTACGCTATTTGCGGGAAAATAACTTTAAAATTCGTATTATCTCTGTTTTGTTCCGCAAACAAAATATCCTTAACAAATGGGCATTGACATCGCTGATGAAATAAAAAAGAGAAGTCTATGGCGGTTAACTAAGTTTTTAAAACGCCTTACACGGATATATTACATATGACCGGATATGTATCTCAACAGGACGCACGTTTAATAAAAACCAAACGAAACAAAAAAAAAAACAAAGTTGATGACAAATAGATGTGGAAAAGAACTGCGCAGAACTGTGTTGGTTTGCAGAAGGCAAGTAAAAATAAAGACATTTGTCAATTCCTTACACTCCAAACAGAGTAATTAGAAAAGAGTAAAAATGATAAGCATAATATAATCTAGAACTTCCTTGTAGTACTATCAGCAAGTTTTCATCCATGAGTGTTCTGTCCATTCTCCACGTCGTTTTCTCACCTCCTGTTTCTCTGGCAATTCTCATGTCATCACTTAGAAATCGGTTATCTTATCACACCACGTCAATTCTTTTATGCCACTCAAGTTCCATTTATGAAAATCTGTAACGTGCTGTTTTGGTTGTTTTCTTGTCAGAGCCATACTATAACTTTAACTGTTTACAAACTATCCGGTAAGAAAGCTATTGATGTGTTGATTTCGATGAGTTTTGTTTACATTAACCAGACCGCGAGGTCTTTTTTGGACATGCACCCTATTATTCTTCTTCTTCCTCGTTCGCCTTCAGACTTCCACATTTATGACTTTAATAAAGGCAGCAGTCAACCCAAGGCTCCCAACATCTCCAAACAGTTTTTCGTTGACAGAAGTGGGTTGTTGCCATATGCTACTCCGTTCATTACTGTAGGTTGGGCAGTATTGCAGCAGGTGTTCGACTGTCATTGGGGCTGGTACCGCAGGTGCAGAGATCTGTTGCACAAATTTTGTATTTGTGGTACAGATGGTATCTCAATCTGTTGTGACCAGTGCGTAGCCGAAAAATGATGACATGTTCTTTTCTGGATAGTTGATGATATGCATCATTTTTCAAATGTCCCGGGTGCTCTCTTTCCCATTTGGACTATTATAACCCTATTATAACCGACGGACCCTGTGTCTAAGTTGAACGGAGCGCGCCTAGCAAAATCTAGGCAAAATTTAATTTTGTTCTAAAATTTTTTTTTTAAATGAATAAATAAAATTAAAAATAATAATAATAAATAAAATAAACAAATAAAAACGTGAGTTTTGCAGTGGGAAAATGTTGCCCTTAATTAAATGTGAACGCACCGCTTAGCACCGGCTGTAATAGAATAGGAAACAGACGGATATTTAGCGTTACACATTCAAAGTGCATTTCAAAAATACTTACAGCGACATGGAGACCAACACGTTTATATAACATAAATGAAAATAAGAGGAGAAAAAAGAAAAACCTTAGAAAATAAATGGACTGAATAAAGAAGTCAACATTTAGAAGCTGATCGAATACGGCGCCAACAGCATATGAATCAAATGAGGAACGAAGTAAACTTATAGAAATTGACAGAAATAGGCATTGCGTTTGAATAGGTACGCAACAACAACAACAACAAAAATAACAACACCACTTAACATTGTAGATAAAGGAAAATGTTGAAGTAGCTCAATCAATTAAACAATACCCTTTAGCTCCTCAAGGAGCATAAGCCTTCAACAAACACATGCCAAGTCTTCCTGTCACGTGCCATCCGCTCAAGTTCTTTTCATGTTTTCCTCATCATTTTCACTTCTGTCTCCAGTTCTCTTCTCCATATGTTTTTGTTCTACCTCTCTCCTTCCCTGGGTATTCCAGAACAAGGAATCTCTTGTAATGCTGTTAACAAGTTTCCTCAACGTGTGTCCTATTCATCGCCAGCGTCTTCTTCTCATCTCTTGTTCCACTGACATTTGTGTCTGGTTCTTGTCATCAGTTCCACATTGGTAACCTTGTCATAACATTTCAAATCTTCTATTCTACGCAAGCACCCATTTATAAAAGTCAGTAGCTTTTTTTTTTTGGTTGTTGTTGGAGTAGATAATGCGGTAAAATTCCAGAAATATACAATTTCTATACAGTCATGTATTCCGAAAAGAATTGCACATAATGACATATTATACTGTCTTTTGTGATAATGGTAAAGTTGACAGAATTACGGGAGTCTCCACACTAGACTAAAAACAGTTAACTAAAGTTTCATCTCAAAGCGGACATGTTATGGACTACATAAGGCATTATAATGGTTTTGTTTAGCCGTTGCTTAAAAAAAAAACATAGAAACGTGAATCCTCCTCTTGTAATAAGACCGCATTGCTTCAGATTTCATAGACAGCTCGATTCAAAGCACTTTATCTCCCCAAGCAACATATGTCTTCAACAAACACATGCCAAGTTCCTTTGTCACGGGCCATCAGTTCAAGTTATTTCCATGTCTTCCTGTCACGTGCCATCAGTTCAAGTTCTTTTCATGTCTTCCTGTCACGTGCCATCAGTTCAAGTTATTTCCATGTCTTCCTGTCACGTGCCATCAGTTCAAGTTATTTCCATGTCTTCCTGTCACGTGCCATCAGTTCAAGTTATTTCCATGTCTTCCTCATCATTTTCACTTCTGTCTTCAGCTCTCTTCTCCAGTTTGTATTATTTATCTCTGCCTGTCTTACCCTGGGGGTTCCAGAATAAAGACTGCCTTGTAATGCTATCAACAGGTTTCCTCAACGTGTGTCCTATCCATCGCCAGCGTCTTCTTCTCATCTCTTGTCTGTATCTTGTTATCAGTTCTACATTGGTGACATTGTTATCAGTTCTACATTGGTGACATTGTTATCAGTTCTACATTGGTAACATTGTCATTCGGTTCACTTGGAACACGAAAAAAAGTATAACATTGAGAAACAAGGTAACAACACTTGAATGTTACCAATACGGACTTACTGTAAGGGAAGGCTTTTGCGTGCTTCATCATTTTCCTTGTCACTCCCTATGGAACCTTCAGCCAACACTGCAGCTGGTTTCCCTTGCAAGAATCCTGTACCGAGCATCCACATGCTTTTACAGCGGTGGCTTCTGTAGCCGTTTGTTTTACATGATTGTGTTTTCAGCCTCATGCACAGCCTCATATTGGTCGCCTTCTACGACATGCCAGAAGAAACAGTAGACCATTTCATTATTTGTTTCATCAGAGGCCCCCGGATAGTACGAGGTGCAGTGTGCTTCACAGTAATGATAAAGTATGTCAACAGTACATAGTCCATGCTTAAGTTAGAGTTGAAGCCAACAGACTTAATTTTATTAATTGAAACGAAATTAGAAATCCGTTCGAGCTGCTCTTTATGAAAGACTGTTAAATTATGCCGATAATCAAGTCGAACGGAATAGTAAGGCTGGTAAATATGTTTAATTTCCCATCGATTTTTAAGCAGACTGAGGTGAAGCAGTGGAGTTATCAAAACCCCATGGCGATTATAATACAAATTAAGAAAACCAAATCTATTTATCATATTTACTTGCAATCCAAGATTGATCGAAATCAATGTATGTTGTTGATAAAAGAGACGACTTCTTGTGCTCATATTTTAATACACACGGTCAACGAAAATAAAAATTGCGAGACAGATATGATAACGACAGAGTTATTAACGCGGAATTCCCCAAGCCGAAAAGATTGTTAAATCAGAATTGATGTGTAACCCATGCCGGATTTTGTCCGTTCTAATTCATTAATTATGCGAGACGTCAATGTATAAATAAAAATAATTTGTAAATGAAACCAAAGACAACACTTTTCCTATATCCGCAATATAGGCAGCTCGTTACAAACATTAAGTGTTCAATACTGTTTAAGTTGGAAAACATAAAGGTGATAATCGTTGATAAGTACCTTACAACCCATAATTACATTTGCAGTTCGTAATAAATCGGGTTATATTGGTTTAGAAATTAGTTTCATAAGTAACATATAAGTAAGCATATATAGTGTGATGAAAATCCGTTTCCTATTTTTAAATTATTTCTTCAATCCTATCCAACTAATTTATATGAAACAAACATCACCATAAAGACAAGTGACTACCATTTTATTATATAAAATGCTATGCCACATTAACATTATAATTGGCAGCGTGAGATCCGGTTTGTTGAACACATCATTTCTATGGGGCTTTTTTTAAATTTTTGCTTGTTTTTTTTTTTTTTTTTGCTGCTCACCTTCTGTAATTAACAAAGCATTTTTACTTTCAGACTCGTGATCCAAAAAGGCTTAATCCAGTGACCTTGACTCAAGATTGATCTAATCATGGTTACATTGATTCAAGATTGATCTAATCATGATTAATACAAATGTTTGCTCAGTTTATTGGCCATTTTAGATTGTATTCTGTTTTATTTTCTTTCTGGAATAAAAAAAATTAAAATAACACTTTAAAAAAAAAATGAAACTTATAGCTCCGTTTTTGGACACGTGTTTCATGTATATCCAATTGACATGGGGTTCGGAGTGGTTAAGAGGTATGGCTTCCGCCTCGAATTCTAAAGGTACCCTGTTCGATTCACACTAAAGGGAATATAATTTCTGGAATTTTTTTTTTTTTTCAGAAGCAGTGGTCTTAATGATGTCATACTCCTCCTTGATCTTCTGGGTACTGAGATCGGATGACTAGCTCTCTCGGATATTGGCGAAAAAATAGGAGGTCTCGTGTACAAGTTGCGCATATTAAAAATCCCAAGGCAGTTGGAAATAGTAAAGAGTAGGCTACACGACCGCTGCCCTGGCAAAATTTAAAAATTAGAAACCTGCCAACCACAAAAATATTTAAGAATGTGTGATTCCTATATACACACATTGGGATTCTCGCTGGTGCTGCGGAGTTCGTGCACTATGCTGAGATCCTCCTTGTGCGCGTGCGATCTAATGCAGGAGATCGGAACACTGATGGAGTTGGCCGTGTGCAATGAAGATAGTCCTTAAAAAACCAAAACCAAACAAACTGACATAAGTGGGGATATAAGAATTTAAAATTAGAAAATGACTGTTCAATTACCTATCTTTACCACAGTCATGACTGTTCAATTACCTATCTTTACCACAGTCATGACTGTTCAATTACCTATCTTTACCACAGTCATGACTGTTCAATTACCTATCTTTACCACAGTCATGACTGTACAAGTAGAGGAATGAGGTCACTGTCTGAAGAAAATAAAGAACCTGTATGAGATGACGTTGCAGCATTATTGGATTCACGTTATGTTGTGCTCCAGAGGAAGCGTGGAGACTGTTAGAGAATAAACTCGATGATCAATCAAATACATCATCATAATGCTTGGCCACTTACCTAAAAGGCATTTTTCATGAAAATCGAGAACGAACAGCTATAGAGGCGAGCAGCAAATAAGAATATCAATACTGACAGCTTACGTCGTGTTGAAAAATGTAGACATATTAGCAAGAGAAAATTCTTGTCACGAAAAACAAAATCACTTTGTGTTCGGAAAAAAAACGAAAAAAAAAAACAACAAAGCATTTGCAAAAAAAATAAAATAAACGTGAGCAAGGAGGCAAAGCAGGCATAGGAGAAAGATTGCTATCTGCAAGAAAGATGAAAACTTACTTTTTTTAAAAAGTTGGTGTTGGACATTAAATGTGCATTCTTTTCAGGATTTGTCAACTGCTGCTTACGTGAATGGGGAACAGAATGTATGTTCTGTGACCAAGTGTGCGGCTATTGGATTTAAAGTTTTGGATCACGGCTCTGATTGTAAAAATGCTTTGTTAAATACAGATCTCTATTCAATGCATTCTCACTTATAGCACTTTTCGGCCCTATTTGCATTTTTTAAAGGCTAAAGGTCTAATGTCTGGGTTCAGATGCTGGAGTGACATTGCTGATACGCTGTCAATTACGATGAATTCTCATGTAACATGTGTCTGAAATAGTCTGTGAGTTGAAGTGCAGCTTCTGGCCTTCATGTGGCGAACCCGTTTAAACTAAATTAAGAAGCGGCGAAGGTGAGTCGCTGGTATCTAACAACCAGATTGCTTTGGACAGAAAAGGCTCGACTAGAAAAAGTAAATCTTGAGACTTCAAACCTCCTGTGCACATTTAAGAAACAAATGATCTGGGTTAAAGGTAAAAAAGTAAACGTGTCCCCATCGCGGATATTGCCGTAGGGAGTGAAGTGTTAGAAACCTCACCATACTAGGTACATCTTTTCTTTTTTTTTAAATGTGGTGACCAGTTCCCTTCTTCGCTCATGTTTGTTTCCCCTAACTCAAGAGAAGAATCATGTACTCATTTACAGCTGCTGTTATGAAATACGTTCGTTCTCTTTTTCAGGTCTGCAATCCACTCCAGCATTGTTACTCCACTATTCCTTTTACATGCTAATTCTTCTAGTATTCGTTGTTTTCACTTTCATCGTTCAAGGTTTTCTTATCATATCTTGTCACTCCCTTACTATTACCCATTCGTATGGCCTGTTTATGAAGCAACATTGACGTCTAATTGTACAGGGTGAAGTGTTTACGTTATGTAACAGCTTCCGCCCGACAGAAATGGCGTCAGTATTGAACACACGTTTGATACGAGGACATGGGTTACAAATAATTGCAACAAACCATGTTGTTTTTGTTTTCCAGTATGGAGGACAGACGGTAATTGTAGATGCGTTGTCAGTTCGCAAACATGATGTGCTCAAATATACGGTCGATTTCACTGGGATGTCGGAAGATGACAATTTTGTTACAGATTAAGACATGGAAAGTGAGAATACTATCTCGGCAGATTGACTTTGTTGTAATAAACCATTTGAAAAAGTAACATTTTCGAGGATATTATAATATTAGATCTATGAAGTAGTGAGTTGTAAACATCGTAAGTAACAACGGAAGTGGCAAACCTTATATGGTCTTGAAGTTTGAAAACCACATGTAAAGGGGCAACATCGTAGGTTGTCATATGGTAATGTTCTGCATGAGAGGGATGGGGGATAAACCCTTACTAATATCAGACGTCCCGATGATGGTTGATCTGGCAAGAAAATGCTATAATAAACTGCCCCTGATTGGATCGTTCCTCCAAGTAGCAACATGGGTGGGTAGACGAAGACTTCGCCTATATTCTACGGCATTATAAGACTACTTCACTTACTTCCAATTTCGTCAAGAAGAAATCATAGACAGCCAGGAACAAGGAATATTAAGGGATAATTATAGGACAAGCCATATGACTGGAATTTTTTTTTTTTTTTTTTCGTACGCCCGCTAATACTCGAGGCGAAATCTCAGGTTATTGTTAATGTCTAACCTGACATTGATTTTACGTGAGTATCCCTTTTTCTTGTACAGAGACAAGTGTCCCTCGCCATTCAGGCAGATACTCTCCGATTTCGGAGGTACCCATTAGAGCTGGGTCGGCTCAGGAGCCGCCAATCCCTGGTCGACGACACTCCTTCAAATATTCTCGCCAGGTCTCGAGTTAATCCAGTGCAATTCCCGGTCGACGAAAAATCCTCAAATGCCGTCGCCCCGGTTTGATCCTGAATCACCCGGTCGCCAGAGCGGTGTTGTAACCACTACGCTAGCGCGGCTCCCAGGACTGGAAGTGAATTCTAAGATTAGAAGAGAGTAACCCCAGAGACATCACTTTTCGCCGCAAGCTCTAGTATCCCACTTCCAATGCGCTCAGTTCGATACCTAGCACACGTGAAACAGACGGCATCTTAAATCAGGTGTCCGACAATATTCGTACGCTTCCTGTGAAAAAAGTCTGTGCTCGCCCCCCCCCCCCCCCCCCACCCCAAAAAAAAAATCAATCGGGGTAGGTTGTAATATATACATTTTATATTTGCATTTTGAATAATAAGTTCATGACAGCTTAGATTATCTCAGTTGTTATGCCTGGTTTTCTTTAAAATTCCTGTGAGGCTCCCTACAGTAGAAGCATCATTCTTCTATTTATACCTATGCCAAGAGTAATCTTGAGCAAAGGTTGATAACTTTGAATACCCTCGTCGCTATACTCTAAGTTTGGCCACTGTTTGACAACTGCGGCGGAACAAGGGAGACGATCCTGCCACAGCTGGGTTAACTATTGCGAAAACGCTACTAGGTTTCGATCCAGGAACCCATTAACCTCACTACGAAAGGAACGCGCTCTAATCGCCTAGCCAGTCCGACACCACCTGTGGATTACACAAATCCATTCGAGGAAAAAGAAACAGCCGTTTTATGACTTGTAAAACAAAGTTTCATATGTCACAAGGAAATCAGTTATTATAGATGAGCTAGATGGTTTAAAGGAATGCATAAAGCAATCTCGCCACTTGGGCATAGTCGTGTGCGCCAGGTGACATCAGAATGCATTTCAGCTATTAAGCGCACCATTAACGCACTAGTGGGGGAGTCAAAGTCCGCTCAACGAACATAGATGTGAAGCTTTAGAACATCCATACGACAATGAAGAGAGTGAACGTGAGCAGTCTGTACGTTAAATAGATGAGTTGTTACCTTGTTCCTTGTTGCTGTCATTTATTCTTCTTTGATTTCTAAATGAAACCACCATCTGGAACCTCCACATAGGAACAATAAATGATATGTCATAAAATATAAGTCAACGTCATCAGACTTAAAGGACATGCGCCCTAATATAACCGACTAGATTGAACGGGACGCGCTTTGCCAAAACGAGGCTAAATTATATATATATTTTTTAAATGTCATAGAATCGCAATTTCGACTTAAAAATGAATATTATGACATGTGTTTCCATGAGGATAAACTTACTTACTTAGTCGTTCCTCTTCTAACCTGGGTTGTAGAGGTTTGCCAGAGAGAGCGCCATACTAACTCATCGGCTGTCTTCCTCCTGGCCTGATTCAAATCTAGCCCTCGGCCCTTCAAAGATTGTCTAATATTGTACTCTCAGCGGACTCTGGATCGTCCTGGAGGTCTGATCCCTGGCTCTTAGTTTCCCATACTTGTTGTGGTAACCGATCTTCTCTCACTGTGCAGACATGACCAAAGCATCATAGTTGGGATTGTTCTACTTGGGTCTGCAGATTTGGAAAAATACATATATACTTCTCTGTGTTGTAGAGGGCTCTCGTCTTTGCCTGTGAAAACCGAGACTATATCTGAATTTCCACATACTGTTTGATTTTTGTTGTAGCGGCTTTAAAAAAATATTTTCCGCTTTCTGCCACAAAGTACATTTTAACTTCTCTCACTGTCTGCATACTTTAATAGTTTTATTGTTGAAAAACCTTTCAACTTCGTACCTATTTCTGAGATTAGAAGCATATTCCCGTTTGTTTTCTTACGTTTATCCCTCTACATGTCCGTTGAATTTGTATACCTTGGAAGAAAGTGTGTGAGTTATACAACAAAATTAAAGTTGCAAGTGGATCGTTATGCACCAAAGTATTAAAAAAGAACAATTTACAGGTACGTCGACATGGATGGATGGACGTGAAAAACGGTTGTTGCGTGTGTGTTCTCTGAAAGATTATCCCGTCATGCCTTTGTTTGTTGTTTTTTTTTTCAAACTATCAACTTTACCCACTTCTTTGTTGTTAGCTTATATACCAGACCACTGTGACGTATGTAAATATAGCCTCAGTAATCCTACAGAAATCCGACCACCTTCGCTTCCTCATTTAGTGTTTACGTTTTGCGAAGGCAAAACCACACAATTCGCTGTCTGTTGACTCACTTTTGAAGCCATGCCTATTTTTCCTGTCTTCCTTGCGCGAACGAGTTGTTTACCTATTTTTGCAACATGCCAGATAACAGGGGAGCGAACCGGTCTGTTTATCTGAGTTCTCACGCGAGCGGATCTGTCAATCATCGGATAGTGACAGAAAGCACGTGGGGAAAAAGATCAGACTCGGTAGCAAATTGAAGGGCGATAATAAATACTTCCCGACCACATTAGATGTCCGACATTTTCAGGGGAATTAAGTATTTGATCTATGGCAGGGGGACAAAATCTAAGAAGGCCCGTTCGCACGGCATGTCTTCTGATGTCGTTCGGCATCGCGAGTGAGCGAACCGTAGAATCCCTTATCTCGGAAGCCAAGCTCGTTGATTTTCCCTGATACGACGAAGGTGTGAATTGTCACATCTCTTAGAGATATTGCACAAAATCCGTATATAAACTGCGTTCTCTCCAAGTCAGTTATCAAGTCTCTCAGGAGATTTTGGATAATCTAAACGCGTACGCTAGAACCTATGTGAAATAGTGCGTTAATAGCCATCGTGGGGATTATTCTGTTTTTCTGGTAATATTATAAGTTGTGCTTAAGTGTTAAATGTGTTAAATTTTTACCATTTTGTTCACTGTGAGTCCCTAGCGTTAAGACTAGTGAAATAGCAAACGCGTAGATATTTTCTTACCAAGGGTTCAGCTTAATGTAAAAATCCATCAACCATTTTTTACACCAGAAGATACGGTTTAGCTGACTAAGTAAAATGCGATAGAGTGACGGATAAAGTGACAGAGTAGAATGCGCATTATTTTTTCATTGTGTGTAATTATATAATGACTAGTGTTTAATATCATGTGTAAAAACGATAGACGCCGACAATCAACTAGCTAGTAATGACAGGCGATATTTGTAAAGGGAGCGTAGTCATAATTAAATTATAACTGACATTGTGCGCCGAGTGTTTTACCGGGTCGGAGGGGGAAAGGCGGCATGCTTTTACCAAACCCGTACTCCTTAAGCGACGCGCGATGGTATAGGCTAAGACCCCGTGTGCCTTTTAATTTAATTAGGTGACGGAGAGGGTAAGAGATCATACCTTACGCTTGATAGCATAGGATATTGTCATTTTGGTTAAATATTTTGTTTTCTTCCTAATACAGTGCTTGATCAAAACCCAGCGGCCAGCGGTTTTCTATTGTGGTCCTTTCCTCAGTTACTGAAGGAATAATAGTTGCCGTTTTTCCTTGGCGTTCGTCCCCGTACCAGTGTGAACAGGAATTGCCAAGGCGAAACACTAACATTTTTAACTGTAAATTTGAGTATCGGGACTTACAAAATACCCAGATTTTTCTATTCAATTTTATCAGCCCCCTGTGGCAATATACATAACATTTTTTTCGACTTCTGACAGTCGTTTACCCAAGTGGATTTTATCCAGGAGAATACGCTGTTTCATAATCGGTACTCACCACAGAGCAAGCCGATAGGAGTCACGGCTGTTTGCCAGCGATCTTTTAGTTATTTCCCCCTTTTAACCCGACAGCGCTATTTATAGCCCACTTGACAGAGGTCACGTGGTCAACTTCCTTATGGGAAAAACATGTGGCGATGTTTACTTTTGATAGGGCTTAATTAATGCTTTTAGGCTACTTTATTATTATAAATACCGGCTTTAATTTTGCGTAAAGCTAGACTAGAAATGTTAGAGTAAATTTTAGAACAAGAACAAACATTTTATCACAATTAGAACAGAAGATATAATAGTCTGAAATAGTGTAAAATTTACGTTTGTTTTTATATTTTGTTATGGTTTGTTTATAATGCAATTTTCACTAAATCGGTCACAATCAACATGCATAACAAATTACAGAAATCAAAAGTAGAAAACCTGCAGAAAATGGATATCAAAGTTTTGTTTTGGTTTCATGCGTCAAGTCCGCTGGGAGGACAACATTAGACAATCTTTGAAGGACCGAGGACTAGAATGGAACCAGGCCAGGAAGAAGACAGCTGATAGAATGGTCTGGCGCTCTCTCTTCCAAACCTCTACACCTCACGGTAGAAGGGGAACGACTAAGTAAGTAAGTAAGTAAGTTCATGCGTCAAACATTAATTATTGAAACATTAAATTCCAAGTCCACATTTATTACCTTAAAATAACACACCCAATTGTCCCCAAAAACATGAGAGCTAACAATTATCTCAATCATACATCACGATGGTCATGTAAAAATGAGTATGGTCATGAGTAAAACGAAATGTTCAATTTAATAGATAAATAGGTGTATTTAATAAATACATCTATTAAATGATTTCCACACTCTGTTAATTCTGTCAATCTCAAGCAACAACTGCCATAATTTGCTCTAGCCCCAAAATTTCGCTCAATTATCATTCACACTTCCTTTTTTTTATAGGATGAATCTGTACATTCACAGATGGAGAAATTTGTAACAAATGAGTTTCCATTATAAATTTTAATTGTGAAGTTATATTTTTAATACCGCTGGCGCGTCTTTCAATTTTCAATCTTCTCTGTTTTCTCTCCTGTGCCCACGTAAGACCTACTGTTTTCTTCATGGCTATTGCTAATTATTTGGAGATTCTAACTCTACTTTCAATGCCTGCTTTCCTGCAAATTTCCTGACGTGACGTTTCTGAACAGCGTTGTAGTTCATGTGCCTGCTGCAGGTCTAATGAATCAGTTGATGTTCCAGCAATATGTTTTCTAACAGTGTGGAGCAATTGAGATCGCTTACGTTTTGTTGCCGTTCTGGTGACTGATGTTTCTCTTCTATGTTTAATTAGTTTTTGTAGTACAATAGGCTGTCCTCTGGTTTTGCATTTTATGATATTACTTTTTGCTGTTTCTAGTTTTTTTCTAACAATGGATGTGAATAGGTGTGACAGTACGGACTGTTACGTCGGATTAACACTAAGGTGCTGCCACTTAATTATAGTTAGGGTAAGAATACTTAGCAAGATTAAACACTAAGTATTTGAGCGTGTCTAGTTAGAGTAATAACACTAGTCACAAATCCTATGAGTGATTTAATTAAAGGTTAAGAAATGACGTCATCGAACTTGGGGTAGAATTGCTCAGTAGCTAGGACGGAAGTTATGGTTTGATAGAAGGGAGTTAAGTGAGTTGGTTTTAGGCACGAGACGAGCGAGGCAGTGATTTTGGGGTTTGGACCATCTTGTAAGTTCGATGGCTGTGTGTTATTTCTTGGGATGACTGGTTTGTATACCGCAGAAGCACAATGTATTTATGAACTATTATGAAGTTGTCAGAGGTTACAGACACTTAATAAAGGTGTTCATTCATATTTAATCCAGCTTGAACTTATTTCCTGAACGTCAGTAGGAAGTGTCGTTTGTTTACATCAGGTAATAGAGAAAAGAATGTTACCATATTTTCGACGATCATGCAGCCTAAAACATAAACACAGTTACGAGTCTCCAAAAGAACCACCTGGGTTATGTTCCAATTCCTATTCTGTAATCACCACCTCTGGCAGTCGCCAGTAAAACAACAGATGAACATTGATAAAAGATTCCACCCCATTCTCACCCTGTCACACTAGACTTGATTTGTCACCGTGACCAAGCCCGGTCACATCTAACTTGATTCGGTGCCGTTCCCGTCCACTCCCCCGGCCACATAACTTGATTTGGTGCCGTTGACCAGCTCGTAACTGCCTTTTTACGATGGATTCAGCTATTTGATTTGGTGCCCGTTGACCAGCTCGTAACTGCCTTTTTACGATGGATTCAGCTACTTGATTTGGTGCCCGTGACCAGCTCGTAACTGTTTTTTTATGATGGATTCACCCATTCAACAGCTAGAGCATCAAGTATTTTTGTTGCAAAAGAAAAACCACCTGCTTCAACAACAACTGTCACAGCAACAAACAGCTGCTGGAAGGGCACACTGGAACAGTCTCAATAAAAGACACTGTCGAATTACAGTGAGAAACGTTATCAATATAATAAAACAAGGAAAGATATTTGAAATAAATAATGTTACGAGTGACAAACAAAGATGTTTGATAACGACAGAAAATGGACTAAGAGCATATATAAAGCCAGTAACACAGTGGAGAAAAACCTTTAACAGACGTTATCATTCCTGTTCCACCGCTGAGGTTCATATCCCTCCACCTGAGCTGTACTCACGTATCCACTCCCGTGACGCTCGATTGGCTGAGTTACCCTCCGTTACTCCAGGCCCCTCTCATGCTTCGCCTCAGCATGATATTATTGTACCTCCTATTACTGCCACAGCTCCTGTCCATACCTCCCTTCCTCCCCCTGTTCACCTCTCTTCTGACCCCGCTTTTCCTCCCTCTGTTCACCTCTCTTCAGACCCCGCTTTTCCTCCCTCTGTTCACCTCCCTTCAGACCCCGCTTCTCCTCCCTCTGTTCATCTCTCTTCTGACCCCGCTTTTCCTCCTTATGGTTATTTTCCTCCGCCTCCCTCCGACCTTGATAAAGAACCTGAGTCTGACTTTTCAGATTTTGAATCTTCTCTTCCTCCTTATGGTTATTTTCCTCCGCCTCCCTCCGACCTTGATACAGAACATGAGTCTGACTCTTCAGATGTTGAATCTTCTCTTTCTCCTTATGGTTTTTTTCCTCCGCCTTCCTCCGACCTTGATACAGAACATGAGACTGACTCTTCAGATGTTGAACCTTCTCTTTCTCCTTATGGTTATTTTCCTCCGCCTCCCTCCGACCTTGATACAGTACAAGAAAAGTACCAGCTTGACATAGAATCAGAATTCGATTCGTCAAGTGGGGAGGATAGAGTTATGGGCCCCGACGAAATTGGATACAGGTCGGATGAGCTCGAGCATATAACGGACGACGAAGGCCGTAGAATTTATTGGCCGAAAAATGAGATTAGTGATCTTGACTCTTCCCCCGATTATTCTTCTTTTGATATTGGACCTGATGTTCCTCTTCCCTCAGCTCGTTTTCTCTTTAGACGTCGTCATCCAAAATTCATTTACGATTCTGTTCCCTTTCCTAAGCCCCTTCACCAGCGGGCCGCCCATGTACGAACCCGTTTTCGTCGCTCCCGTGGTTCTGTTCATTCTCCTTACCGTAGTCCCTCTCCTCCGCCTCTCCCTCCCCCTGTCACACCTCCGTCCCGTAGATTGCGTGTTCCCCTCCGTTATCCTCATACCAGTCCGCAGCCTCCACCCCGCCCCCCCCCCCCCCCGTTGTTTCCCGTAGTCCATCCCATTGTTCCTACATCCTAACCTACACAGTACGATCCTCGCCTGTCATTGTAAGCCATTGAAAGATTGGAAACAATGAACATTTTTGCAAAGATGTTTACAAATTGAACTGCACTTACCTCCAGATGCCGTCTCCGGTCAGGTTGACATTTCCTGCCCTGCTATTATTTTTAGCATGAAGTCGACCCTGCTTCTCGTGTCTTCCGATGCAGGTCTCCTACACAATACCCTCCTGCTGAATTGCTTGATCCTGATGCTACCGTGAAGACCAATCGTTACGCATCCTTGAACATCTGGGTTACACACTTTACGCACATTTCCAGTTCAGATAGGAAAGTCCAACAGCCGTTATTTATGGAGAGCTGTTACATTTTCGTCCGCAAGAAAGACATTGCCGAATCTGCCAGTACATGAACATTTCCCTCACGACATCCTTTCGACCACTGCTGATGGAGATCCACCAACTCAGAAGATCTCTGCAGTCCTGATATATTGTAGTTGATGCAGTTTCCTTTTACACGCGTTAGCGTCATTATGTCACATTATTTTGACTAATGTAATATTTGACCATCTTGTATGCCCCTATGATTTTTTTGTGTGTGTGTGTGTGTTTTTCTTGTTACCATGTTTCTGACGTAAGATTTTACCCAGATTTTTTTTTTAAGGTTTACATCGTTCTGTTCTACCAAATAAAAGTGATTAACTAATGTACACCTTCACCCGCCACTAATGTTGGCATCATTCACGATTTATTATGATGATGACACCATATTGCATTACGATTGTTTGAATTTTCAGTCATTGTTACACCGACACTCATACATGTGATTTAACTATTTGCCCATTTATATATTCTATACCATTGTCCATTGATTACCATGTTTCCATTCCATTCATTGTTTTCGGTTATTGTTATACCGGCGTAGTCATTTTTTTAAATGAGACTTACCCATTTTGCCCATACTTTGCCACGAAGTTTTGTGGTTCTATGTCCATTTGTTCCATTCATATTTTTTTTCATCACCCACTTCAGTGAAGTGTAGGGTGACAGCCATTTTGGGCATCCGCTATATTTTATGTGCACCCGCCATATTTTTTCTTTTTTGCCAGTTTTTTTTTTCCTTGCGACGTTAACTCGCTTGTCATGTTATTTCATGTTTTATGATTCGCACAAATGTGAGAGATATTGATGACTATAAACCCATAAAGCGTTTTGTTAGTTCGTTGATGATTGTTAGTTACTGTTCTATTTTGCCCATATATTTTTGTTTGCCACTTATTAGTACTAATTGTAGCTACCATAACCTCCATAGTTTTTTCTTCCCATGTGTCCCTCGTTTATGTTATGTCCATCAGTCCCTCCCCCTTCATGATCGATTTTTGTGTGTGAAATGTTAATGGTGTTATTTCATCCATTATTCCCATCTATTGTTTATTGTAGTCCTTCTGACATGATTTATGGTGGAAAACATGAATCCCAATAATTTTTTTTTAGAGTTAGTAAATTTTTTTCTAGGGAATAAAGTGTCTCCTACGGGATACACTTTAGTGGCCCAGGGCGTATGTGACAGTACGGACTGTTACGTCGGATTAACACTAAGGTGCTGCCACTTAATTATAGTTAGGGTAAGAATACTTAGCAAGATTAAACACTAAGTATTTGAGCGTGTCTAGTTAGCGTAATAACACTAGTCACAAATCCTATGAGTGATTTAATTAAAGGTTAAGAAATGACGTCATCGAACTTGGGGTAGAATTGCTCAGTAGCTAGGACGGAAGTGATGGTTTGAGAGAAGGGGTTAAGTGAGTTGGTTTTAGGCACGAGACGAGCGAGGCAGTGATTTTGGGGTTTGGACCATCTTGTAAGTTCGATGGCTGTGTGTTATTTCTTGGGATGACTGGTTTGTATACCGCAGAAGCACATGTATTTATGAACTATTATGAAGTTGTCAGAGGTTACAGACACTTAATAAAGGTGTTCATTCATATTTAATCCAGCTTGAACTTATTTCCTGAACGTCAGTAGGAAGTGTCGTTTGTTTACATCAGGTAATAGAGAAAAGAATGTTACCATATTTTCGACGATCATGCAGCCTAAAACATAAACACAGTTACGAGTCTCCAAAAGAACCACCTGGGTTATGTTCCAATTCCTATTCTGTAATCACCACCTCTGGCAGTCGCCAGTAAAACAACAGATGAACATTGATAAAAGATTCCACCCCATTCTCACCCTGTCACACTAGACTTGATTTGTCACCGTGACCAAGCCCGGTCACATCTAACTTGATTCGGTGCCGTTCCCGTCCACTCCCCCGGCCACATAGGGGTTCTTCCTTTTGTGTTAGTGGTTGTGAAGGTGGCTTAGCAAGTAACTGTTGTACTGTGATGTCGCTTTTGAAGACAGGCGAGGTGGATGTACTTGTCGTAAGTATAACTGACTTGGTAGGTGTAGATGTGGCAACAAAAACTGGCATGCTAGGGTGAGTAGTGTTATCCACCTCCAAATGAATAATGGTATCGCCTTTAATGTGAGCTGGCACATCAACCTCCAGTTGAACAATATCATCACTAATGTGGGCAGGCACATCAACCTCCTACTGTACAGAGATATCCTGACTACAACTAATTGACTGACTACAAACTAACTGACTGACTACAGCTAAATGACTGACTAGACATGGAGGGGTCAGAAAGAACATCACAGGGAATAGAGCAGCTTTTTGTTTTTAAAACACCAAAAGATGTCTTTGCAACATAATTGCACAGTTGACATTCACTTATAGTTAAATTATGGTTTTAGTCTTTCCAGATGTGCTGACTGTTTTCCGATAGTAACTTGCCTGTTTCAAGACACTTCTCATTATGCCTCCTTTTTGAGTTTTGTATTCGTAAGTAACACTTCTTACAAAATATAGTCGAATGCTGTGTGGGTTTATCATCTGATACGTTAATTCCAAACACAAAGAACAGATCATTAACGTAATTATAACAGTTCGGTGCTTTCTGAATTGAACGTGTTGTTTTGGAAGTTAATGCTCTCTTGCCACAGGCTCTGCACAGTGCACTGGCACAATTCATATGATGCAAAACAGTATGTTCCATTTCGTTGTTATGTAGTATAGTTTACTTGTGTATGTATAAAGATAGAGGAATATTTGGGACTATCAAGTCTAACACCAGGATGTAGAATGCTTTATCTGTGAGTGAAAGAAGATATACAAACAGTTACTTAGAATTCTTTGGCAGCCGTCGTGTGCACAGGATTGTCTACCAAAGAACACTAATGGAACAGTCCTTATCTCACACACAATTTAAAAAAAAATTCATATTATAAATACAAGATTAACAAGACTTGAAAGATAGAACAAAGTATGTGGAAGTAATCTATCTATAGATTTACATGTTTTCTGACGCTTATATACGTAGCTAAATATCATTATAAATGAATGAAAATGCAAAAACAGATGGTGCTTTACAAAAAGTTATTTTTGTACAACCTTATTTAAGATTTGTGAGTATCAGGAATGCGTTTACAGTAATTTAAATGCTATAAAATCTGGTGACAATATGCTTGTTCTTGTAATGCCAAACTCACAAAATTGACTACCACACATTCTCAAGATATGAAACAAAAAAAAAGTATGTGGAAATAATCTTTAGCTTCCCTTCGAGAAGTCTTTATAATTATAAACTCAAACGAATGGGCCGATTTTTAGATATTAAATTAATAAAAAGATTACTTATTTTATGAATTTCCTCAAATGATGACGCTGTTTTCAAAAGTCTGTAACTCCGTCAAAACTAATTTCAAACAAATAAAAATGCAATCAAAAATAGAACAGAGAACAAAGTTATAGTACACAAAAGAAATTTAGCGCTGTGTTTATCCAGAACGAGTGTGTAATGGTTTATATTTTACAGATTTTACACACACAACAGCTGATTTTCCCCGCCAAAAACTTAAATAGTCTTTTACGGTGAACACGAAAATTTTATACCCGGTGTCAGAATTCCGGTCACCGAAACTAAAAGAGCGCTCTGGTATAGGGCACAAACAGCCGTGGAGTATCATCATTATCATAATTAACAGTTTTAGCAATCATATGTTTTCCTGCTGTTTACTGGGAAGGCCATATCTCAGAGAGTTCCGGCATTAACTATTCTAGGTGATAATTGTGTATCCAGAAATCTACCAATAAATTAGGCGTTGCCCGTGTAAAATTTAATTATTATTGGAGGGACTGGGGCCCGATTCGGATGATACCAACTACTGGACTTTATATGCACATTCATGGATTATTCTTCCAAAAGATTGTTTCGCCAGATTAGGTAAGGAGCGAATGAGTGGCCACGTATAACAGAGAAAGAGAGAGAGAGACATATTTTCTTTTATTACCTGAAACATTGTACCTGCAAAATTCTGTATTTTTAACTATTGTTTTTTTTTTGTACTGGATAGCATTTGAGTGGGAACTTGTTCTTTTATTTACTGTCTATTCTATACCCTAGTGTTAATCTTTGACCTTTTGGGTTATTAACTTCCTTTGGGATCTTTTTTCTTTCCCAACAAGGGGGAGGGCACTTATTGGGTTATTTTCCTATGTCTGTAAACATGATTATACTGAAATATATGTTTGATGTTTGTGACGTACGTCTAAGTATGACAAATGAATTTCCCTGACTCGATGGATGATAACAGAATATTGGCCTCTCATAACTTTAGAACCCCTGATCATCTGTTGTAACTTTTACCGGCATGCAGCGGTACCATCAAAGAACAGGCTGATCTTCAGAATTCAACGTGGAGCGGCCGCGATCTAAAGAATCAGGGAACCCGCAGCTCACAGAGTTAGCTTCTCGGAAACTTTTCACACCCTCATGCAAGCAAGCCTGAGACAGAAGGAAATCGGTAGACCGGGGAAAACGAAGGAATCGCAGCTGTTAACACCACGGCGAGGTACCCCGGATTTTGCTCAAGTTCAAGAAAGGTGCGAAAATTTAACACGCTCCATTCAAGTTACATTCGAGAAGTATAAATAGAGAACTCCGATAAACTGCATTTTATCGTTCGCTCTGACAGAATCTTAGTTGCACTAGCATAGTCGGATTCCTGCTGGATTTCATCTACCTTCGTGACTATTGGAGTGTATTCTTTCTGTGCAGACGGTAATTTATACATTAGCTTCGAGTGATCAGTGGTCGAGTTATTTAAATTGATTTCAATGGATTGTGGTGTAAATTTAACCTTTTTAAATAAACCCATTTTCAAAGTTCTAGTGCAAACTAATGTTTCAGCTAAAAGTATTTCCTAATACAATTGACGCGTAAATTTATTTTGCAGACGTTAAAGAGAATTATAACTTTAATACAGTTTAGTTCTGTATAGATAGATGTGCTTTTAATTATTTTTAACTCACGGGAAGTTTTCCTGATTTGTTAATTGACGACGCTAATAAGTAAATAGGCTAACTGTAATTTATCGCGTCAGATTATAATATGATTTGTAATGCATTTCTTGTTTTGATTATCTTTCATTCAGAACGATCATTCAACCTGCATCCCAGCAATTATTAATTATATACAGAGTTCTGCCAAACTCAATTCGATAACTCCAGTAACATACGAACTTTTTAAAGCTAAACTGGTGGCGACCTGTAATGGGCCCCGCTCCTCTGAACGTAACTGAGAAAAAAAACCATTCAAGAAACACTTTAAAAATACTAGTTCATATAGAGTCCTTAAAGAAAACTGGAAGCAGAACATATTTTATTCACTGCCCCTATTTGTGAAGAGAAAAACACCGATTTACCGGAACACTGTCTGTCACGTATATTCAGTGGATTTTAACCCTCCTCCTCCCCCCCCCCCCCCCCCCCCCCGAAGAAGAACTTACCTCAGTGTTTTTCTTAACTTGTGACATTACGGAAAAAGGAAGTTATCTCCACCAGCTGTGCCAATTTTAGGAACCACACCATACCTCACGCCTAGCCAAGTGCCTGTGCCTTTCTTTAGGAACTTTATCTAATAAACAAACAGTACCGTTAAACTTCAACGTCCAGCGATTTCGGGACACTTTGTTAACGTCAACAACCCGCAAAATCTGGGGCTGTACACGGAAGAAAATACTTTTACCTAAGCCAAGGTTTAGTGCTGTTTTTTTTGGATGTATTTCCTATGAAGTGCCAGAATTCACCTTTCGGTAAGTCTGCGTGTGTTTGTGGGGATGGCCAGCCCTAGTGTGTTTTTTTTGAATGAAAGGAGATTTATCTTTTCTTTACCCTTTTAATTAGCTCGACCTTGTACTAAGGTGCATTATATTCCTTGTACGGGATCTCTCCTAGCGGGATTGGGTAACTGTGTTCATTCCCCCCTCCTGTAAAATTTGTTGATTTAAAGGGAGACAATTGAGAACCCTAGCTTTTCCTCTACACCCCCCCCTTTTCTGTAACCCCTTGCCTCAGAGTAATAAATTTACCAGTGGGTTAAATTGCCTATCTCTGATCCCCCCCCCCCCCCCCCTTTTCTTGTCTTTGGGACCGGGTTTTGTCTGTTAGTAAATATAAACGGGAAACGGTGGATGGGATATTTCTCCTCAAAAACCCCTCTTCCCTTATTATATTTGTATTCTGTAACCTTTGATTTTTGACTGTAAATGTACAATTATGTGTGAGTCCTTTATGATAATAAAGGTATTAATCATTAATTGTGTTGGTTGTCGGTTGGCCTAAAACTCCAAACATTTCCATCTGTGTAGGCTGTATTCATGTACGTTGAGCGACAGAATCACCAAATCGGTGAGCGCGCCTGAGCGACTGGAACTGACAAACAATTGTTTGTGCAGAAGAGAGATAGGAGTAGTCTGTGAGAAAACAGATATTGTCGTAATAAGAGACTGTCCTTGCTCCTTCCCAGCGCTTGTGAGTCTACTACCTCATTCTCCTAAATCCTTATTCTCACAGAGCCTTCAATATCACTTTACACTCTAAAGGGACCAATATTCATCAGCACCCTCTCAGATAAAAATTACGACAATATGTGGTTAGCTCGTTCGAGATTCTGAACTTAGTTAAAATAGAGTGTGGTTGATTGTCTTTGTGAAGTAGGGTATAATCTTTAAAAGTATTACTTCCCCTAGACCAAGCCGTTCAGTATTTTGGGCCAACCACACAATAATTAACACAGGTTTGTTTTTCCACAGGAACAGGCAGTTAGTGATAATAAAAGATTGTCACATTTGTATTCTCTGGCAGAGGGAATTGAAAATTTTTGGTTATATAATTGCTGGGACTGCGTGATTGTTTTACAATCACTAAAGGTTATGAAGCGTTTGAGTTGAGCTAAGCTAAAGACGGATTGTTCTGATTTTTTAAAATTAAGTTAACTACGTCTCATCTCAAAAATTGTCTTCAGGGACGGAGTTTGTTGTTAGTGAATTAACATTTTCTGGGAAATTTTTTTTTCCTTTTAAATTGTTTAATATAAATTTTTCTCTACTGTTAGTAAGAGTAGATTCTTTTCTAGTGTAACTTACCATTGAATTGGCATAGTTGCTTGCGTTACGAGTCTTAAGTGACAATAATAGCGGCGATAAGTTAACACACGAGGTCATTCAGTAAATTTTTTACTTTGTTTTTCTCGTAGCGGCTTTGAGTTTTTCCCCTTCTTGTTCCATCTTACTATTCTCTAGTCTTAGAAGCATCCAGTTCTTTGACAATGGCTGAGAGAATTAGGATAAGATCCATTTTGAGACAGGAAGCGAAAGACTCAGGATTAGACACAGAAGCCGCGAATCTGTTTATCAACCAGGAACTGCAAAGGTATGACGCGGAGGAAGAGAGGGCAGAAGCTAGGAAGAAAGAAGCGGACGATCGTCAATTGGAGCAGAAGAAAATTGAGGCAGAGATGGATGCCCGCAGGGAAAGAGAGAGAGACAAGGAAAGACAGCATGAATTAGCGCTCAAGGCTTTAGAGAGTCGGAGTGCCTCTACTCCAAATAATGGAGAGCCGTCGTAGCCCCATTCTCAAACAATGGATCTCTCCAGCACTCAGTCTGCCCAATTAACTGCGATGTCTTTTGCTTTAGAGTCTTTTCCTAGCCCTAACGAAAAAATTGACAGCTACCTAGAAAAATTCGAAAGGCTCGCAAATATGTATGGGTTAGAGAGTTCCCGCTGGGCACTTAAACTCTCGACGTCACTAAAAGCGAATGCTTATGACGTATACACAAAGCTGAGACCGAACCAACATGATTACGACATGCTTAAGAAGGCCTTGCTAGAGCGGTTCGAAATGACCGCCCGAAAATTTCTGCAAATGTTCAGAAACAGCCGAAAAGAGAGCACGGAAACATTCCCCCAATTCTCTTCACGTCTCACGGGCTATTTGACAAAGTGCATTGAATTATCTGACCTACCTCTTACATATGAGGGACTACTTGAACTTGTTCTTGTGGAACAGATAAAGGCAACTTTGTCAAACGAAACCCGTAGATTTTTGGCTGAACAGGGCGCAGTCAGGCTTGAGGACATACTCAATAAGGCCGAACGCTATACCAACGCAATGGCCGAACTTCCCAGCACTAAACGTAAACCCACAGATGAGCCATCTCGTAAACAAAATCTAGAGCAGTCATCCTATTCCTCTAATTCCTCTCAGAATTATAACCAACGAGAAAATAATACCCAGAGACCTCCCCAGGAAAAATCGAAATTCTACAAAACCCGATACCCCCCCAACAACAATTCTGATCAACCCACCAAGCCTACGTGGCAGCGCGGCCACCAAGGTCAAGGAAAAGGGAAGACCCCTACACCAGGAACGTCTGATCAGGGCAAACAAACCGGTTCAAACCGCGTTGGATGTTTGCATACAGCCTCGAAAGGTAGAATCAATGTCAGTGATTCTCAACCTGAGGGGGACCGACCCTCAACTCGAGGAACTGTAATTTTGAATGGTACCTCAACTACTTGTCTCTTTGACACTGGATTAAGTTTTAGTTGTATTGTTGCTAGACATCTAGTCAAACCAGGTCAGGAGACAGAGGAAACCGTCAAACTTAGTGGAGTTTTCAGGAGTGACGCACCCAGGACGCTTCCTATCGCACTGGTAGAAATACACTCTGACTTTGTCAGAGGAGTTATTAAAGCGGCCATAATGGATGATCCGATCTACCCAGTTATCCTGGGATGTAGATATGTGTTCATTGGGAGACCTAAGGAGCCGATTGTGGCAGCGGTAACCACAAGAGGGCAAGCCAAGAAGGAGAGGGAGCCTGCGCCAAACTTGTTGCCGAATGAACTGAAGGAGGCGCAACAAAAGGACCCTACTCTGGCGCCCTGCTTTAAAAAACTGCCCATGGCTAAGGACCCCAGACACAACGGAGACATCTTTTCTAAGGATGGTGTATTGTATCGTAGAACGGGAAACCCGGACACGGGGAATAACCAGCTCCTAGTTCCGACGCAGTACCGAAGCCAGATCTTAGAGATGGGGCACTCTCTTCCCTTTAGCGGACATATGGGACAAAACGCCACTATTCAGCGAATAAAAACCCACTATTGGTGGCCAGGAATGAACTCTGACATTGTCAGGTATGTGAAATCCTGCGCCCAGTGCCAACGGGTAGCACCCAAGCACTTGACACCCCCCCAGTACCTATGGGGCAAATGCCAATAGTAGGGACTCCATTTGAACGGGTTGCTGTCGACATTATTGGTCCTCTGGAAAAGACCAAAAGAAGGAACAGGTTCATCCTGACCTTAGTTGACACTTGCACTATGTGGGCCGAAGCCGTACCGCTACCATGCACTAATTCCAAGCATGTCGCAGAAGCCCTTGTGCAAATTTTTACACGGTTGGGATTCCCTCAACAAGTTTTGACGGACAATGGATCCCAATTCCGTAGCCTGTTAATGGAGGAGATCTTTAAGATCTTGAGGGCCAAACATATCCACACAAGTCCCTACCATCCGGCCGGAAATGGGCTCGTGGAACGTTTTAATGGCAGCCTCACCACCATGTTACGTAAGCTGGGTCAGGAGAAACCGGAAGACTGGGGCCTATACATATCGGCTGCCTTATTCGCCTACCGAGAGGTTCCCCAAGCGTCTACGGGATTCCCGCCTGCTACACTTTTATTTGGCAGACCTATAAAGGAGCCATTAGAAGCCTTACTTCGGTCCCTGACAGACCAAAAGGCTGACGAGACAGTCGTCTCTGCAAGCAAGTATGTATCTGAGCTCATGGAAAGGCTAAAGCTATGATGGGATCTAGCTACTACCAACCATAAGAAAGCCCGCACTAAAATTACTAAAAGATACAACAAAGCTGCAAAAGAGAGAGAGCTCCAACCAGGGGAGAAAGTTTTGTTGCTACTCCCAACCGGAAGCAATAAACTTCGCATCGGATGGCAAGGGCCGTTTACCGTCCTTAAAAAGATCTCACGTACTAATTACAAGATCTCCGTTAAAGGAAAGGAGAAGGTCTTCCATATAAATCTGCTCAAGAAATATCTGGAAAGACCAGTGCCATCCTCCGAGCATCTCCTGGCTGTCGCCATAGCAACGGCAGACGAGGAAGATGGTGATGGTTGCATGGAGTATCCACTGCAACCCACAGAATCCTTTAAAGATGTCAAGTTCGGCGACAATCTCTCACCTGAACAACAAACAGAAACCAGGGCTCTACTAAAACAGTACAGTGCAGTCTTAACGGATGTACCTGGTCGAACAAATCTCATTGAATTTGATATGAAATTAACAAACGAGACCCCTGTTCAAACCAGAGTTTACCCCATCCCGTTACGCAAAAGCGGATGCACTTCGCGGAGAAATAGACAAGCTGCGTCAGGCAGGAATTATCAGTGAGTCTACATCTCCTTACAGCTCGAGTTTAGTGCTGTTGCAGAAGCCCAATAAGGAAGTTCGGCTGTGTATTGATTACAGGTTGCTAAACGCTGTAACGGAATTCCAGCCCGAACCTCTCCAAACTGTTTCTGAGTTGTTCACCAAGCTCAGCAAAGCAAAGATTTTCTCCAAGATTGACCTCAGTAAAGGTTATTATCAAATACCAGTCAAGGAGGAAATTAAACCTTTGTTAGCTTTCAGCACTAGCGAAGGACATTACACATTTAATGTGATGCCGTTCGGTTTGCATAACGCACCAGGAGTGTTCACCAGGAGGATGAGGAAGCTTCTAGAGCCTTTGCAAAGTCCCCATATCCATAATTTCATGGATGACATATTAATTGCATCAGAAACCTATGAAGAACATATTGCTACGGTTGCTATGCTCCTCAGGAGACTACAGGAAACTGGTCTCACAGCCAGACCTAGCAAATGTCTCATCGGGTTTGAACAGTTAGACTTCCTGGGGCATACTATTTCTCACGGATGCAGTTGGCCTATTAAGAAGAACGTGGAGAAAATTGTGGCAGCAAAAAGACCCCGAACGAAGAAAGACGTACGTTCCTTCATATCGCTATGTGCATACTATCAGAAATACATCCAGAACTTCAACGGACTGACAGCACCTCTGACGGACCTCACCAAGAAAGGTTGTCCTGATAAGGTCATGTGGAATCAAAAGTGCGAACACGCGTATAGCACTTTGAAAGGACAGTTGTCGGCATACCCCATCCTAAGGTTACCTGACCTTAAGAAACCTTTCATACTGAGAGTTGATGCGTCAGGTCAGGGCATCGGGTCAACATTGCTGCAAGCCGATGACAGTGACCTGAACATGCTATTTCCAGTTGCCTATGGCAGTCGGAAACTGAATAAAGCGGAACGCAACTACAGTGTCGTTGAAAGAGAATGTCTCGCTCTGATTCATGGCATCAGACGCCATCATGAGTTTCTGTATGGTACTTCTTTCACGGTGCAAACAGACCATGCTCCACTAGCTTTCCTGGGTGCCAAGAAGGAATTCAACGCAAGGATAATGCGTTGGGCCTTGCTATTGAGTGTTTATTCCTTCAAAGTGGAATATATTCCAGGAAAACAGAATGTCGGAGCTGACTTCTTGAGCAGAAACTGGACCACAGAGGAAGAGGAGAAAATCGACGATGCCAATCATCCTAAAACTACCGATCAGGGCAGCTTCATTGTCATAAATGAAACATGAAAACGAGTTTCCATGTCTCAAAAGTGGGGACGATTGTGACGTACGTATAAGTATGACAAATGAATTTCCCTGACTCGATGGATGATAACAGAATATTGGCCTCTCATAACTTTAGAACCCCTGATCATCTGTTGTAACTTTTACCGGCATGCAGCGGTACCATCAAAGAACAGGCTGATCTTCAGAATTCAACGTGGAGCGGCCGCGATCTAAAGAATCAGGGAACCCGCAGCTCACAGAGTTAGCTTCTCGGAAACTTTTCACACCCTCATGCAAGCAAGCCTGAGACAGAAGGAAATCGGTAGACCGGGGAAAACGAAGGAATCGCAGCTGTTAACACCACGGCGAGGTACCCCGGATTTTGCTCAAGTTCAAGAAAGGTGCGAAAATTTAACACGCCCCATTCAAATTACATTCGAGAAGTATAAATAGAGAACTCCGAGAAACTGCATTTTATCGTTCGCTCTGACAGAATCCTAGTTGCACTAGCATAGTCGGATTCCTGCTGGATTTCTTCTACCTTCGTGACTATTGGAGTGTATTCTTTCTGTGCAGACGGTAATTTATACATTAGCTTCGAGTGATCAGTGGTCGAGTTATTTAAATTGATTTCAATGGATTGTGGTGTAAATTTAACCTTATTAAATAAACCCATTTTCAAAGTTCTAGTGCAAACTAATGTTTCAGCTAAAAGTATTTCCTAATACAATTGACGCGTAAATTTATTTTGCAGACGTTAAAGAGAATTATAACTTTAATACAGTTTAGTTCTGTATAGATAGATGTGCTTTTAATTATTTTTAACTCACGGGAAGTTTTCCTGATTTGTTAATTGACGACGCTAATAAGTAAATAGGCTAACTGTAATTTATCGCGTCAGATTATAATATGATTTGTAATGCATTTCTTGTTTTGATTATCTTTCATTCAGAACGATCATTCAACCTGCATCCCAGCAATTATTAACTGGTGGCGACCTGTAATGGGCCCCGCTCCTCTGAACGTAACTGAGAAAAAAACCATTCAAGAAACACTTTAAAATACTAGTTCATATAGAGTCCTTAAAGAAAACTGGAAGCAGAACATATTTTATTCACTGCCCCTATTTGTGAAGAGAAAAACACCGATTTACCGGAACACTGTCTGTCACGTATATTCAGTGGATTTTAACCCCCACGCCTCCCCCCCGCCCGCCCCCCACCCCCCCCCCCCCCCCCCCACCCCCCGGAAGAAGAACTTACCTCAGTGTTTTCTTAACTTGTGACATTACGGAAAAAGGAAGTTATCTCCACCAGCTGTGCCAATTTTAGGAACCACACCATACCTCACGCCTAGCCAAGTGCCTGTGCCTTTCTTTAGGAACTTTATCTAATAAACAAACAGTACCGTTAAACTTCAACGTCCAGCGATTTCGGGACACTTTGTTAACGTCAACAACCCGCAAAATCTGGGGCTGTACACGGAAGAAAATACTTTTACCTAAGCCAAGGTTTACTGCTGTTTTTTTTTTTATGTATTTCCTATGAAGTGCCAGAATTCACCTTTCGGTAAGTCTGCGTGTGTGTTTGTGGGGATGGCCAGCCCTAGTGTGTTTTTTTGAATGAAAGGAGATTTATCTTTTCTTTACCCTTTTAATTAGCTCGACCTTGTACTAAGGTGCATTATATTCCTTGTACGGGATCTCTCCTAGCGGGATTGGGTAACTGTGTTCATTCCCCCCTCCTGTAAAATTTGTTGATTTAAAGGGAGACAATTGAGAACCCTAGCTTTTCCTCTACCCCCCCCCCCCCTTTTCTGTAATCCCTTGCCTCAGAGTAATAAATTTACCAGTGGGTTAAATTGCCTATCTCTGATCACCCCCCCCCCCCCCCTTTTCTTGTCTTTGGGACCGGGTTTTGTCTGTTAGTAAATATAAACGGGAAACGGTGGATGGGATATTTCTCCTCAAAAACCCCTCTTCCCTTATTATATTTGTATTCTGTAACCTTTGATTTTTGACTGTAAATGTACAATTATGTGTGAGTCCTTTATGATAATAAAGGTATTAATCATTAATTGTGTTGGTTGTCGGTTGGCCTAAAACTCCAAACATTTCCATCTGTGTAGGCTGTATTCATGTACGTTGAGCGACAGAATCACCAAATCGGTGAGCGCGCCTGAGCGACTGGAACTGACAAACAATTGTTTGTGCAGAAGAGAGATAGGAGTAGTCTGTGAGAAAACAGATATTGTCGTAATAAGAGACTGTCCTTGCTCCTTCCCAGCGCTTGTGAGTCTACTACCTCATTCTCCTAAATCCTTATTCTCACAGAGCCTTCAATATCACTTTACACTCTAAAGGGACCAATATTCATCAGCACCCTCTCAGATAAAAATTACGACAATGTTGTAAAGTTTAAGTGATAATAAACTAAAAAACACTTAACGTATTGTGTTGGTCAGCCCCTTACCCAATTATCCATAGTTTTTTCACGTTTGTGCGTATTGTTGTCACATAATTGTGTGTGCGTGGGCGTTTTTAGTGTAACTTATATTTCATATAGGGAGAGAAAGGTCGTTTGATATTAAAATATAGTCGTATAGATAGGCTGGACTAGAGAAACTACTCACTCCAGAGACAGACCTTCCTCTTACACTATTCCCTCGTGAAAATCTATTTCTTACACCTTCATTCTCACATATTTACCACTATCACCTCTGCTCTGACGGGATCATAAATAAATATCTTCTGACCTATCTTTAAAAAATTTACGACAACCACAAACAATAGTAGTTTGTAATTGAACATGGGCTCTAATATAACTGATGCACCTTGTATCTGCGTCGAACGAGGCGTGGTTCGCCAAAAACGGGTAAAACGTCCATTTTAATAAAATTTCTTCTTTTTCATATTTATTTCCGTATTTTCTGTCATTTTCTTTTATTTTAATTTTGCTATTCTATCCTACTAATTAATTTTTCTTTTTATCCTTCCCTTTTTTTCGCCGTCAATGTCAACATCAACTCCATCATTATTATTATTATTATTTTTTTTTTTTTGTTCCTCAATAGCTATCTTCTTCCTCGGATACTGATCCCAGTCTGTAATACTTCCGTTTCCGGGTCATATCTGATTCTACAACAAACCATGTATGAGAAAATACCATAATTCTTACTACATCCGTTTATAGAGCTGTAGAAATACACAGAAAAGTAATATAAACCGCAAATGGTAGTAGTCTTCTGTAGTATCCGGGTATTATCGAGGACCAAGGGCCGAAGGCTATAATAATCCCGGGACTCGTAGTTTTTATAGAATGCTTTTCCGCCTGTAGGCCCATCTTACAGCTTTTGGAAGTGACAGGATAAGAGTGTGTAACAGAGATCTGTGAATGTGTACGAGTGCATTAGAGAGAGAAAGTGTATATGTGTGTGTGTGTGTGTGTGTGTGTGTGTGTGAGTGTGTGTGTGTGAGTGTGTGTGTGTGTGTGCGCGTGTGTGTGTTTGCAAAAAATATTGTGCAAGTTGAAGGTGGAGAGTGTGTATTTGTTTTGTAACACTTAGAGAGTGTGACAGAGTGTGTCTGTGGTTGTATGTGAAAGAGTGTACTTGAGAAAGAAATGTACAGTTTAGAAACACAGAGTGTAGAAACACAGAGTGTAGTTGTCAAGAGACGTGCGTGGTGGGTAAAACATTGGAAGTTCTCATAACTGTAGATTTCAGGCACCGGAGTGCGTCTCGACTATTTTTATGAGTGTACTTAGGTTGTTAGGTGTCTACGTCTTTGTGTTTTTGTTGTCATTCAATGCCACTCGCCATATGGTATCTGATGTCTATAGAAGCATCTCACATAACAGTTTTCCATGTATCAAATGTATACTAAATGTCAGTGTGGATCTAAGTGGAATTGAATTGTACAGCTGGAACAAGAAGTAATGTTTGATGTCTGATTGTGTAAATGAACGATCAATAGTATTTGGACGTTTATTTGAAACTTTTTATTGACGTCCGCACTACAGTGCTTTCTAGAAGCTGAAAATTGTTGTCGACAGTGTATCAGGATTTACGTATAAGTCATGCCGAAAACGGATGTGTCGGGCCGAAAGGCGCAGATATCGCAGCTTTGCTGTAAACGGCGACACAACGTAACAAACGTCCTTTTCAGGACGAACGCAGAAGAAGAAGAAGAAGGTATAAGTGAGGCATGATGAAATGGAAGCAAGGGAACCGAACACAATTCCAATTGGCATATTACAACTGTTTGCAGTGAAATTCGTCGTTATAACTACTGTTGATCGACTTCCACGCATTTGTTAGTGATTTATGTACGAATTTGTTGTGTTGTCAACGAGCCAAAATGTGTTACTGTTACACCCCTAACAACACCTCGGGTTCTGAAACAAATAGTATATTTTTGTGTGTGTGTGTGTGTGCGCGTGCGTGCGTGTGTGTGTGTGTGTGTGTGTGGTCTGTTTGAGAAAAAGTAATGCACGTTTATGTGTTCTAGGGAGATAGTGAATGTATGTGTTTTAAAAGTGTGACAGAGAAATAGAGCGTGTAGGCATTTGTGTGTTAAATAGAGAAAAAAGAGATTGAGACACCATAAATTGAAAACGAGAGACAAAATGTTAATGAGATAAGAGAAAATTAGTTTAACGGAAATGCTAGAAGTTGTTAGCGCATAATCTGTTTTATTTTTTTGGTTTGGTTGTTTTTTTAAGGACTATTTTCATTGCACACGGACAACTCCATCCGTGCTCCGATCTCCTCCATTAGATCACACAAGGAGGATCTCAGCACAGTGCACGAACTCTGTAGCACCGGCGAGAATCCCATTGTGTGTCCTCAACTGGGAATCCAACCCGGTACCTCTAGTATTCGAGGCGGACGCCATACCTCTTAGACACTCCGACACACTAGCGCATAATACACATAGATTATGAAAAAGCAGACGTTAGACACATACTAAAATAAACTAAGAAAACTGGAGTGAAAGAAAGAAATAGTGGAAATAAAAAGAGGTACAAAGAATAACTGGATCAGACGCGAGAAGGTGTTTATCAGTTTAACAGGCACGTGAGAGGTGTTCGAAAAACAGTTATGTCCCTTACTAAATTATCTCCCCTTCATAAATCATTCAACGACATTCGAAAATTTGATTTAGCACTGACCTTGTTCTTCATAGTGTTTTGCTGCTAGTCTAGTCGCCAACAGACTTAGCCGACTGCAGTATCGGTTTCTATCTCTCCATTATCCATATCCCATATCTCCACTATGGGTGCTCTCGAAGGTAATTATTCCTGCATGACCAGGACAGTAGATCCACATCAGTTCATGAAGACTCGCGGCTTCTATGGATGTTTTCTCTTTATGCTGTTGCCATCCATTTCTGACCTTTCGAAGCATGGACTGAGAGTCTGACATTTTAACTGCCCTGGCTGACGGGGCATCAGACAGCCACATCCGGGCTGCAGTAGCTGCCTCTATCTTCATTTTCATCCCGGAGATTGTTGTTATGTAAGCTCGGCTCTGTTCAGCGACAACCCAGTCCTTTACACTCGAAGCAAAGCCCCCAAACATTAATTCTCATATATAACTTCTCGCTGTAGAATAGACAAAGTTGGAGAAATTGACAGTGATATTAACATACGCGTTCAAACGGCAAAGTGGGCTTTCATTGCATTACGAAAAGCATGGCAAGCCCATGAAATAAAATCCAACACAAAAATAACAATTTTTAATGTAATAATTGTATAGCTAATTAATATGAAGAGCAGCAATAAATGATAACAAAGAAATTACATATATTCATAAAGAAGGGGTTGCTCTAAATATGATTAGAACGATGTGACATTGTCACTAATGCGGAAATCAACCATAGAAACACCAATGGAATTAGAGTTAAGGGAAAACACGTTGGTGTTAGATAGAACAACACATTAAGGAGTTTTTCCAGCTGACTACATTACAAGAAAGTACTTGTTCTGAAATCACAAAAGTAAAGATAAAGAGGGAGACACAAAAACAGACTTTGAAAAGGGTCATGAAGAAATTGAAAGAATTTGAAGTAATGAAGCAGGACAGGATTGCTTGCCTTAAATTACACAAAGGTCAATGCTCCACAGAGCTGAATGATAATGGTGAGTTTTTGCTAGATACTATTATTACAGTTTGTTCTCAGAATCTATTACTGTATGGGCAGTCTTTTCCCCAGTGAAGACCTGTTTCGAGGTATCAGGTATTTAGTACGTTTATTGTGATTTGACTCTGACAAAGCCTTCTTGTAGTATATAAAATACATACACAGTTCTATACTTTTGGTAACACATTTTTAGCATTGTAATTGTGAGTGACTGACTTATGTGGTTGGCCATAAGCTTCTCTGCCAGATAAGATTGCTTCGATTCTCATTCGATATTATATTTACTATTTGGTCCGTTCTTTTGAAGTTGTTGTTACATACAGTGTTTTCTAATTTAGCACACTTTACTTTTACTCATTTACCTATGTCATGCTACTTGGTTGTATGTATTTATTTATTCATTTATTTTTTAACCCATTTCAGCTCCTTCAGGTCAGCATGCGTCTTTCTTTAATTTTCTTTCTGACACATTATCATTATTTTTTCAGTAACCCAGAGTTTATTCTTGTGATTGCGTTCTCCCATAATTTATTCTGCTGTTTCTGTCATGGTCATATTGAATTTATTTGTTTATTTCTCTACGTGGTCTTCAATGTTGATTAGTGAAGAGAACGTACTTTCTAAAGTGGTTTGAACAGCTGTTTTGATACAGTGGTACTTGAGGTTTTCAAGGTAATATCTTATCTTGATGTTAATTGGTTAAATATGTTTTTTTTTCCAATCTAAGGTTAAAGTTCAACATTACTAAGTTGTGGTCATTTTCTGATATCTACTCCAAAGAACGTTTAGGTTTTAGCCGTGTTGATGACTGAATGGTAGCGCTGTTGTCCTAGTACATAATCGACTTGATTATGATGTTGTCCATTTGGTGAGTGTCGTAAATTTAGATAGGTATTTAAGATACGTTCTGGTCCCGTCTGAATTAGTGGTAACTCAGTGAAAAATACGGTATAAGAAACAGATTTCACGAGTGAATAGTTTAAAGGGTAGAATCTGTCACTGGATTGAGAAGATAATCTAGTCCAGCCTATCTTTACGACTGCAATTTGTTATCAGACAATTCTACTCTCCGTACATTTAACATATACGTTTAACCACTCACACACAGTTAAGTGACGACAACAAGACGCACAAACGTGAAAAACTATAGTAAATGAAGTATGAATATGGGCTGAGCTGACCAACACAAGTAATTAAGTTTTGTTAAGTTTATTATCATATAAACTACTCACAACATCAAACATATATATCAATAAAAAATCATAGGTTACAGAATTTGGAAAATAAACCCATAAGTGCCATCTCTTCCGTTGAGAAAAGATCCCGCAAGAAGTTAATAACCCCAAAAGGTCAAAGATTAGCGCTAAGATATAGAAATAGACGATAACGTAAAGAACAGAGTTCCTAGTTAATCTATCCTGTAAAATAATAGTATTAGCGAACAAAAAAGAAGTGGGTACAATGATTATACAAATAAAGTTATTCACTCCCCTTATTCACACTCTGTCATCCTGTGGCCACATTCAATCTCGCTTACCTACTAGTTGTTTAACAACATCTTGAACATATCATCATGGTACATGTAACAGAATCCAGTGTTGTGTTTCGCCAAAGTGAGCGCCAGTTCCTCCACGGATAATTAATCCTCCTAATTGGGGAACGCTTACTTTGGTGGTGATTAATGGATATGATTATGTCACGTCAGATAGTTCAGGTAGCAAAATAATTACAAGATCTAGAGTTCACAGTGGACAGCAGTTAGTACTTCCAATAGTTAAAGGAAATGTCTGGTGGGTAAATCTTTCTGGATAAATCCTTTTGACCACACAATGGTCAGTAGTCGGGAACAATGTTATGGTCAGATATTTCGCCACAGCGGGCTGTTAAAATTGAAATGTAAAAAATCTGGGTATTTGGTCTCTCCAGTTATAATTAATTCTTAATGTTTATCAGTTTGGACTCTCTCCCTGGATGAAGCAAGAGGACCGCACAGGTCAACATCGAAGACCCGCTAAAGGCCAAGAATTGTTACTAGTTGTATTTTAGACAGACTCAGACTCAGTCCTAGACTCAGACTCAGATTTAGTTCAGACTTAGACTTAGACAGCGACTTAGACTTCGACTCCGACTTCGACTGCTGGTAGGCTGGTTTGTGATCAGTACTAGATTTAGGAGAAAACAAAACATTTAATCACAATATCAATACCCTATCCTATCACGCGCAAAGTAAGATCTCTTATACACTCCGTCATTTACTTAAATTAAAGCACACGGGTCTTAGCCTATTTTATCACGCTTTGCTTACCTGGAACGGATTGGGTTTAAGGCATGCCTTTTCCCCTCCCAGCCCCGGTAAACTCTCAGCGCACACTATCAGTGTAAATTTAATTATGACTACTTTACGAATACTGCTTGTCATTACTAGTTAGTTGTTTCGCCACATGATATTACACTAGTCACTTACACAATTACACGTAATGAATTAGAAATAAATTTATATTCCGTCAATAATCAGTCGCCTAGTGTATTTACTAGTCAATTAAACATCTCTTTCTGGGTGATAGCGAGTGATTAAATTTACGTTACAGCTGGAAAAATTACCTTTATGTTATTTACTACGCTAGTCAATTAACACAGAAAAATCCCATTGAATTATAATGAGGAACGTAACACATTAAATCACTTAAATGCTTATATATATATATATATATATATATATATATATATATATATATATATATATATATATATATATATATATATATATATATATATATATATATATATATATACTGAAGCACATTAAAAACGCACCACTATTATATATACAGATGCCGAGAAGCTGGCAAAAAAAAAAGTGTGGGAATGGATTTTCCCCGTGTTTGCCATGCGGTAGAGAGCGAATGGCTGCTGGAATGGAAAGTGCAAGATTCAACCCATGGGTGTGTGTACAGACTACATGAAAACGATGAAAGTTACACGTGCAACACGATTCTCAACAGCTATGACCCTGAAAATGTGTACGCGTTGTGGCAGTATACTCGGTATAAAAAGGCCGTTGAGATAAAACACCCAGTACATGTGCTTGAAATGCCACGACTATCTGAAAACGACCGCCAACGAGACATTGGTATGTTGGAGACCGGAATGAGCTCGCGGGCCATTGCCAGAAGGATGAATTGCCACCACAGCACTATTGTACGTCTCAATGAACGTTACGGAACCACTGGCAGTGCCCGGGATAAACTTCGGAGTGGCCAACCACGAGTTACTACCCCTGCGCAAGATCGTCATATTGTGCTGAGTCACCTAAGGAATTGACTCTCCCGACAAGTCAAACAGCAAGAGCAATAGTGGGTAGACATTCGCAAGTCTCTCGAATGACAGTCATACGACGACTCAGAGATACAGGCCTTACTGCAAGACGACCTTATGTTGGGCCAAACTTGAATCACAGACATCGTTAGCAGCGCCTGCAATGGGCAGAGCAACATATCAGATGGACTAGACTGCAGTTGAATGCTGTCCTATTCACAGACGAGAACAGATTCAACATATCCTTTGCAGATGGACGTATGCGGATTTAGCGACGGTGTGAAGAGCGCTTTGCAGATTGCTGTGTCAACCGATTTCGAGGTGGCAGTATTCACATTTGGGGAGGATTCAGTTTTCACCATCGCTTGCCTCTTCACGTCTTCCGTGGAAATGTTAATGCTGTGACATATCGAGATGAGGTTCTGGATGCACTGGTTGCTCCTGCGTTCACATTTTATCCAGACTTGCAGCTTCTCCAGCAGGATAACGCACGTGCATTTTTTTGTATTTTTGGTTTTCTCCCTTGCCTGCACAGAATGCAATGAATTTCATAACAATCAAATGTACAAATTAATGACCAGCATGGATTCATAGGAAAATGAATAAAGATTCCAAATATGTAAACTTGTACACACTTATATTTACATTTCACACTCTGTTCCTGGATTATACAGGTGGTGCGTTTTTAATGTGCTTCAGTTATATATATTACCGCAAATCAGAAAAATGAAACCATCTCCACGAAATCTAAATAATCCACTTTGTACAATGGCTCTAGAATGTCGAGCTAGATGTTTCCAAAAAATCTGAAGCTACTAGATAACTGACTTTGGGTCGACGGAGTATATATTCGTAAAAGCTTTTGTTTTCGCTGAAAGATGACGAAAGTTACGCCTTGGGCATTCGGGAGAAACACGACGAGTTCGACTCACGAAGTAAAAGGTTCTGCTCACCGATGCTGCCCAAAAACAAAGACTTTGGCTAAGCGAACGCGTTTTCTTACTCGTTACGCCGAACCTACATCAAAAAGACCTGGTCATGTTAGCATGCCTTCTTTCATTATCTCCGCCTGCCGTAAATCAACGTATTACGTCCCCTGTCTGTCAGCAATGCTAATTGCCAATTCAGCTCGCGTAATAATTTATGATAAGCAAATCCTGGCTCTCGCTGGCTATCTTAGCCTGTCGAACATAGGTAAACGAATGTCGGCATGTAAACAGAATAAATAGGCGTGTCTAAAATATGAGTCAAGACAGTCGATTTGCATGGGTTTTTCCGTAGCAAAAATTATACACGCTAGAGGGGAAAGCGAAGGTGTACGGAAAAGTAGCGATATCTGCATATACATGTCACAGTGAGTGTGAGGCATTTCCTGTAGATGATTTGTGCCCACCTAAGGTATTAGCGGGTACTTCTTTTGGTATGGTGTCCAAATTCCTAATAACTCCGTTACTGCCAGCGAACGTTATATCGGTCTCAACTATTGCCCTGTCAAGATGACAGACCGACACTCCGGCTTCGTTGTGGGGTACTGAAATAGTAAATCCTCTCGTTGCGTTTGAGTTTGTGTTATAGTGTTTGCTACTTGAGTATAGCTTATCCCCATGTGCTGCAGCACCAAATCTAGCATTTCAATTTCATTATAAAATTGATATACCTTTTTTTTTCCTTATTCTGTTGTTGTTGTTTTTTATTTTTAAGCTGGTCATTTGTTCATTATCAAAGTCTATAGGTGTACATATACCTGTATTAGAATCAGACATATATCTTGAGAGCAATATAGACACAATTGGAAGGACCAACAGTGATGTCAAAATACGAATACAAACGGCAAAACGATCTCTCATTGCATTCTGAATAATAAGGAGATCAAGATATATCAAAACCAACGCAAAAATCCAAATCTTTAATACAAATGTCAAATCTGTCTTATTGTGTGGCTCTGAAGCATGGAGAACAACAAAAACAATAACCAAGATGTCAGAGTCTTTCGTAAATGGGTGCTTGCGTGGGATAGAAAGATTGAAACTGTATGACAAGATCACAAATATGAAATGGATACCAAAAACCAGACAAGTGCCAGTGGAACAAGAAATCAGAAGTAGAAGCTGGCGATGAATATGTCAGACATTAAGGAAACATGTTGATAGCTTGACAAGCCAGTCCTTGTTCTGGAATCTCCAGGGTAAGAGAGGAAGCGGGAGAACGAAAAAGAAATGGGAAAGAGAAATGTGGGCATTTATAAGAAGATAAAGATGACGTGTAAAGACAGAGCTGACAGCACGTGACAAGACGACTTGGCATACGTTTGTTAAAGAATATGTTTCTTGGGTAGCTGAAGGATGATGATGGTGATGATGATGATGACGATAATACCTGTATTACTGTTAAGTTGGATGGTTTAGGAACCCTGTTTTGCCACTCATCATTCTGTTATAACACCATATGTTACAGATGACCACATTTATTCGAGGCTTTCAAGCTTGAAGCTAAAATAAACATAAGTGGATTCATTAAAATTATCGTCGGACGCTTTTTAAAAGCATAGCAGTTTTCGATACTTAAATGTGTAGTATGAATCAATGTTTCTAGAGAAGGGACGGAAGACGCAGCAAAAGAGATGAATGCAGTCAGCGACTGATGGCTTGACTGCTTACATTAGGGTCAGCGAACCAGAGCTGACCAAGACCCTACTCCACCTCCAAGTGGTGGTCCTGGAAACAGGCTGCATCACTGCAGTCTGGCCGAGAGAGTATGGATCGAAGAGGGAAGGCAAACCCGGTCCCAAAAAATGCCGTACGGAAATCGGATGTGTTGGGCCGAAAGACGCAAAAATCGCAGCTCGCTGTAAACGGCGACACAACGCAACCAACGTCTTTTTCAGGACAAACGAGCAAGAAGACGTTTCCAGAGAAAACATCGTCAAACGTTGGTCGTTCTAGCTCCGTACGTACATCTCAAAACACAGATCACAACAACAACAACAACAAAATTCAGCAAATAAATGCCACATATACCGCATTACGTTTCAAGATGCTTAAATGTGGATCAACACAGACTTAGGCTGCCTTCAGTAAATTTTAATGGCAGTATTTCTTTATTTGGCCCTAACAGGTTTGTTGCGCTGAGATGCTATTTGAAGTAAGAAAAACTACGTGCGGGTGTACCTTCCCGTAGTTATTTGATAAACAAATACATGGTCAGACATGTTGCCAAATGATATGCGTTCTTTCTGAGTATCATGTTATTCAAACAAGTTCAAGGGTGTGGTAAAGTGGGATGTTATAAATATTTATAGGGGACTTAGTGTACTGACTGAGATCAGCTGTGAAGGTATCTGTATCTAATAAGTGTGGTGTATTACAAATGACCTTACTTGCTACCACATTTATACCTCAGTCAGAATTATTCTGGAATATTGTGATGACTACGTTAAATGTCTAGGGTTATGAAAATGATGAAGTGGAAGTCACAACAACAACATACAGATAACAATTCAATTTATTCCACAACACTTTACAACACTGTGACACTCACACACATATAACACTCTATAAGACTATCTTAAATGAGTCAAGTGTTTAAGTTTAAAAATATATGTATTAATTCTTTCAATAATGGGTATCCTGATTCAACTACACAGTGAACCAGGAATCACAATCAAATGTAATTACAAGTATTATGTACACAGTTTATATATATGAACTTTGTATTGACATAGTTTATTATTATTATTCTATGTGTGTAATTTGTGCAGTAGTAATATGGGGTAATACTGGTTTTGTTCAAGCTTGGTTGTTGTTTTTCATCATGACTTCAAGTGTTTGATTATCGGGGAAATAGTATTGGGAAAAGTTCACAGTTTCTGTCATTTGAACCAATTAATTGTCCCTCTGTGTTTACTAAAATGTCAATTTTTGAGGGGGCACATAATGTTGAGCTACTCTGGCCACAGAAGCTTATTTTTCGTGATGGCGGCAGGAAAAAAACTCCTCTGCTCGATTGCTTCACTGTGTTCTGGAGACACCTCACTGGTCGCTACCTGGACCAAGGAGTATGCTGTCAGCTTCTGGATTCAGCAAAGCTCAGACCAGGTGCTGCTTCAATAACTAGGACCACAGTCCCACAATTCATGGAAATAATACACAGATACGTTGACTGGCGATGAATAGTGGCACAAATTCCGATCTGCCTCTGTCCCAGACTTTTATTTATAAAAATATGATCTGGATCTCAACGCACTGTTTCTTAGTAAGTTTATTTTAAAATGTGGCACTGAACTGACGCTCTTAATTGCCTATATTGGCGGGTCTAACCAATCGGGCCATGTTTACACAGATTTTCAAAAAAAGTACCCTTACTACCGTTTCCCCTAACAACAAAGAATTAGTATTTGTAGTCCGACTAATCGTGTTTAGCCTTACATTTACTTCTATCCAATCAAATAGGATTTTACATGGTGGCCCATTTCCCGTACAATGGTTTTGTCAAAACATGCCACTGTGCGATTATTATTTGGTGTTGTCTGACACCCTCACTATTTTCTTTTGGCTATAATTTGTTAATTACTAGACTGTTTGCGTAACACTTAACATATTCTTTGTCAGCAAGTCCTAAGGAACCCAAATATATAAATTTTAATGGACCTAAGTGGCTGCGTTCAAAATATGCATTTCCTAGGATAGTCGTGTATTTTTTATTTTATCGATTTAGAACCGCCACCTGTCCTGCCTTTTCGACTGTTTTGTTATACTAATGTCAGGATTTCAGACATAAAACAGTAGAATGTCATGTTTCCTTATAAGAATTTTACAGGTTTTTAAACCTAACTCTCGTATGGGTAGTGTTTTTTATCACGGTCTATTTGAAAAAAAGTTAGTGCTTCTGGCCTTTCGCGCGGGGAGGGTATTAATTTTGTATCGCGAGCCGCGTGTTAGGGTCGCATGCGTTCCTGCTTTCAGCCCTCCCTCTCTCTCTATCCTAAGTTCATCTGTCTTTCCGTTTATGTTAACGTAGTGTAATTAATGTTAGTATTAATTTAGGTCATTAATCAGCTTGCGTATCTCAAGGTTTTCTTAGAAATGCAGTACACGTTTTTTTGTGTTGTGGAAACGCGTGTATGCTGCTATAGGCTTTACTATCAACGTGGAAACGTTACAATTTGCAGACGAAGTAGAAAACAAGGGGGATTTCGAGTACAGTCATTGTGACAGCACTGTTCTTTACCATTCTTCTTTCCTTTTATTGAATTTATTTGTTAGGCTTTACATTTACCTTTTAATTTATATATGTGGATTTAGAATGTTTCACGACAAAGGGAATGGAAGAAGTATTTTGCTTCTTATGTAAAATTTCAAATATCTGACTTACAGTAGAGGCTGTTTCAGCTGACACTATATGTACACGATGAAATGAGAGTTGTATAATTTTATCTAACAAAAATAGATGAGCGACGGCTTGGGGCCTCATGTTCATGACAACAAACATCACTACCTTACCGAGAAAGCGGGATGGAATAGAGAGAGCAAACAAAGTTAAAGGAAAAGACATTGACATGAAAATACGAATACAAAAGACAAAAAAAGGCTTCAATTGCACTAATAAATACATTTTGAAAATCAAAGGAAAGCAAAATTCCAAACAATAAATAATAATTTCTAACTAAAATATCGAAGAGGTCTATTGTATGAGCTCTGAAACATGGAGAACAACAAACATGAGAACTAACAAGTTACCAACAATCCTAAATGGGTGGTTAAGCAGAATATAAAGATTAGCATGGTACGTCAGAATCATAAATGTGGAACTGGTGGAAAGAACCAGAAAATAACAAGTGACACAAGAGCTGGGGTTAAGATTTTGGCGTTGGGCAGAATACACACTGAGAAAGCCAGCTAATATTACCATCTGACAATAGTACAAAGCAGCCATTGTTCCATAATACCCAGCGTAAAAGAAAATAGATAGGAAACTTTCCACAGAGCATTACAACATGAGGTCATCTGATCATCAGAAACTCCATAAGGCAAGTGTTTCGGAACTTTTCCGGAGCGCGTGCATGGGTGTATGTAGATGTGTATCAGCATTTCCAATTTCAAGCAAATAAAACTAACAAAATAAAGCTTTAAATCAACACGAGGGCTGGCTAATGATAAAAAGATAGAATGTGAAACAGATGTATTGACACCCTTATTGTCGTGACATTTTATTTTCTCAACGCCAAACATGTCATTAACAATTTCCTTCACTATTTGCTCCACAGATGAATGAAATAAATGAAGACTTTTTAAGATAACAACACAACGTAATCATTAATGCACGGATTAAGGCAGTGGATATAGTGCTGACGTGTGAAGCCGTTCGTCCAGCCGTCTGTAAGGATAAAACAAAAAAGACATTCAGTATGGATATATTAACGTTGATCCGCAACTTCGCACTGCGGGTAAGTTGTCCATTGATTAATCTGTGAGTACTTCGTGTTATGTAAGTTTATTGTTCCATTGTGAGTGTGTGATACTGTACATAAATGAATTTGTGACAAAGAGTTTTCTAAGTAGAAAACATCTCTAAATCTCCTCTTGTAAGTCCAGAAACAAGCGCACTAGCCTTTCGGAAGAATACGGAAACGGTGTGCATTGCACTGCGCTTTGAGTGAAAGTTATCTTAGTATTACATCTATTCGAATAATCCCACGTAAAGTCTAAGAATATTTTTTTCATTCTGATTTCACAGATCTGCTCCCTAAATGCTTCCCCTGTATGAATTAATATGTTTGACAGTCTTAGATTTTTAATAAATAGTAGAGTATATTTAGAGTTCATGAAATTTTGTAGGCAAAATGATCTGTTCAATACAGTGTACATTACTACAAGTAATAAATGCTCACAATGAATAGTTTTAACGAGTTGAAAGAAAACTGAGGGGTCATATGCCCCAAATAACCATAGATACGTCGGCCAATTTAGTCGCCCAAGTCGACACACCTTTAAAATTACAGCTTGAGAGATTGAAGTCGGATAATAAAGAGTAATTTTTGTTTTTTGTTTTTAGTCTACCTTTTGAAAAATAGTCATAGCCTCTCAATCTTTCTTTTTTTGGACATTTTTATTTTTGACCAAAAAGGTCCAGACAAAGTTAGAGTTAAGGGTAGCTTTACTGAGTACTTTTTTTTCTCTCTGTGTATTCTAAGCCTAAGCCTGTGACGGTATTGCCTCCCCTGCTTTGCAGTAGTGGTCCAACAGTGGCCAAAACTCAAGAGTATCTAATATGGGCTTCAAAGATGCAGAGATGTAGATAGAAGGGTGATGGCACTCCTATTACAAAGGGAGTCTTCACAAGATATTCAGAATAAGCGAGAAAAATACTGCTTTGGCTGAGTATGTTAACTCTGTAATTTTGCCAACGCTTTTGTGAAGGATTTAAGCACTTATTAGTTTCAGCTCGTTTAAGCCCCCACCCCTGATTTACTCAGTGGAATTCGATTATTCTAGTGTAGCTCTGTTTAGAGTGTGTGGAGTAATTTGACTGAGACAAACATGCAGTAACTTTAATATGATTAAATGGAAGTTAAATTTGTAACATTACAAATAACAAAATTTAATAATCACTTTAGGTTTTAACAGTTGGAAAATAATTTGAATAGTTATGGATCAAGAAAAGTTATCGTCCCAGTCTTTAGAGAATGTGAGATGTTACAAGAAGTTCAAGGGGCAGCATATATTTGAACTTAGCTGCCAATGATGGTTCTGCTCCTTCTTATGGGTTGGTTCTTTTCACCCTGTTCGCGCTCGTCTCTGATCAAAGGTTGTCGGGGGTAGCTGTTTCCTATGTTTCCTAGAAACGTCAAGGAGGGTCTACCACGGGGGTCCTTCGTCTTAAAGCTTAGGCCACTGTTCCCTTCTTGTTCCAGAGATAGTACTTCTGCTGGTACCACCAATAACTATGGTAAAAGAATAGAACGAAACGCTCTTCTGAGTATGGCGTTTTTCACCTCATAGTTATGGGTTCCTATCTTCCCATACCACCATCCTAATTACTCAGACTTTACCCTCGATGAGAATTAAATTTAATCCCTCGGGATAAAACTTTCTTAACATTTAAATAGAATAGCTTTCATAGTTACTTTATATTTAAATGAAATGGTTAATAATACAGATAGAATCTGTTTACATATACATCTCCACTGATTGAAAAGTGTTCACAATATAAATTGAATACGTTTTCATTTATGTTTTACACTGATAGAAAAGTTCGAAACTTCCATTACTTTAAAATGAATATTTTCACATAGACATTTACATTTGTTTAAGCTTGAAAACTTACATTAATTTTAAAGTGACTATGTTTATAGGGACATTTACACTGCTTTGAAAATGTAAGTATTATACTTAGAATGTACATCATTTTTTTCATCTTTCCCTCCCTGCTCCATAGGGAACCTGGAACTACTTTATGCTTTTAGTTCTCTTTACGAAACTAGCAGTAAAACAATCACCAACCCGTGCAGTGGTGGTTCATGAATCATCATTCTAGATACTGAGGTTGCCAGCCTCAAATGACTTGGGCGTCCTGTAGCAAATTTGACACATTAAAATTCAGATGGTTATATATATATATATATATATATATATATATATATATATATATATATACATATATATATATATATATATATATATAAATATATATATAAATATATATATATATATATATATATTAGTTCACATGTTAGTAATGAAACATAGAATGAAAATTGCACTACTTACGCCAATCTTGGCTACAGACTTGTTGCTCAGATAAATAAAAGAGACGAGTCGGTCTCTTACACGCGTCTGGGGTGTCTTTAATTTGACAATAGATTCCCTTTCGGACTCCATGTTTCCTAGTCCCGGTGTTCCTTATAAAAATGTAGGGATTTCCTCTGCTTTGTAAGTCTTATTTGGTTCTCCAATGAAAGGTCCGGTTAAAAAAAGGAATTATGAATCTAGTCTTCACTCTGGCGAGGTCTGATGTTGTCTTGGCGAGAGTGAAATTCACTGTAAAATAAAACTGCGAAATGGTCAGACTATATTCCTTTCTTTCCACGCATTGTTGTTATGAATCTAATCAGAAAGATCCAATCATTTCAAATCATGCAGATAGGGTGGGATTATTTCAAAAATATTCCACGTGAAATAAGGTGCGTGAAGCAAAGGTTCACGTATTACCATATATGGAATCTGGGGCCTTGCATACACTCTTGCAAACGCATTTGTAGACTCATATTGTCTCAGATGTAATAAATCCACGATTACTTTTAAACAAGTGTCCGGAAGCGATTATGTCGCACTTGTCTGCCCACATGTGTCACACAGACAGTAATCTCGTTATCTGTAGTATGAGTACGCAAAAACTTTGTGTTTGCCCAGCTTGTTAACAAACGAGTCGTTTATCAGCGGTTTAATCTAAACAAGCCGGCGCTCATCTTATCTAGTTGCTTTTCGCAGGCTGGGATAAACATTATCTGCAAGGAGTGTCACAAATGTTTGAATATACAAACTACTTGCTCCTTAGCCGATAACGAGAAGAAATTTGTATTTTTAAAAGTATACAAATAAAAATAAGTACACAATATGTCTCTGATCCTGTCGGAGTGAAACCGAGATCGTGATGAGGTCGTCCATTTCGTCACAAAGCCTAGCCCTAAATCCTAACGCTGAACTGTTGAACAGTGTGTGTGTGTGTATATATATATATATATATACATATATATATATATATATATATATATATATATATATATATATATATATATATATATATATATATATATATAATTTATTTATTTGTAAATAGTAGATGGCTCCAATAACGGCTAATGCTGATCTAAACCGCATATCTAACGCTTTATCAAGCTTCTTTAAGAAAAATATTATTGGGAATACAAAACATATTGCGGATCATAACGCTATTTTGATAATTGTTACGCTCTGTCACGATATAATGTATGTAACTGCAGGCGAAAAAGAGTACGCAAGCGCAAAACGTATCTTGATGCTGAAAGGTTAAGTTGTCGGTTTTAATTCTTCTTCCTTCATTGTTTGACGTGTACACTTGCTAGTTGTTGCAAAAAAAAAAAATATATGCGTTCGTTTTAAAACATTAAATGTAAGCACGTTTTAAGATGTCTTTCTGCAAAAATTACATGTTTATGGGTCACAAGAGCAAATTTGAACATGAAAAACTGAATCAAGGACTTAACCTTAGAACTGGGTATTCTGGAGTCGTTTAAAAAAAAAAAGTTTTTGATGTTTGATACTTAGTTATAAATATGAAACATCACACGAAGGAATTTACTAAGTTTGGAAATCTTATAGTGCAAAGTTTACACTGCATCCTCGAATGAAACTAACATTAGTGGTATGCAGATATTTACCTTTAACTATTTCCAGTCTGCCTTTAAATTGTACCTGTCAATATATAGCTACTTTATTCATAAATTTGTTACTTTTACACAGATGCAACCACCATGTTTTATTCTCTTTATCCTTCAGCTTATCACAGTTAAATTGTGTCATACTTTATTTCTGTCTGTCGCGTTGTTTAACAAACATAACCTTCTTTTCCTGTATACGTATTCTTACATCCCTAAATCTTCCAACTTTTCTTTTGGCACCAATTGCGCTAATTCATTGGTACTGTCTCATTATATCCGCTTTGTGTGTGTGTGTGTGTGTGTGTGTGTGTGTGTGTGTGTGTGTGTGTGTGTTGGCTTGAGGTAGTGTATATTTTATGTGTGAATTCGTTACTTCTTTTTAGGAGATTATTAGGACCTAGTCTGGACTACTGACTTACCACATTTCAGTTAGGAGATTATTAGGACCTAGTCTGGACTACTGACTTACCACATTTCAGTTAGGAGATTATTAAGACCTAGTCTGGACTACTGACTTACCACATTTCAGTTAGGAGATTATTAGGACCTAGTCTGGTGTCGTGTGAAATTCTAATCCACATATATAAATTAAAAAGTAAATGTAAAGCCTAACAAATAACTTCAATAAAAGGAAAGAAGAATGGTAAAGAACAGTGCTGTCACAATGACTGTACTCGAAATCCCCCTTGTTTTCTACTTCGTCTGCAAATTGTAACGTTTCCACGTTGATAGTAAAAGCCTACTGCAGCATACACGCGTTTCCACAACACAATAAAACGTGTACTGCCTTTCTAAGAAAAACCTTGAGATACGCAAGCTGACCTATATTTAATATTCCATTCATGTCATTTTATACACTAAGTTAACATAAACGAAAAGACAGATGAACTTAAGATAGAGAGAAGGGAGGGCTGAAAGCCGGAACGCATGCAACACTAACACGCGTCTCGCTATACAATTACTGCCATCACGCGTGTAAGGCCACAAGCACTAACTTTTTCAAATCGACAGTGATAAAAAACACTACCCATACGAGAGTTAGGTTTTAAAAACCTGAAAAATGCTTATTAGGAAATATGACATTATACTGGTTTACGTTTGAAAACATGACAGTACCCAGACACCACATCGATCGAAGTGAACAGGGGGTAGAAGAAAATGCACATTTTGAACGCAGCCACCTAGCTCCCTTAAATTTCTATAATTGGGTTCCTTAGGACTTGCTGACAAAGAATATGTTAAACGTTACGCAAATAGTCTAGGAATTAACAAATTATAGCCAAAAGAAATAGTGAGGGTGTCAGACAACCCCAAAATCAGAATCGCTCAGTGGCAGATTTTGACACCACCATTGTACGGGAAATAGGCTGACATGTTACCTCCTATTTGATTGGCGGAAAGTAAATGTAAGGCTAAACACGATTAGTCGGGCTACAAATACTATTTTTGTTGTTAGGGGAGACGGAAGGAAGGGTACTTTTTTTCAAACGCTTGTGTAAACATGGCTCGATTGGTTAGACCCGCCAATATAGTCAATTAGAAGCGTTAGTTCAGCACCACATTTTCAAATAAACTTACTAAAGAACCAGTGCGTTGAGCGCCAGTGCATATTTTTCTAAATAAAAGCCTGGGACATCGGCAGATCGAAATTGTGCTATATTCATTGCCAGTCAACGTAACTGTGTATTATTCCATGAATTGTGGTAAGCTTGATATATTCAATATCTTTTTAATGAAAATTGAATGTAAATTGATAATTTATGTCTGTATATGTGTGTGGTTCAGTAGCGAACATGAGGCAAGGCCTATATAGTGCTCCAACCTGAACAGAAGGTGTCGGAGAAAAGTAAAACTGCATGGAATTGCCAAACAGTACACTGACACCTATGTTATTGACTAGAAAGAACTAATGCTGGAATTGCAGAGGCGTAGTAACCATTAGGGAGGAGTATACTGGTGTAAATTGTTTCAGATGAAGCTGACAGTTGGCCTACCGCTCTGAACTCAGTGTTTGTTATGTATTGTGTTCAGTCTGGAAATAGATTATAAATTAGTTATGAAGTAGGAGGTACAACCTTCTTGTTTCAGGGACCGTGGTCCTAAAGTTATTGAGCAGCACCTGGTCGGAGCTTTGCTGAATCTAGAGGCTGACAGCATACTCCTGGGTCCAGATAGCGACCAGTGAGGTGTCTCCAGAACACAGGGGAGCAATCGAGCAGAGGAGTCTTTTCCTGCCGCCATCACGAAAGTTAAGCCTTTGTGGCCAGAGGAGCTCAACATTATGTGTCCCCCTCAAAAATTGACATTATAGTAAAACAGAGGGACAATACCTTGGTTAAATTGACAGGAACTGTGAATTTTTCCCCATACTATTTCCAAGATAAACAAACACTTGAAGTCATGATGACAAATAACAACATAGCTTGAAAAACAAAACCAGTATTACCTCATAGTACCACTACACAACTGACACACATAGGATAATATTAATAAAATATGTCACTACAAGGTTCATATTTATAAATTCTGTACATATAAATTGTGATTACATTTGATTGTGATTCCTGGTTCACTTTGTAGTTGAATCAGGATATATATATAGTAGTGAAAGTAATTAATACATAAATATTTGAAACTTTACCAGTGGCTCATTTAAGATAGTCTTATAGAGTGTTAAATGTGTGTGAGTGTCACAGTGTTGTCAAGTGTGGTGGAATAAATTAAATTGTTTATCTGTCTGTTGTTGTTGTGACTTACACTTCATCATTTACATAACCCTAGACATTCAACGTAGTCATCACAATATTCCAGAATAATTCTGACTGAGGTATAAATGTGGTAGCAAGTAAGGTTATCTGTAAAACACTACACCTATTAGATACAGATACCTTCACAGCTGATCTCAGTCAGTACACTAAGTCCCCTATAAATATTTATAACATCCCACTTTACCACATCTGGACTACTGACTTACCACATTTCAGTTAGGAGAATCTCTAGATTTGGCACCCGGGGTGTTTGAACACTCAACAAACTAGCAAGAACCACACAGATGGCAACAGAAATAAAGAACTATATAACTGTGTGCCGTGAGCGTCCTAATCTGCCGTGGTGGTTCATGAATTGTGGCCAGAGGCTTAAATTAAAGGATAGTGTAGGAAAGATGAGAATCTCTACACAAGAATTACTCTTGGTAGTAGAAGAGATACGAGGATTGTATTCCTATGTAAGAAGCATTGGAGCTTGTAAGAAATGAACTACAAAAACAAAACTGAGCTATTCACTGCTTGTGCAAGGTTCATATCCTGGTCGCTTCTTTCCAGTTGTATTATATGTCAGTAATGACGATAGGCTCGGACGATTAGCCCCGCTGGAGAAAATATTCAGCACGATTATATATTGCTTCGTTCCTTCTTCTTGTCTCTGCGTTGAGTTGTAGGTAAAACCTTGCTTTTTGTGGCGCTTTCTCAGTGCGGTTTCTGATTTTTCTTCATACATCAGGGGTCGAGTGGCGGCTGGAAACACTTTTTTCTTGTACATAGGTCTCTCAGCGAGTATTTTGTAATGTCTTCCAGTAATGTCTTTCAGGAGAGACTTTCAGAACTTAGAGAGAGATAAAAGATTGCATCTTCCGTAAATCACTGTCTCCTGATGCGATAGTCACGGAGCTTTGCAAACCTTCCCCACCCTTTTTCTTTTCTCCCTCAGTATATCTCAGCAAGAAAGTCACTTAATGAAACAAAGTCAAGCGTATAGACGCTTAAATCAACAGACTTCAGGTCGAGTGACTCAGACTTCAAGTCGAGTGACTCAGATTTCAATTCGAGTGACTCAGACTTCAGGTCGAGTGACACAGATATATATGTGTGTGTGTGTGTGTGTGTGTGCGTGTGTGTGTGTGTGTGTGTGTGTGTGTGTGTGTCTGTGTCTGTGTCTGTGTCTGTGTCTGTGTGCGTGCGTGTGTGATATAAATGATGCTTGATAGAAAATAAGCCTGGTGGAAATGGAGCATAATAGAACAATTGGCGCCTGACAGAAATGGTACAGAATATAAATGGGGCCAATCCAAAATGGCATTTAATAGACGTCAAAAGTCAGAAAGAAAATTGGTGAAATAGAATATGTGATAAACAGAACGACTTTTGTCATCCTGGCGCGTGGGGTAGTAAAAATAAGCTTTTAAACTGTTGATAAGGAAAAGAGATCGGAGATGTGCTGTTGAAGTTTACACGTTAAGAGATTCAAGAAAGTCTCAAATTGTAAACTACCAGACATAAACAATAGCCACAGTTTCTATAAAACATTCCCAGACATGTGAGGGAAAACTTCATTTATCTCGGATGAACGAGGTTAGACGTTATACGCCACAAGTTGTTTTGTTCTGTTTTCTCAAGCTGTTCAATCTTCCGATTCTCTTGGTCTCCTACTGTGGATGTCAGGACGCCGCAGCGAGTGGATGTCGATGGATGCACACAGCGTATAATTGCTTATGTCCACAGATGCTCTATGAAGCGTCGGTTTTGTTAGGCCGTCAGCGTGTTTGCTGTGGGGTTCTGAATAAGTGTAAGAGTGTCTGACTGCATAAAAGGCAGTAAGAGAGAGAGATAGAGAGACAGAGGAGAAAGTTTGAACTATTTTAAAATGGTGGCCAGAGTAACGGAAGATGTTCGAGTGAAATAAAAATAGTCAATAAGGAGCTGTAAATATGAATGAGGATGGAGTCACCGGAGGGGGGAAGGGAGGGAGGTTTATGAGGTTAGAATTTATGACTGTTGCTAATGTCATGAAAATATGATTGACTGAGAGGACAATAGGGCTCTAGAAAGCTCATCATGTTTTGTGTAAGGTCTGGCCACACACGGGAAGGCACGTTGATCCTTTGTGCGTTTACAAAAGAGACACTGGAGCTGAGAGGGTAGGATAGATAAAAAATATGACGGAAACTTTTGACTGCATAAAAGTTCGCAGCAAACTGAAAGCTACAAGCAAGTGGATGAGCAATTATGCAAACATAATGATGTGCCACCATGAAACCCAAGATTGACTGAAATCACCAGTATATCCTGTTCCTTGTCATTATTGTACCAAATTTTCCTGTCTGTCTCTTCTTATTTCTTTCCCACTTATATACTTGTCCACTTCTTCTGTCCCGTGAGTTTTCTCCTTTGTCTTTCTCAAAGATAGTTTTCAACAGTTTGTTATGTCTTTTCGTGCATCATAAATATTTGCATTCATTAATAATATTACTTTTCATGACTAGTTTTCCTTGTCATAATTCCCCCCCCCCCCCACCCCCCGTTTTCGTGAAACAATCACCCTTTTCCAACATGGTCACATTTTATTTCTTTAAATCCTTGTTCTAACTGATGTTTATTGATCCATTGTCACCATCATACGATACGTATAGAGCTGGTAGCACGCCATAACTATAATTTTTGATCGTTTAAATACCTATTGGTTATTTGGGGAGGGGTGTAATAGTGTTAGCTTTACTTTGTCTAACAAATCTATTCCTTATATCTGTTTCATATGTTCTAGCATGTGTTACATATGTCAAAGATCGAAGAAACCAATTATGTACCCTATTATTTGGCTTCCTAATTTAGCAGTACTCTCATATCTGTTCTCAATATAAATGTGCAGTCTATATTCACAACCAATGTTATTATTTCTACTGCGTTGTGCAATTTATTTGCGCTATAAGTCTTCTGTTCTGGATTTGCCTGCAAGTCTTCGGACTGTATAGTATTCTTCGACTGAAGCTTAGTCTTTGTACGAGCAAGTAACCCGGCAAAACATGTCACGAGGAAATAATTATGTTGTAATCTTTCTGCTGCAAGACCTGATTACGACACTAGTTCTCCTATGATTATTTCATTCCTATCCATTCCAATTAAACTTCATTGGATCTTTGTAGTCAATGTATTTCATGACTTATGACCAATACACCACGTAAACAAAAGTGAAAGGCCTTCTTAGTCGTTTAACGAGGGTCTGAAGCAGCTTCACCGGTGCAATGCGGGACTCTTCCGTATTTTCCCAAAAAAGTGGTGGTTTTTTGGTTTTTTTTTTTCATTGTTCGCTACAGGATGTTTAACTTTAACAATTAGTAATGTGGGGAGAACACCATTTATTTCAGGCATCACTAATATAACGGGTCTAATGGTTTTATCAAGCTCTGTTTCCACCAGGCTTATTTTATATCAAGCGTCAATTAGGTCACATATATACATCTATTTTTAAATTTCTGTTACTTAAAGTACAACATTACCGATATTTATGAATAGTATTATGAAATTCCTCGCCGTCGCGCGCAATCCCATAATAAATAATAATTAATCAAGCAATTCACAAGCAGACGATCATGTCCATAAAAAAGGTGAAACCTGAACCAGACAGTTGTCAGAAAGTATGAATAGAATGTAAACAAAAACAGCATGTGGTCAAGCACTTTTTATTCCTGTAATTTTTTACGAATGTTACTTACTATTCTGAACATTTTCTTTTAATAAAAGTTGTATAATCAAGGCAACAGCGCCCATTTTGTGTCCTCATTTTTGTAACAGTATTTGGTAAGCAGTTTGTATTGGTTTCAATAGTTTGTTTGTTTGTTTGGCTCTTCTTGCTAAGTGATCGTCTGTATGGCTGTATTGTTATAGCATTTTCCTCCCGTGTCACGGTTACTAGGTTCAGAGATCGAAATCTGGTAGCGCCACGCTGTAATCTATCCAGCTGTAAATGGGTACCTGACTCTGCTCGTGATTTAGGGCAGGCAATTGCAGCGAGGAAGGGAACTGCTCACCCCCGCCTCATAAAGCTGGAGCTAGTATGTTGAAGTCTTTAACATAACACTCACCTAAGGCAATCTCTACTATGGGACTACCTTTACCTAATATTTACTTATTAAGTAGTCTGGTAACTTGCTTATCCAAACCTGTTTCTGTGAGGCACACAGTCAGTTAATCCATTGTCATCCATGACTATTCCAAAGCTTTTCTAGTGGTACCTTCATACAATCAGTGTTGCCACCCTGAATTTTGAAAATAACCTAGAAGGTACCTTAGATAACCCTAGATTTTGAATTTTGGGCTACTTTTGGACGATTATGGCTACTTTAGGCGGGTTTTTTTTTTTGGGGGGGGGGGGAGGGGGGGGGGCTATTTTTGGGTGAAAAACAGGAAAACGAAATTTTATCTAGGTGGCGCTCTTCACCTAAAGTAGGAAAATGACACCTAGACGGGACCCAAAAACAACTTATATCTAGGTGAATCCACCAAGGAGTGGCAACACTGTATATATTACCCAACTTTTCTATTGCTTTGTTGGAGATCACATTAATTTTCTTCACAGTTTAATTATTTTCATTTCACAATACATTTAAAAGTTGATAGAAATAGAAATCAAAGAAATCCTGGTAGATAGCAAGTTCGACTAACTGACAGAGAGGCAAACATACCAGAAGGCAGACAATGTGCATGCTATCAGAAAGAGAAAAGTAAAGGTAACCCCATACTGCCGTGAGGGGGTTAAGTGTTAGAGACTTCACCATACTAGGTATTCCTTGCTGCTTTTGCCTTTTCTAACTCAAGAGTAGAGTGTCAGGCACCCATTTACAGCTAGCTGTGTAGACTGGAGCGCGACGCAACCAGGTTTTTACCCCGGAACCAGGTAACTTTGTCACGTGATGCGAGTGAATGAGCAAGAAAAAATTGTTTTAAAATGAAGTGAATAAATATGAAAACAAAAATTATAATGTACGCTTTTGTTGACACAATAAAATGATTCTTTCTAGAGCGGAACGACTTCGCTGTAGCCACAGATTCAGGAATATTTTAAGATGGGTGATTGGGTTTGAGGAAGGCAGTCGAGCGTCCGATGTTATTCATATGGGACACAAACATTGTGCGTGGCGTGGACACAATCATCATCACCGCCCATCAGGTCCCCAAGGAGCATAGGCCTTCAACAAACTTATGCCAGGTTTACCTGCCCCGCCCTATAAGCCCAATGTATTTCTGTGCCTTCTTCATCCCCATCATGCGTGTTTCCAGCTCTCTTCTCCATGTGATAGAATGAGAAAAGGAAAATGAGGGAAAGAGTCCAATAAGATGTGCTGTAAAATACTTATTTAGATAGCAAACTGCAACTGTTTTATACATGCGACGACAAGAGATAGAAGTAATATTAAAAACTATACAAGTCAAATGTTTGTAAATTAAAGATACAAAAACATTATTAAAACCAAAAGTGATGGAAAGATTAAAGACAAACTGGTAAAAGCTTGAAGTTTAGACTCTACAAGTTCAGTGTTACCCGAGAGTTTTCCTAAGGTTGAGTCTCTAACCCATTTTTTTCTCTCATAGCCGGCTGATCCTCGCCTAATGAAAACGTCATCTTATAAAGTCCCATAGTAGATAATGCCGTAGGGGAGTGAAGTGTTAGAGACTTCACCATACTAGGTCCAGCATCGAGATGTGGGGTGACCAGTTTCCTTCCTCGCTGTCTTTTCCTTCCCTAACTCAAAGAGCAGAGTCAGGTACCTAGCTGGGTAGACTGGAGCGTGTCGGTACTGTGATTTGAATGCCGCAACTTTGCCGCGAGAGACCAGCGCTCTAACTACAATGTCAATTGGACGGCGTCATCTTCTACAATTTATGAATATTAAGTTATTTTATACGGACAGACTTAATAAGTTCAGCCAGCAGGTGGGCTTGAACATCAATTTAAAGAAGTCAGAGGTCATGACGCTCAATGTGAGCAACCCTGAGCCCATATCAGTAAGGAATCAGCAACTGGTACAGACAGACACCTTCACATAACTAGGATGCATAGTAACACCAGACGGCGGTGCAGGCAAAGACATCAACATCAGAATGAATAAGGCAAGAACAGCCTTTTTTTAGCCTAAACAACATCTGGAAGTCCTCTCAATACAGCACAAGCAAAAAATTAAGATTATATCAGAGCTGTGTGCTTTCTGTGCTTCTCTATGACGCAGAATGCTGGAGAGTTACAGAGAAGGAAATGTCGAAATTGTCCTCTTTTCACACAACATGCCTAAGAAAAATTCACAGAATCTTTTGGCCGAATACCATCACCAACCAAGATCTGCTTACTCGGAGCAAGCAAGAGGACATGCACACCATCATAGCTGGCAGACGCTGGAGTTGGGTTGGCCATGTCCCCAGAAGAGACCCCGATGCCATCACAAGAACAGCTATGCTATGGACCCCGGAAGGAAAACGAAAGAGAGGCCGACCAAAAACAACTTGGCGGAGGACTGTGGAGGCTGAGATGCAAAGAATGAACCAGAGTTGGGGCACTGTACGAATGATGGCCACCGACCGAGCAAAGTGGAATCAATTTGTTGCTGCCCTACAAGACGCCATCAGGCGTGATGGCCACTGACTGCTTTGACGGTCGGCGGCTAAGGATCAAAGAGAAGAGAGAGAGAGAGAGTTTTATTCAGGGTTATTTAGTCGATCAAAAAATGTTCCGACTTCGACTCTTAAAATTTTAGGATTCCGACTCCGACTACAGTTTTTTACTAGTTTTACGACATAAAATTCGGAGTCTGAGTCCGCGCATTTTTGATTGACTCTAACTCCACTAAAAGCGACCGACTCCCCACAGCATTATGGTGCACATACAAATTCTCTACTGTACGGGTTGCAACGTCCGATTGGCTAAGCGGTTAGAGCACTTTTCTCTCTCGGCATAGTTACCGGGTTCGTGAATAGGAACCTGGTAGGGCCACGTTTCCGTCTACCCAGCTATAAATATGTACCTGACTCAATCCCAGGTACATATTTAGTTAGGTAAGTCCAAAGACAACGAAGAAAGGTCATGGGCATCCCACCATTAAAAAAAAAAATATGAACCTAGTGTGTAGCCTCTAACACTTTACTACTCTACTGCAGTATATGCTATGGTACTGCCTTTGCCTTTACACTACGGGTTCAGGGGCTAATTTCGATTCATTTCGACTACGATGTCTGCTTTTACGGGGCCAGAGACTCCGCGAATCGCCTGTTTTCATGTCAGAAAAAACAGCGGCTGCCACGAGAAGGTAAGGAGCTGGGCTTTTGCTGTCAAAGTTTTTGCTTCGTGACGAGAGAAGTCTGAGATGGACTGCCAACTTAAGAAGGAAGATATCTGTGATTATGTGAGAGCGAACGAAGAATAATAACAAGACTCCTGTTGCATTTGTTTATATTTTTCTCACATTGTCTGATTGATTGGCTATTTCTACACAGTTATATGCTCTAGGTGTGTCGTTTCAAATCTGTCCTAGCTGTTTAAATTCAATGTTTCATGCCACAGAAATGCTGCCAACTCCGATCTTAACGATCCTTCCTGTCGTTTCTGAGCATTGTAAATCCCGGGCAGTTGTACCAGTTGTTGACACTGAGGAGAGTCGCATGTCATTAATACATTATGTTTGTGAATTCCGTTTGGCATATTATGGATACTGGTACTTCTAAATACCCCTTAAGATCCACTCTACTGTTTTTAAAATCATCTCTTGTCCTTTCCCATCATTCTCGGTTGTCATAATTATTATTTCTTTACGACTTGATTTATCTATGAACGTTTACCTGCCTTTTATTTCATGCTATTTATCTTTTCTCTTTGTAGTGACTCAGTGAAGTTATTCTTTAACTTGATGTATTACTTTTTTTAAACATTTAGCGTTGTTCCGAAAGTTTACGTAAGTCACTAGGACTTTTGTTAAGTTATTTACGTAAGTCACTAGGACTTTTGTTAAGTTATTTGCGATTTGGTTTGGTTTGGTTTTTAAGGACTATCTTCATTGCACACGTACAACTGCATCAGTGAGCCGATCTCCTCCCTTAGATCACACAAGGAGGATCAAAGTGCACGAATTTCGTGGCACCGGAGTGAATCCCAATGTGTGTAAATAGGAATCACCCATTCTATAAATATTTTTGCGGTGTATTTACGATTTGATTTTGTTGACCTATTCTTTCCATTTATCTTCTTCATGTAGTTCGTACCCTATTATTTACTTCCAGTTTTTCTCTTGTAATAAATATTATTTATATCTCTTTCTGTCTTTTGTCAATACTTTTTCATTCTCTTATTTTAATCCATTGAATTAATCTACATCTTCTGCAATGGACAGCTGTGTATATATATATATATATATATATATATATATATATATATATATATATATATATATATATATATATATATATATATATATATATATATATATATATATATATATATATATATATATATATATATATAATATATACTGTTCAAAAAAAAAGAAACGCATAGCTATCCGAGGGCGCGTTTTTATGAGTTTGTAAAACAAATTTGGTGCTAGGGTATATAAAAACCAGCCTCAAATGTTCTTTACAGTGTCACATGCACGTGTTGACCTGAATTGCGTTCGTTTTTGTAATCGTTACAACGCAGTGGTCAATAGTGTATATGACGCAATTTTTGACCACAGCTCATGCTGCGCGCACGTGAAAGCAACAACATTTGGTGTGAACACTATTCACTGACTACACAACTGAAACCCTATAAAAGGATAACGCTACACACAAAAAATTCAGTTAATTTTCAAGCAGACATTTATGCCGTCTCTATCGATAAATTTAAGAAACATTGCTATTGGCCGTTTGCACGCAGGCGAAAGTCAAAGTCAGGTTGCCAGGCATCTAAACGTGCATCAGAGTACCATCAGTCGACTTTGGCACCGGTTCCACGCATCCATGCCCAGAAGATGCCGGTCGCTGATCGATGCAAGTGGAGGCCACACACCATACTAACGGGAAAGCCCGTACGCCAAAAACTCTCGTGACCCAGATGCAAAACAACTGTCAATTGATTGGTTGAACCCTAAGGTATTCTTTTGTGCAATTTGAACAATTAACTCATCAAATTAAAAAAGTTATTGAATGTCAAAATTGTGGCTATGTGTGTGCCTTCAGTAGCTATGCGTTTCTTTTTTTGTACAGTATAATTCAAATGGCGCAAACTCCGTATTTTCGTTGGGAATTTCTCTATAGGCGAAGAGAATAGCTGGTAATATTCTATCCCAATCTTGTGGATACTTAGTCGTAACCTTTCCCAATATTTGTTTTAAACTTCAGTTAATCTTTCTATACTGTCCAAAAAAGAGAAACGCATAGCTACTGAAGGCACACACATAGCCATAATTTTGACATTCAATAACTTTTTTAATTTAATGAGTTAATTGTTCAAAATGCACAAAAGAATACCTTAGGGTTCAACCAATCAATTGACAGTTGTTTTGCATCTGGGTCACGAGAGTTTTTGGCGTATGGGCTTTCCCGTTAGTATAGTGTGTGGCCTCCTCTTGCATCGATCAGCGACTGCCATCTTCTGGGCATGGATGCATAAAACCGGTGCCAAAGTCGACTGATGGTACTCTGATGCACGTTTAGATGCCTGGCAACCTGACTTTGACTTTCGCCTGCGTGCAAACGGCCAATAGCAGTGTTCCTTAAATTTATCGATAGAGACGGCATAAATGTCTGCTTGAAAATTAACTGAATTTTTTGTGTGTAGCGTTATCCTTTTATAGGGTTTCAGTTGCGTAGTCAGTGAATAGTGTTCACTCCAAATGTTGTTGCTTTCACGTGCGCGCAACATGAGCTGTGGTCAAAAATTGCGTCATATACACTATTGACCACTGCGTTGTAACGATTACAAAAACGAACGCAATTCAGGTCAACACGTGCATGTGACACTGTAAAGAACATTTGAGGCTGGTTTTTATATACCCTAGCATCAAATTTTACTTACAAACTCATAAAAACGCGCCCTCGGATAGCTATGCGTTTCTTTTTTTGAACAGTATATATATATATATATATATATATATATATATATATATATATATATATATATATATATATATATATATATATATATATATATATATATATATATATATATATATATATATATATATATATATATATATATATATATATATATCTTTTTTCTTTTTTTTTTTTTTTTTTTTCCCTCTTTGACTTCCTTTACTGCATTTTTGTTCATTTTTATCTTCCAAAGGTTTTAGATATTTTTTACCTTGGTCCTCTTTTCCCACTTTCTTTACTGGAATTGCTTCTTCATTTCCACAATCTTAGTTGACATATAATTATACCCAGACCTTAATGTCTTTTATGTTTGGACATGCGCTCCAATATAACCAACGGATCCTGTGTCTAGGTTGAAAATGAAGCACCTCGTCAAATCGAGGCAAAATTTTATTTTTATTTTAAAACCTAATAACCTTGTTTGCCTTTACTATGTCATGTTATTTTATTTTTACCTCCTTGACGTTTAAATCACAAATTTGATAGCATTTTTGTTAACATTGATTCCTCAATGAAATTTAATTCTGCTGATATGATGGACGACCAGTGTACTTCCCCGAGGTCTCTAAAGAAACAAAGAAAGAGTATGACTACGGGATCCTCAGGCATGTCGTACAAGGCAACTAATTTGAGGTTGTGCATGGCGCTGGCAAACTCATCGTGTAAAACAAATTGCCATAGAAACCATCGCTGTGAACTCTTGGTGCAGGCTTGATGCAAGGAGACCAGCCATAGGGGGCTTTATGCTCCTTGAGGAATGCAAAGGAAATTGAAGATGATGATGAAGATGATGTTGATGATGATGATATTCTCGACACCCCAGGATCCTGCACAATGATTACCTTCTCATTTTCTGTTTTTTTTTTTAAATTGCTTTTTAATCTCTTTTGTTGTTGTTTTTTTTTTCTAAATTGGGAATGAAGCTAATCTCATGCGCAATGTCTGCAAGCCCTTTTTTACGGGTCTTCCTGGTATGCTAAATTTCTGACAATGTTCTTTTGGTTTGGTCGAGATTTAATGTGTTTGACTTGTTCATGCCTACTGTGGTCATTTGTCACGGGTAGTCTACCCTGCTCTGCAGTAGTGGTCCAATAATGGACTCTGAATAAAAGATGGTGCTTCTATTCCATGGCTTATCAAAGCAATTTATAGAAAGGCAAGTATAACAACTGAGAACATCTAAGCAGTTATGAACTTTTTATTCTCGGCTCCTACTGTGAAAAAAGTGTTTTGACTCGTGTTTTAGGAACCCACAGCTGAAGGCAATTCAGCAAAATATTAATTTAATAGCTCGGTATAGTTATGTATTTCCTTTTAAAAAAAACAGAGTTGTACGGGTGCAAACATTAAAACTCACTCAATAGTGATTAATTGAACTCTAGATTTATATTTACATATAAACAGGTTTAATAATCAGTTACTGGTTTAACAAGGTAAAATAAATAAAGTTGTTTTATCAAAACAAAACAGTTAAATTAGTCTTTATCCGAAGATCTTAGTTAAAGTGGATGAGAGAACAAAATTGTCCATTTGCTGTGCTAGTGTTCTACTTATCTGACGGGGTGGGGTCAAATGGAGTCTGGTTCCGTCACTGTTGGTTCCTCGTAAGGTTTTGAACTGTTCCTTCTCTTCAGAAGTCGAATGTTTCGGCAACAGCACGTCCCTTGCAGCAACGCTGGGGTAACTACTCAGTTTGCTTCGTCACGGCTCCACAAGACCAGTCTGTTGTCGGTGTCTAGTGTTAACTTCAGGCAACTGGTACTAAAAACTGAACGAAACAAATACTTCTTTTAAGTTTTGTGTCTCATGATCTAAACATATGGCGACCTCCGCTTCCCTCCACCACTTCATCTTCTTCAGAATTTTGCGCGTTATCCCTGAGCATTAAATCTGAACCCACTGAGTCAGATGAAAGTGCTTTAGGACAGCGGAAGACGACAAATGTATCATTCTATACATACATGAATATATATATATATATATATATATATATATAAATCATTCACTCCCTGCTCCTTATGGAGCCAGGGGCTGCCTCTGCCATTAGTTACTGGTGATGAAAACTGCACGAAGCAGTTATTAGCTATTGCAGTGGTGGTTTAAGCGGCAGGTTATTTTGTATGATGAGTTTGCCAGCCCTATGTGCAACTGTAATCCACAAACAATTTATACATGTCAAATGCAAATATACTTACTTACTTACTTACTTATTTAGTCGTTCCCCTAATACCGTGAACTGTAGAGATTCGGAAGAGAGAGCGCCAGACTATCCTATCGGCTGTCTTCCTCCTGGCCTGGTTTCATTCTAGTCCTCGGTCCTTCAAAGATTGTCTAATGTTGTCCTCCCATCTGACTCTGGGTCGTCCTGGGAGTCTGGATCCCTAGCTCTTTGTTTCCCATGCTTGTCGTGGTAGCCGATCTTCTCCCATTCGCAGACATGGCCAAACCATCTTAGTTGGGACTGTTCTACTTGGGTCTGCAGGGGGTGGGATTTTAGGCCTTGACGTATCGTCTGGTTGTGGACCATGTCTCTTCTTGTTACTTCAACCACCTTCCTTAGATACCTCATTTCTGAGGTTTGGATCTGGCTTTTGTGGGTTGTAGTCATTGCCCATGACTCGCATCCATATGTCAAGACTGGGACATAGGTGGAGCGGTATACAGCCATCTTCGTTTTCTTACCAACCTCTCTCTTGCTTTGAGGAATCCTCGATTTATGTCCTGAAAAAGTCTCAAAGCTGCTGCTTTTCGAGTTGCCACATCTTCTTTGATGCCTCCCTTTTGGTCTATAATAGCTCCGGGGTATTTAAAGTGGTCGATCTGCTCCAGGACCTGTTCTCCCAACTTAATCTGATGTCTTCTTTCTTCTCGTGATATCACCATGGATTTTGTTTTAGAGCTGCTTAAGACCATCCCTCTCTTCTCCAGCTCTTCCTTCCAGACTTGCAGGTTGGATTGGAGATGTGCCTCTGATTTAGCTATCAGGGCAACATCATCAGCAAATGCTAGCTCTGAAATACAGACCTGTCTCATCTTCCAGTACTCCATTGATACTTTCTTGTTCTCTCCTTACATGCCTTGATGACATCGTCCATGAGAAGTATGAAAAGATAATGTGACAGAATACCACCTTGTCTTACACCAGTGGTGGTCCTGAACTCTTCTGACTTATGGTTTGTTGTCCTCACATAATCTTTGCAAGACTTGTAGAAGCTCTGCATAGCATGAATCAGAGGTGCTGGAACGTTCTTCCTTGCCAAACAGTCCCAAAGTTTGCTCCAGGGGATCCTATCAAACACCTTTTCCAGATCTATGAAACAAAGATGGATCTCGCTCTTATACTGAAGGGCCTTTTCACTCAGCTGTCTGAGTGTGAAGATTAGGTCTTGAGTACTTCGGTTTGCTCCGAATCCGCACTGGACCTCATCCAATCGTGGCTCAGCTAGGCGTCGGATTCTCTGCTCTAGGATTCTAGAGTAGATTGTACCAGGGTCACTGAGAAGGATAATGCCTCTGGTTTCCACATTGTCGATTGTCACCCTTTTTGAAAATTGGTGTTATGATGGCATTCACCCAATTCTTTAGTATGGTCTTGTTGCATCACGCTGCCCGTAGAACCCTTAAGAGTAATAGATCGCCTAATGCTTTGATGTACTTAACAATTTCTGGTGTTATACCATCGTGTCCTGCTGCTTTGCCCATCTTGATTTTCTCCAGTGCTGCCTTCAGTTCTTACATCTTTATGTCATCTTCACCACAATTAGTTTTCTTTTCTGTGCTAGTGGTTATCATTTCTGATGCTTGACCTTGCTCACCATCCAGGAGTTCTGAGAAATATTCTTTCCACCGTTCCATTACTTCCTTCGGGGCAGTAAGCAATTTACCTTGTTTGTCCTTTATAAATTTTAGAGGGCATTGTTTTTCTTTCCTAAACTACGTTGAATGTCTAGGGTTATGAAAATGATGAAGTGTAAGTCACAACAACAACAGACAGATAAACAATTTAATTTATTCCACAACACTTTACACCACTGTGACACTCACATACATATAACACTCTATAAGACTATCTTAAATGAGTCAAGTGTAAAGTTTCAAATAGATATGTATTAATTCTTTTCAAATACTAGATATCCTGATTCAACCACAAAGTGAACCAGGAATCACAATCAAATGTAATTACAGGTTATATGCACACAATTATAAATAGAATCTTTGGATTGACATATTTTATTAGTATTATCCTATGTGTGTAAGTTGTGAAGTAGTACTATGAGGTAATACTGGTTTTGTTTTTCAAGCTACGTTGTTGTTTGTCATCATGACTTCAAGTGTTTGATTATCGTGGAAATAGTATTGGGAAAAGTTCACAGTTCCTGTCATTTGAAACAATTTATTGTCCCTCTGTGTTTAATATAATGTCAATTTTAGAGGGGGGGGGGGGGCACATAATGTTGAGCTGCTCTGGCCACAGAAGCTTATCTTTCGTGATGGCGGCAGGAAAAGGTCTCCTCTGCTCGATTGCTTCACTGCGTTCTTGAGACACCTCACTGGTCGCTATCTGGACCAAGGAGTATGCTGTCAGCCTCTGGATTCAGCCAAACTCAGACCAGGTGCTGCTTCAATAACTTAGGACCACGGTCCCTGAAACAAGAAGGTTGTACCTCCTACTTCAGAACTAATTTATAATCTATTTCCACACTGAGCACAATACATAACAAACACTGAGTTCAGAGCGGTAGGCCAACTGCTAGCTTCATCTGAAACAATTTACACCAGTATTCTCCTCCCTAATGGTTACTACGCCTCTGCAATTTCAGCTGTAAGTCCTTCTATACAATAAGATAGGTGTCCGTGTACTATTTGGCGATCCCATGCAGTTCTACTTCTCTCCGACAAGTTTTGTTAAGTTGGAGCAATATCCAGGCTTTGCCTCATGTTTGCTACTGAACCACACACATATATACAGACACAAATTATCAATTCACATTCAATTTTCATCAAAAAGATATCAAATATGTTAAGCTTACCACAATTCATGGAAATAATAAACAATTACGTTGACTGGCGATGAATATGGCACAATTTCGATCTGCCTATGTCCCAGGCTTTTATTTAGAAAAATATGAGCTGGATCTCAACGCACTGTTTCTTTAGTAAGTTTATTTGAAAATGTGGCACTGAACTGACGCTCCTAATTGACTATATTGGCGGGTCTAACCAATCGGGCCATGTTTACACAGCTTTTCAAAAAAAGTACCCCTACTACCGTTTTCCCTAACAACAAAAAATTAGTATTTGTAGTCCGACTAATCGTGTTTCGCCTTACATTTACTTCTATCCAATCAAATAGGATTTAACATGGTGGCCTATTTCCCGTAAAATGGTGGTTTCAAAACATGCCACTGTGCAATTCTGATTTGGTGCTGTCAGACAACCTCACTATTTTCTTTTGGCTATAATTTGTTAATTCCTAGACTATTTGCGTAACACTTAACATATTCTTTGTCAGCAGGTCCTAAGGAACCCAAATATATAAATTTAATGGAGCCAAGTGGCTGCGTTCAAAATATGCATTTTCTTCTACCTCCCGTTCACTTCGATACGATGTGGTGTCTGGGTACTGTCAGGTTTTCTGACATAAAACAGTATAATGTCATGTTTACCAATAAGCATTTAACAGGTTTTTAAACCTAACTCTCGTATGGGTAGTGTTTTTATTACTGTCTATTAGAAAAAAAATCAGTGCTTCATGCCTTACGCGTTGGGGGTGACATTCATTTTATATCGCGAGACGCGTGTTAGTGTTGCATGCGTTCCTTCGTACATCGCTCTCTCTCTCTCTTTCTATCCTAAGTCCATCTGTCTTTTCATTACGCAGTGTATAAAATGAAATTAATGGAATATTAAACTAGGTCATTAATCAGCTTGCGTGTCTCAAGGTTTTCTAAGAAATACAGTACACGTTTTATTGTTGTGTGGAAACGCGCGTATGCTGCTGTAGGCTTCACTATCAAACGTGAAAGCGTTACAATTTTGCAGACGGAGCATAAAAAGGTTGATCTCGAGTACAGTCATTGTGACAGAACTGGTCTTTTACCATTCTTCTTTCCTTTGATTGAATTTATTCATTAGGCTTTACATTTACTATTTAATTTATATATGTGAATTTAGAATGTTTCACGACAAATTCTCCCCTCTTAAAACAGACGTTATATGTCAGTCTATAATTCTATATACACATAGAGAAATGTATTATTATTTCTGGGGCTTACGGTGATTCTCATCACACGGATGGCGGCTTAAAAAATCCGCTCCCAGATTTGTTTTTCCAGAAATATACTCTATGCTAAACTCAAATGGCTGCATAAGTAAGGACCATCTGAGTAACTTAGAATTTTCATGCCTAGCCTGCGCTAGAAACGACAAGGGTTTGTGATCCGTTTGCAACTTAAATGCCTTCCCATACAGATAAATATTGAATTTCTTTATCGCCCATATTACTGCAAGACATTCTTTTTCGCTAGTTGAGTAATTGGTTTCAGCTGTATTCGACTTTCTGCTAGCATATGCCACTGGGCTTAATTCCCCATCTAGTGCATCTGATTTCTGTAACAGGGTCGCACCTAACCCTATATTACTGGCATCCGTCCTTACAATGAATTCTTGACTTAAGTCAGGTAATTTCAAAATAGGTTTACTTGTAAGCTTTTCCTTCAATTCCTGGTAAGCCAATTCACATTGTGCTGTCCAGGTAATGCGATCTGGATGTCCTTTACGTGTCAAATCAGTTAACGGTGCACATATGGAATTAAAGTTTTTGATATACTTTTGGTAGAAACCACATAATGAGACAAAGGATCTCACGTCTTTCTTGGTTTGTGGTCTCGGGGCTTTCTTTAGTTTCTCTAAATTCTTGGGGTCAGGGGTCATGTTTCCCTGATGGACTGTGTGTCCCAAAAATTCTAATTCTTTACATCCAACGCAACATTTGGTTGGTCGGGCTGTTAAATTCGCTTCCCTAAGTCGATTAAACAGCATGTTCAGAGAGTCAATGTGTTCCTCAAATGTTTCTGTTGCTATAAGGATATCATCCATGAAATTTGTGATGCATGGATTATTCAGAGGGTCCAATAATTTTCTCATCATTCTAGAGAAGACACTAGGCGCATTCTTCAATCCAAATGGCAATCTGTTAAACTCATAGTGTCCCTCTGAGGTACTAAAAGCTAGGTATGGTCTAACCTCAGGCTTTACTGGAATCTGATAGTATCCTTTACTCAGATCCACTTTTGAGAATTATTTAGCTTTATTTAGCCTGGCAAACAACTGATTTGTATCCGGCAATGGATCCACCTGACCCTCTGTGATAGCATTCAGTCTCCTGTAATCTATACAGAGTCTATGTTCTCCAGAGGGTTTCCTTAAGAGTACCACACTGGAACTATACGAAGATTCACTGTGTGAAATTATTCCCTCCTTCAACAAATAGTCTATCTCTTCCTTCAAAGCTTTCTCCTTAGCAAAAGGAATCGAATAGGGTTTCATACAGACAGGTGTGGGGTCTATCAGTTTTATATCATATTCCAATAAGTTTGTATGCCCCGGTCGGTCTGTTAACACCTCTGTATGATTATCTAAAACCTGTTGCACTCTCTTCTTCTGATCTTTCGTTAAATGTGTACTGATTTTCACCTGTGCCGCTGTCTCACAGAGATGTAATTGATATTCAAATGATGAAAGTGGTTCCTTTTTCATCTCCATGGCAATGGACAAGGCCAACAAGTGTGTCTCTTCCTGATTTTCTCTTTCCAAGTATTTCTTCATGAGATTCACATGATAGATTTTTTCTTTCCCCTTCTTATCTATCTTATAATTGGTTCTAGACACCTTCTCTAGAACTGTATATGGACCTTGCCATCCAATTTGTAATTTATTCTGACTACCGGGTAGAAGAAGCAGTACCTTCTCTCCCACAGCCAAATCTCTGTCTTTAGCTTTCCTGTTGTAATAGGCAGCATGTTTCTTCCTGGCTTGTCTCAAATTTTCATTGGCAAGTTTCAAGCCAGTTTTTAAACGAGTGGTCAGCTCATTCACATATTGGTATGAGGATGTAATATTTTCCTCTGCCGTTTCATCCGTCCACGTTCTTAACAGCGCTTCCAGTGGACCTTTTATTGGCCTTCAAAATAATAATCTTGCCGGGGCCATACCGGTTGAACTATGGGGTACCTCCCGATAAGCAAAAAGGGCGGCGTGAAGGTACTGATCCCATGTATCTGGTTTTTCGTGTGCCAACTTTCTCAGGATCGACATCAACGTGCCATTAAATCTTTCCACTTGGCCATTTCCTTGGGGATGGTACACACTACAATGGAAGTGTTTGGCCTGGAAGATCCTGAAAACTTCTTCTGTTAGTTTCCCCCTGAACTGAGAGCCATTATCAGTCAAGATTTGATTGGGACAGCCTAACCTTGTGAAAATTGTGAGTAATGCCTCTGCCACATGTTTAGAGTCAATGGATGACAGGGCTACCGCCTCTCCCCACATAGAACAAGTGTCCACCAGAGTCAGAATATAGCTGTTCCTCCTCTTGGTTCGAGTGAGAGGTCCCACAAGATCCACGGCAACTCTCTCAAAGGGTGTTCCCACTATGGGCATTTCCCCTAGAGTTGCTGGTGCAGTCCAATGCTTAGGTGCTACTCGTTGGCACTCTGGACAGGATTTTACATATCGTTTGATATCTTCAGTTATCCCTGGCCAGAAATAGTGACAAGCTATACGCTGTCCTGTTGCGCTGATCCCCATATGACCACTGAAGGGAATCGCATTTATTGGATTATCCTCCTCCTTTTTAGACTGTGATCTGGTCTGCACTGTTGCCAATATCACAGGTCTCTTGGGATTCCCCAAGAAGACATATCTACACCCCAATATCAGAGGGTAGATTGGCTCATTTATCACTGCTGCTTTTATGATTCCTTCCACATATCGCGTTTTCACCTTTATCCGGGCGACGGGAAGTGTCATGGTAGCTACATCCTTGGTTGCAGTTTGAATCTCCACTGTTTCTGTGGTGTATTGATCTGCCTGCACCAGGTGAGAACTCACAACGGAATCATAATCTAAACCTGTATCATATAGACACCTTAAGGTGACACCATTACAGATTACATCTTCACACACTGGGGGTGGTATGGTTCCTGTAGTTCCGCAGGTTTGACCTTTTTTTCCTTCTTTCCAGATGTCATAGCAGCACAATGAGGAGGTTTCCTTCTACAATGGTCAGTGTCATGATTGTTCATCTTACAATTTTTACACCACCTCCTTCCTTGGTTGAAAGATTTTCTTTCATCATATTTCCTTTCATCGAATTGTGGGGTTTTATTTTTATTGTCATACCGTGGCCTATCAAACTGGTGCTTACCTTTGTTCTGATCTCTAGGATCAAATTTATTAAAGTTCTGTGGTGCCTTAAAATTTTCTACCTGTTTCTTTTTATTACCTGATACCTCTGCCTGAGCTGCTTGATACCTTTCAGCGACATTTAGTAACTCACCCAGTCTCTATGCACCTTGTTCCATGAGAAACTTTCTCAGGTCTGGAGCCATGGACTCTCTTAGTTGTTCTATAAGGATCATTTCCTTAAGATCTTGGGTTTTCCCCAGAGAAGTCCATTTCTCCAAGTATGTCTCTAACCGTGCAGAGAACTGGTAATAGGTTTCACCTGACAGTAGTTTAGCATTCCTAAGTTTTTTTCTATAAAATTCAGCATTCTTTTCATATCTTAACAAAAGAGCCTGCTTTAGCATGTCATAATTTTCTTGTTCATCTCTGCTCATTTTGGCAAAAACTTCATAAGCTGCACCACAAAGCCCTTGTGATAACTTTAAGCTCCACCTTTCTCTCTCTAGCCCATACGTGGTAGCTAACAGTTCATATCTATTTAGATAGCTCTCGATATCATCTTCTTTCTCAACTAAATGATCTAAATGAAAGTTCATAGCTGAGGTTGAGGCTCCCTGACTAGCAGTGGCATCAGATGTAAAGGGACTGGCACCATTTTCAGGAGCATGGCCTTGAAACTCAAACTCCCTTAGTCGTTACTCATGTTCCCTTTGTATTCCTTCTCCTCCTTTTCTGCTTCCCTCTCTGCAGCCAATCGCTTGTCTTCCCTTTCTGCAGCCAATCTCCTTTCTTCAGCTTCCCTTTCTGCAGCCAATCTCCTTTCTTCAGCTTCCCTTTCTGCCTTTTTTTCTTCTCTTTCTGCCTCCAATTTCTTAGCCTCAGCCTCAAATTGTAACTTCTTAATTTCTTTTTCAGCCACTATTCTCTTATCTTCGGCCAATCTATCAGATTCTAATTTTCTTTCAGCCTCTTTTTCTAATCTTCTTTCTTCACGTTCAATATATTTGTCACATTCCGTAGTGACATAAGCAATCATAACTTGCCCGTCCATTCCTAACTCTTTTGCAGTCTGCACAGCAGCAGATCGAAATTTTGCCAAGTCGGCCATTTTCTAACAGATATATGTATAAAATATTTAACCAAATCATTTTATCTATGTCTAATTAACTACTAACAACCACAGGCACTGAGAGCTCAACCTTATTTCTTTTCACCCAAGGATACCTTTTAAATCTTTATTATTCCCAATATATCTAATAGGAGAAAGTTCAATATCCCTGGAGCGAGACCCCAATATATGTGGTAAAGTGGGATGATATAAATAGTTATAGGGGACTTAGTGTACTGACTGAGATCAGCTGTGAAGGTATCTGTATCTAATAGGTGTAGTGTTTTACAGATAACCTTACTTGCTACCACATTTATACCTCAGTCAGAATTATTCTGGAATATTGTGATGACTACGTTGAATGTCTAGGGTTATGAAAATGATGAAGTGTAAGTCACAACCACAACAGACAGATAAACAATTTAATTTATTCCACAACACTTTACACCACTGTGACACTCACATACATATAACACTCTATAAGACTATCTTAAATGAGTCAAGTGTAAAGTTTCAAATAGATATGTATTAATTCTTTTCAAATATTAGATATCCTGATTCAACCACAAAGTGAACCAGGAATCACAATCAAATGTAATTACAGGTTATATGCACACAATTATAAATAGAATCTTTGGATTGACATATTTTATTACTATTATCCTTTGTGTGTAAGTTGTGAAGTAGTACTATGAGGTAATACTGGTTTTGTTTTTCAAGCTACGTTGTTGTTTGTCATCATGACTTCAAGTGTTTGATTATCGTGGAAATAGTATTGGGAAAAGTTCACAGTTCCTGTCATTTGAAACAATTTATTGTCCCTCTGTGTTTAATATAATGTCAATTTTAGAGGGGGGGGGGCACATAATGTTGAGCTGCTCTGGCCACAGAAGCTTATCTTTCGTGATGGCGGCAGGAAAAGGTCTCCTCTGCTCGATTGCTTCACTGCGTTCTTGAGACACCTCACTGGTCGCTATCTGGACCAAGGAGTATGCTGTCAGCCTCTGGATTCAGCAAAACTCAGACCAGGTGCTGCTTCAATAACTTAGGACCACGGTCCCTGAAACAAGAAGGTTGTACCTCCTACTTCAGAACTAATTTATAATCTATTTCCACACTGAGCACAATACATAACAAACACTGAGTTCAGAGCGGTAGGCCAACTGCTAGCTTCATCTGAAACAATTTACACCAGTATTCTCCTCCCTAATGGTTACTACGCCTCTGCAATTTCAGCTGTAAGTCCTTCTATACAATAAGATAGGTGTCAGTGTACTATTTAGCGATCCCATGCAGTTCTACTTCTCTCCGACAAGTTTTGTTCAGGTTGGAGCAATATCCAGGCTTTGCCTCATGTTTGCTACTGAACCACACACATATATACAGACACAAATTATCAATTCACATTCAATTTTCATCAAAAAGATATCAAATATGTCAAGCTTACCACAATTCATGGAAATAATAAACAATTACGTTGACTGGCGATGAATATGGCACAATTTCGATCTGCCTACGTCCCAGGCTTTTATTTAGAAAAATATGAGCTGGATCTCAACGCACTGTTTCTTTAGTAAGTTTATTTGAAAATGTGGCACTGAACTGACGCTCCTAATTGACTATATTGGCGGGTCTAACCAATCGGGCCATGTTTACACAGCTTTTCAAAAAAAGTACCCCTACTACCGTTTTCCCTAACAACAAAAAATTAGTATTTGTAGTCCGACTAATCGTGTTTCGCCTTACATTTACTTCTATCCAATCAAATAGGATTTAACATGGTGGCCTATTTCCCGTAAAATGGTGGTTTCAAAACATGCCACTGTGCAATTCTGATTTGGTTCTGTCAGACAACCTCACTATTTTCTTTTGGCTATAATTTGTTAATTCCTAGACTATTTGCGTAACACTTAACATATTCTTTGTCAGCAAGTCCTAAGGAACCCAAATATATAAATTTAATGGAGCCAAGTGGCTGCGTTCAAAATATGCATTTTCTTCTACCTCCCGTTCACTTCGATACGATGTGGTGTCTGGGTACTGTCAGGTTTTCAGACATAAAACAGTATAATGTCATGTTTACCAATAAGCATTTAACAGGTTTTTAAACCTAACTCTCGTATGGGTAATGTTTTTATTACTGTCTATTAGAAAAAAAATCAGTGCTTCATGCCTTACGCGTTGGGGGTGACATTAATTTTATATCGCGAGACGCGTGTTAGTGTTGCATGCGTTCCTTCGTACATCGCTCTCTCTCTCTCTCTTTCTATCCTAAGTCCATCTGTCTTTTCATTACGCAGTGTATAAAATGAAATTAATGGAATATTAAACTAGGTCATTAATCAGCTTGCGTGTCTCAAGGTTTTCTAAGAAATACAGTACACGTTTTATTGTTGTGTGGAAACGCGCGTATGCTGCTGTAGGCTTTACTATCAAACGTGAAAGCGTTACAATTTTGCAGACGGAGCATAAAAAGGGGGATCTCGAGTACAGTCATTGTGACAGCACTGGTCTTTTACCATTCTTCTTTCCTTTGATTGAATTTATTCGTTAGGCTTTACATTTACTATTTAATTTATATATGTGGATTTAGAATGTTTTACGACAAGGGTCTTAAAGAACAATTTCTGGTTTTCTTGCTCATCTTTTTCTAGCTTTTCTCCAAATTCTTTCCAGGACTTCTGTTTTGCTGCTAGCACCTTGTTCTTTGCTTCTGTTCTGAGTGTCACATGTTCTCTATATTTCTCTGTTTTTCCTGCTGTGTTTTTAGCTCTTAAGTATTGTTTCCATGCCTTTTTCTTCTCTCTTATTTTCTCTTTGACTTCCTCTGTCCACCAAAGTGTCCTCTTTCTCTTGTTCCCAAGTCGGACTTCACCACATGTTTCTTCAGCAGCTGTCTTTATGATGTCCTTGAATTTAAGCCAAAGGGTTTCCAAGTCATCAGGTTGTTCTTCTGTGTTTCTCACCGCTGTAGCAATAAGCCCCTGATATCTGGTCTTAATTTCTGGCTCTCTCAGCTTGTAGGTCTTAATGTTCATTTCTCCCGGTCGTTTACTTAGCTTCTTGTGCGATGTTGGGCAGTTCCTAGGCTGAGTAACTCTTTCAGTTGTTTTTTTTATTGTAAGCAGGTAGTGATCACTTCCAATCTCTGGCCCCCTCCAGACTCTAGCATCCTGGACATATTTGAATGAGCTCCTCCTAACAATGGCATAATCGATCACTGACTTCTTATTCTTTCTTGGTTCACATATTGTGTATCCATGTATGCGCTTATGGGGGAACTTTGTTTTTGTAATGATCAGATTCTGCTCACTGCAGAATCTAAGGAGTCGCTTTCCATTGTCATTGAGAGTATTTTCTCCATATCTTCCGATACCTCCACCCCATCTTGCATGGTCATTTCCAACTCTGGTATTGAAATCTCCGAGCATGATAATTTCATCTAGGCAGTCATCCACTGTCCTTTGGAGCAGCTCGAAGAATTCTTCCTTGACCTCTGCTCTCTCATCCACATTTGGCTTATACACTATGACCAGAATGACTATGGTTTCTCCTTTTTTTCGTTTAACAACCATGATGCGCTCTGAGACAAAGTTCCATCCATTGATACTTTCTTTTTGGTTTTTGGCCACAATGCAACCCACGTCCCTTTTAGCTCTTTCAGATGTAGGTACACCACTGTAGAGCAGCGTGTTGCCATCGAGATCCATGACTCCTTGTCCCTTTTTCTTTGTTTCCGTTTTAGCCAGGATTTCTAGTTTTGCTTTCCTCATCTCTTCCACCAGCTCCTCTTCTTTCACATTTATACTTCCAAGTTCCATAAGTCGTAGTCCGTAGTCCGTTCCAGTTCGTCGCCTTTAGAATCAGTCCGGTTTTCTCTCTTGTAGTTCGCGTAATCATGATTTAAAGCAAACAAGTGATTGGCCTGTTGTGCCTTTGCATGGTGGAGGCAAATGCAAAAATAAAATTATAAAATTTACATATTACAACTTACCCCGACATCAGGAGAATTAATACATAGAATTTATTGTACAGAAAAGGCCATAATTTACGGTCATTAGTTTAAAATGCAGTGATCCCTCAGATAGATGAAGTTACAGCGTACTGAATCCTTCTAAGAGCATGCTAAGGCTTGGGCTTCCAGTATTATTATGGGAGTTTTACACTCTCTAATTTAAGCAGCTACTCCTAATCCTGTGGCCGGTCCTATAGGGAATCCTATTTGCGAGCTCTTACTGTGGCTGTCCGCAATCTTTTCTTTTGATGAAGATGGAATACAATCAAAATTATGTATAAATGTCTCCCCGTAAGGTGTCGGGGAGATCCAGTTAAATTTTGTTTCATGTCTAATCTTGACCAATCCCCACTGTAAAAAGTCATATTTTTAGTAGGAGTTACCCCATTCTCATCTGAACGTTTTCCATAATCATATAAGGTCTTTGTCAATTCCTTGTTACTTGTCATATTAACCAAAATTACTACATCCTAATTATTGTGTCGGGTAATCTCTATCAAGGGGCTCCTTTCCTATCATCTGTTTATTACAATACATTCATCGGAAGTGTTGTATCATATTCGTGGTCCAATCCTTTCCAGCTGGTCATGTCTACACATGGCATAAGTCATGCTTACAAAACTAACACCTTTTCTTTAAATGCCATCTGTTGTCCAGATTGAAAAAAATCGGGATAACATTGTCTTTTTGCAATTTTCTGCAAGTCATGTCCGCGAATCAAATATTTGTTATCTTCATTCACCGACACAAATTTTTTGGTCGCCATATGCCAGCTAGTGCAAAGAAGATACCTGTTTATCTATCACTCGTCTGTCTGGCTTAATGTAGACTTAGTCCGTCTAGTGCTGGCGATAAACCAAACAAGTCAAAGTGGCTACAACAATAGATCAAACGGCCAGGTGTGGTGAAGTGGGATGTTATAAATATTTATAGGGGGACTTAGTGTACTGACTGAGATCAGCTGTGAAGGTATCTATATCTAATGAGAGTAGTGTATTATAGATAACCTTACTTGCTGCCACATATATATATATCTCAGTCAGAATTATTCTGGAATAGTGTGATGACTACGTTGTATGTCTAGGGTATGTGTATGATGAAGTGTAAGTCATAACAACAACAGACAGATAAACAATTTAATTTATTCCACCACACTTGACAACACTGTGACACTCACATACATATAACACTCTAAAGGATATCTTAAAGGAGTCACTGATAACTTTTCAAATAACAATATGTATTCATTGCTGGCATGAATGAATATGTGTCCTGATTCAACTACAAAGGGAACCAGGAATCACAATCAATTTAAATTACAAGTTATATGTACAGAATTTATCAATATGAATATAGTAGTGACATATATTATTAAAGTATCCTATGTGTGTCAGTTGTGTAGTAGTAATATGAGGTAATACTGGTTTTGTTTTATTCAAGCTCTGTTGGTATTTGTCATCATGACTTCAATAGTTTGTCTTTAGGGGAACTATTATTGGAGATGTTCTCAGTTCCTGATATTAGCACAATTTAATTCCCCTCTTAATGTTATTTTTACAAGGTCATTTTAAGCTGGGGGTACATAATTTTGAGCTCAGCTGGCCACATCAGCTTATCTGGCGTGATGGCGGCAGGAACAGACTCCTCTGCTCGACTCTCCCCTCGGCTCTGGAGACACCTCACTGATAGCTAAATGGACCAAGGAGTATGCTGTCCGACTCTGGATTCAGCAAAGCTCTGACCAGGTGCTGCTCAATACCATCAAGACCACGGTCCCTGAAAACAAGAAGGATGTACCTTCTACTTCATAACTAATTGATACTCTAGTTCTACACAGAGCACAATACATCACAAACATTGAGTTCAGAGCGTTAGGCCAACTGTCAGCTTCATCTGAAATACTTTATACCAGCATTAACCTCCTTAATGGTTACTACGCCTCTGCAATTCCAGCATTATTTCTGTCTAATCAACAACCTAGGTGTCAGTGTACTGTTTGGCCATTCCATGCAGTTTTACTTTCCTCCGACACCTTCTGTTCAGGCGGGAGCATTATAGGCTTTACATCATGTTTGCTACTGAATTACACATATATACAGGCATAAATTAACAATTCACATTCAATTTTCATTAAAAGATACTGAATGTTTCAAGCTTACCACAATTCATGGAAACAAACACAGATACGTTGATTAGCAATGAATTCTGGCACAATTACTGGCACAAATTCCCATCTGCTTATGTTCCAGGCTTTTATTTAGCAAAAATATGAGCTGGCTTCAACGCACTGTTGCTTTATCAAGCTTATTTGCACTAGTGGTCTCGAACTAACGCTTCTAAGTGAGTATATCAGTGAGTCTGGCCAATCGAGTCACGTTTCGAAAAGGGTTTGAAAAAATTTTAACTTCCTACGTCTCCCCTAACAACCAGGATAGCATTTATAGCCCGACTAATCGTGTTTAGCCTTACATATCATTCCAGCCAATCAGTTCAAATGTAACTTGTGGCCCATTTCCCGTACAATGGTGGTGTAAAAAAAATCTACCACTGAGCGATTCTGATTTTGGGTGTTGTCTGACAGCACTATCATTTTATTTTGGCTATAACTTGTTAATTCCTAGACTATTTGCATAACGTTGTACATATTCTTTGTCAGCAAACCCTAAGGAACCCAAATATCCAAATTTAAAAGAGCTAAGTGGCTGCGTTCAAAATATGCAATTTCTAGGATAGTCGTGTAGTTGTTTTTTTATTTTTTATGTGAGAACCGCCACCTGTCCTGCTGTACTGTCAGACTAATGTCAGGATTTCGGACATAAAACAGTAGAATGTCAGGTTTCCCCAATAAGCGTTTTTCAGATTTTAAAACCTAACTCTGGGAAGGGTAGTGAATTTATCACTGTCCGTCTGAAAAAAAATTAGTGCATGTAGTCTTACACGCGTGATGGCAGCATTTGTGTATCGCGCGACGCGTGTTTAGTGTTCGGCTTTCTGCCTCTCCCTTCTCGCTATCCTTTAGTCCATCTGTCTTTTGTTTTTGGTAACATAGTGTAGAAAAAGACATGAATGGAATTTAAAATTTAGGTCAACTTGCATATTTCAAGGTTTTTCTTAGAAAGGCAGCACATTTTATTGTGTGTTTGGGAAACGCGTGTATGTTGCAGAAGGCCTTTAATATCAACGTGAAACGTTACAATTTGCCGACGAAGTAGAAAAGAAGGGGGATTTCGAGTACTGTCATTGTGACAGCACTGTTCTTTACCATTCTTCTTCCTTTATTTATTATATGTATTTATTAGGCTTTTTATTTACTTGATAATTTATATATGTGGATTAGAATATTCCACGACATCTCCCCTCTTAAAACAGACATTATATGTCAGTCCTTTATTCTATATACACATAGAGAAATTTATTATTAGTTCTGGGGTTTACGGTGATTCTCATCACACGGATGGCGGCTTAAAAAATCCGCTCCCAAATTTGTTTTTCCAGATATATACTCAATGCTAAAATTATATGGAGCCAAAAGTAAAGACCATCGGAGTAACCTGGAGTTCTCATGCCTAGCCTGTGCTAGAAACGATAAAGGTTTGTGGTCTGTTTGCAACTTAAAGGCCTTCCCATACAGATAAATATTGAATTTCTTTATTGCCCATATTACTGCAAGACATTCTTTTTCGCTAGTTGAGTAATTGATTTCGGCTTTATTCAATTTTCTGCTAGCATATGCCACTGGGCTTAATTCCCCATCCAATGCATCTGATTTCTGTAGTAGAGTTGCACCTAACCCAATATTACTTGCATCCGTCCTTACTATGAATTCTTGACTTAAGTCAGGTAATTTCAAAATGGGTTTACTTGTGAGCTTTTCCTTCAATTCTTGGTAAGCCATTTCACATTGTGGGGTCCATGTAATGCGATCTGGATGTCCTTTACGTGTCAAATCAGTTAACGGTGCACATATGGAATTAAAGTTCCTGATATACTTCTGGTAGAAACCACATAATGAGACAAAGATCTCACGTCCTTCTTGGTTTGTGGTCTCGGGGCTTTCTGTAGTTTCTCTAAATTCTTTGGGTCAGGGGTCATGTTTCCCTGATAAACTGTGTGTCCCAAAAATTCCAATTCTTTACATCCAACGCAACATTTGGTTGGTCGGGCTGTTAAATTTGCTTCCCCAAGTCGATCAAACAGCATCTTCAGAGAGTCAATGTGTTCCTCAAATGTTTCTGTTGCTATCAGGATATCATCCATGAAATTTGTTATACATGGATTATTCAGAGGGTCCAATAATTTTCTCATCATTCTAGAGAAGACACTAGGCGCATTCTTCAATCCAAATGGCAATCTATTAAACTCATAGTGTCCTTCTGAGGTACTAAAAGCTAGGTATGGTCTAACCTCAGGCTTTACTGGAATCTGATAGTATCCTTTACTCAAATCCACTTTTGAGAAATATTTAGCTTTATTTAGTCTGGCAAACAGCTGATTTGTATCCGGTAATGGATCCACCTGTCCTTCTGTAATAGCATTCAGTCTCCTGTAATCTATACAGAGTCTATGTTCTCCAGAGGGCTTCCTTAAGAGTACAACACCGGAACTATACGAAGATTCACTGTGCGAAATAATTCCTTCCTTCAACAGATAGTCTATCTCTTCCTTCAAAGCTTTCTCCTTAGCAAACGGAATCGAATATGGTTTCATAACAGACAGGTGTGGGGTCTATCAGTTTCATATCATATTCCAATAGGTTTGTATGCCCTGGTCGGTCTGTTAACACCTCTGCATGATTATTTAGAACCTGTTGCACTCTCTCTTTCTGAGTTTTCGTTAAATGTGTACTGATTTTTACCTGTGCTGCTGTCTCACAGGGGTGTAATGGATATTCAAATGATGAAAGTGGTTCCTTTTTCATCTCCATGGCGATGGACAAGGTCAACAAGTGTGTCTCTTCCTGATGTTCTCTTTCCAAATATTTCTTCAGGAGATTCACATGATAGATTTTTTCTTTCCCCTTCTTATCTATCTTATAATTTGTTCTAGATACCTTCTCTAAAACTGTATATGGACCCTGCCATCCAATTTGTAACTTATTCTGACTCCCGGGCAAAAGAAGCAGTACTTTCTCTCCCACAGCCAAATTTCTGTCTTTCGCCTTCCTGTTATAATAGGCAGCATGTTTCTTCCTGGCTTGTTTCAAATTTTCATTGGCAAGTTTCCAGCCAGTTTTCAAACGAGTGGTCAGCTCATTCACATATTGGTATGAAGATGTAATGTTTTCCTCTGCCTTTTCATCAGTCCACGTTCTTAACAAAGCTACATATGGACCTTTAATTGTGTGGACCTATTTGTCCATGCACCGGTATGGTCTCTTCCACTCGAAGCTTTATAGTGATGATTTTTTCCTCCCAGAATTATCATTCACAAAACGACCGCTACCAATTTTTCTTGTCTTGGGGCTTTCTCCCCACTTAAAATTCTTGATGAGAGATTTCCTCTCTACATCTTCTTCCTCCAGTTTGTTTAAGTCCGATTGAGGGATTTTCGGCTTATCCTGGGGTAAGACATCTTTTTGCACTCTCCGCATAGTGGCCATTGTAAAACAGTTAAGTGAAGCTTGTCCGTGAAAAGGGGCTTCCCATTCCATTTGGTCCACTTTATCAAATCTATATTTCTTTTTATTATCAGGCCTAATTTTGCCCCGTGGCGTGTCCATGTCCTGATCCATGTTCCCACTTGTGGGTGTTCCCTCATGTGCTATGCTACACCTTTCTACAAAATTCTCAATGTCCCATCTTGCTTTGGGCCAATAATAATTGTGAGCCACCTTTTGAATGATGGTACCTATCTTCTCATGGTCCCCATCTGGTTTCACATGTAAGCTCCTTATTAAGTCTGCCCTATATCTTTTAGGAAGTACCAGCTGTCCGTGACCTTTGGATCTAGCTCCAGTCTTCCTATACATCAACTTGTTTTTCATGTAAAAATCTCCCTTGCCTGGAGTTGTATGACAAGTTGACAATTTTCTGAAACAAGGCTTGAGTGTTTTATCTCCAGCCTGTGCCTTCCTCATCTCTTCTGGAGTGGTATCCAACATAATATCCTCCTCCTGTCTTGAGGTCGACCTGACCTGAAGGGTTGCCATATACACAGGTTTCCTTCTGCAACGGTCAGTGTCATGATTGTCCATCTGACAATTTTTACACCACCTTTTTCCTTGGTTGAAAGATTTTCTTTCATCATATTTCCTTTCATCGAATTGTGGGAATTTATTTTTATTTTCATACCGTGGCCTATCAAATTGGTGCTTACCTTTATTTTGATCCTTAGGATCAAATTTATTAAAGTTCTGTGGTGCCCTAAAGTTATCCACTTGTTTCTTTTTATTACCTGTTACCTCTGCTTGAGCTGCTTGATACCTTTCAGCAACATTTAGCAACTCACCCAGCCTCTCTGCACCTTGTTCCATGAGAAACTTTCTCAGGTCTGGAGCCATGGACTCTCTTAATTGCTCTATAAGGACCATTTCCTTAAGATCTTGGGTTTTCCCCAGAGAAGTCCATTTCTCCAAGTATGTCTCTATTCGTGCAGAGAACTGGTGATAGGTTTCACCTGACAGTAGTTTAGCATTCCTAAATTTTTTCCTATAGAATTCTGCATTCTTTTCATATCTTAACAAAAGAGCCTGCTTTAGCATGTCATAATTTTCCTGATCACCTCTGCTCATTTTTTGCAAAAACTTCATAAGCTGCCCCACGAAGTCCTTGAGATAACTTTAAGCTCCACCTTTCTCTCTCTAACCCATACGTGGTAGCTAATAGTTCATACCTATTTAGGTAGCTCTCTATATCATCGTCTTTCTCAACAAAATGATCTAAATGAAAATTCATAGCTGAGGTTGAGGCTCCCTGGTTAGCAGTGGCATCAGAGGCAAAGGGACTGGCACCATTTTCAGGAGCATGGCCTTGAAACTCAAACTCCCTTAGTCGTAACTCATGTTCCCTTTGTAATCTCTTCTCCTCCTTTTTTGCTTCCCTTTCTGCAGCTAATCTTCTTCTTTCTTTCTGCAGCCAATTTCTTAGCTTCTTTCAGCCTCAATCTGCTCTTTCTGCCTCCAAGTCTCAGCCTCAGCCTCCTCAATCTGCAACCTCTTAGTCTCAGCCTCAGCCTCAAATTGTAACTTCTTAATTTCCCTTTCAGCCTCTAACTTTCTTTCGGCTTCAAACCTTCTTTCTTCGCGTTCAATAAATTTGTCACATTCCGTAGTAACATAGGCAACCATAACTTGCCCATCTAATCCTAACTCTTTTGCAGTCTGAACAGCAGCAGATCGAAATTTGGCCAGGTCCGCCATTGTCTATCAGGTAAATTTATACAATGTCTAACCAACAATTTAATCTCTAAATATATCTAATGGACAACACAGGCACCGTGAGCTCAACCTTATTTAATTCCACCCAAGGATACCTTTTAATTCTTATATTCCCTGAAGTGAATTACCCCCAATATTTTTAATAGGGAAAGATTCAAAATCCCAAGAGCGAGCCCCCAATATATGTGGTGAAGTGGGATGTTATAAATATTTATAGGGGACTTAGTGTACTGACTGAGATCAGCTGTGAAGGTATCTATATCTAATAAGAGTAGTGTATTATAGATAACCTTACTTGCTGCCACATATATATATATCTCAGTCAGAATTATTCTGGAATAGTGTGATGACTACGTTGTATGTCTAGGGTATGTGTATGATGGAGTGTAAGTCATAACAACAACAGACAGATAAACAATTTAATTTATTCCACCACACTTGACAACACTGTGACACTCACATACATATAACACTCTAAAGGATATCTTAAAGGAGTCACTGATAACTTTTCAAATAACAATATGTATTCATTGCTGGCATGAATGAATATGTGTCCTGATTCAACTACAAAGGGAACCAGGAATCACAATCAATTTAAATTACAAGTTATATGTACAGAATTTATCAATATGAATATAGTAGTGACATATATTATTAAAGTATCCTATGTGTGTCAGTTGTGTAGTAGTAATATGAGGTAATACTGGTTTTGTTTTTTCAAGCTCTGTTGGTATTTGTCATCATGACTTCAATAGTTTGTCTTTAGGGGAACTATTATTGGAGATGTTCTCAGTTCCTGATATTAACACAATTTAATTCCCCTCTTAATGTTATTTTTACAAGGTCATTTTAAGCTGGGGGTACATAATTTTGAGCTCAGCTGGCCACATCAGCTTATCTGGCGTGATGGCGGCAGGAACAGACTCCTCTGCTCGACTCTCCCCTCGGCTCTGGAGACACCTCACTGATAGCTAAATGGACCAAGGAGTATGCTGTCCGACTCTGGATTCAGCAAAGCTCTGACCAGGTGCTGCTCAATACCATCAAGACCACGGTCCCTGAAAACAAGAAGGATGTACCTTCTACTTCATAACTAATTGATACTCTAGTTCTACACAGAGCACAATACATCACAAACATTGAGTTCAGAGCGTTAGGCCAACTGTCAGCTTCATCTGAAATACTTTATACCAGCATTAACCTCCTTAATGGTTACTACGCCTCTGCAATTCCAGCATTATTTCTGTCTAATCAACAATCTAGGTGTCAGTGTACTGTTTGGCCATTCCATGCAGTTTTACTTTCCTCCGACACCTTCTGTTCAGGCGGAGCATTATAGGCTTTACATCATGTTTGCTACTGAACTACACATATATACAGGCATAAATTAACAATTCACATTCAATTTTCATTAAAAGATACTGAATGTTTCAAGCTTACCACAATTCATGGAAACAAACACAGATACGTTGATTAGCAATGAATTCTGGCACAATTACTGGCACAAATTCCCATCTGCTTATGTTCCAGGCTTTTATTTAGCAAAAATATGAGCTGGCTTCAACGCACTGTTGCTTTATCAAGCTTATTTGCACTAGTGGTCTCGAACTAACGCTTCTAAGTGAGTATATCAGCGAGTCTGGCCAATCGAGCCACGTTTCGACAAGGGTTTGAAAAAATTTTAACTTCCTACGTCTCCCCTAACAACCAGGATAGCATTTATAGCCCGACTAATCGTGTTTAGCCTTACATATCATTCCAGCCAATCAGTTCAAATGTAACTTGTGGCCCATTTCCCGTACAATGGTGGTGTAAAAAAAATCTACCACTGAGCGATTCTGATTTTGGGTGTTGTCTGACAGCACTATCATTTTATTTTGGCTATAACTTGTTAATTCCTAGACTATTTGCATAACGTTGTACATATTCTTTGTCAGCAAACCCTAAGGAACCCAAATATCCAAATTTAAAAGAGCTAAGTGGCTGCGTTCAAAATATGCAATTTCTAGGATAGTCGTGTAGTTGTTTTTTTTTTTTTATGTGAGAACCGCCACCTGTCCTGCTGTACTGTCAGACTAATGTCAGGATTTCGGACATAAAACAGTAGAATGTCAGGTTTCCCCAATAAGCGTTTTTCAGATTTTAAAACCTAACTCTGGGAAGGGTAGTGAATTTATCACTGTCCGTCTGAAAAAAAATTAGTGCATGTAGTCTTACACGCGTGATGGCAGCATTTGTGTATCGCGCGACGCGTGTTTAGTGTTCGGCTTTCTGCCTCTCCCTTCTCGCTATCCTTTAGTCCATCTGTCTTTTGTTTTTGGTAACATAGTGTAGAAAAAGACATGAATGGAATTTAAAATTTAGGTCAACTTGCATATTTCAAGGTTTTTCTTAGAAAGGCAGCACATTTTATTGTGTGTTTGGGAAACGCGTGTATGTTGCAGAAGGCCTTTAATATCAACGTGAAACGTTACAACCTGCCGACGAAGTAGAAAAGAAGGGGGATTTCGAGTACTGTCATTGTGACAGCACTGTTCTTTACCATTCTTCTTCCTTTATTTATTATATGTATTTATTAGGCTTTTTATTTACTTGATAATTTATATATGTGGATTAGAATATTCCACGACACCAGGTCTACCTGGTTATGTGACGAGGTGTGAGAAGATAACCTTGATAGATGACAGTGTAAAAGTAGGATACGAGGCGGGGGAGAAGGAAGAGAAACAATGGCCCAGTAACCCTGCGGAGAGGAGTGGAGAAAGGAAAGTTAAACAGACAAAATGCGACGCATTTCATTACATCATTGTTATCACAGGGGTAATAACGTGCCTTTCATGTTTTTTCTAGCAGTTTGTATGAATATATATCGTAACGTTCTCTTTCTTAAATTTGTTCGAGCAATTCTTTTGGTAAACTGTTATAATTTACCGCGTTCAAAATGCACTTTCGAGTTAATCTGGTTGATCCCCTTATTGTGTGTGGTACGCTGGAAATGGTTATTTTGCGCTTTTGACTAAATCTTCCTTAGACCTTTTTTTGTATAGTGATTTTTTTTGCTTTCGTGCCTGTGGATTTAGGCCACGCTTTTCTACCTTGTACTCCTTTCTAGATGTAATAGTTTGCCTTTTTAAGTGCCTTAATGGGAGAGGAGTTACACTGAAATGCTTTTTTCGTTATTAATCAAAGGATTCTAATGAAAATGCACGGACTTAAACTACATAAATTACGCATAATGAAGAGTTTGATAGTATTACATCATTGGTTGCCATGGAAACGGCGGCCTTATTGGATTATATTGTTCTATTTCAATTTGCTACGCTTTTCCTATTTGTTAAGCTATGAATACAAAATTAAACAGAGCTTTTATCATTATATTTTAAAACTTTTGTCAGATCGATTTTTGATAACTTTAACAGATTCAAAGTTATAGGACTTTGAATTTAGTATCTATAAATAGTAACACATTTTGCTAAATTTTACATCATTTTTTTTTTTTCAGTAAACCAACAGTGTGTATAGATATAAAAAACCTATGTGACAAAAGTTTTAAATAGCTATGGACAATATATATGCCAACTCTCATGGTCATATTTTCCGTTATTGTAGCCGCGTGCGTAGCACAGGCGATTTGATTTATATGTAAGAAGACTAAAAGATAATTTAGCAGACGATATAGACCGTAAATTATTAGCACCAATTAGGATTTCATTTTAAATAAAAGTATGCAGCAGTACAAGCAGATCATTGTGACCCGCTGTATGTCAAAGTGATTATTTGATAGTTCGCATTAAGAGACTGAAAAAGTTTGCATCAGCAGTGGTTCTCAAAATATATAGGAAAGGCCCCTAACTAAGTACGATGCTAGTAATTACAATAAGTTGAGAAGCATTCATACGCACTTGAAATTATAAAATAATACAGTCAGCATTCGCTCTGTCAGCAGTGATGACAGAATAACGAATTCCTGATTCTTTCCCATGGAAGAGTAGAGGAAAACAAGTGTCGGGTGTAAAATGGTAGAAAAATAAATACCTATGCTTATACAGATTAGAACACACACACACACACACACACACACACCACACACACACACACACACACACAAGGACATGGAGCTTAGAAATTTTAGACAGGCAACTTAATAATTAAGACAACTAAAAATGTAGAAAGTTCATTATAAGTCCGTATGCTGGATTAGCCAGTACATGGACAAATGGTAAAGTAGGAAAGATGTATAGATTTTTATAGATTATGTTTTTATAGATAATAGCTTTAGTAATAATAAATATTAAGAAGAACAATTCTAGATAATCTCAGCTAAAGTTCTAATAACTATAAGTACAGATAACTGGAGAGAGTATTTCGTCGAGCTTCAGAGTTTTGTGTCGACTCTGTAGTGCTCCGACATACTTTGTGGTTTGCATTAGTAGGACGGATTATTTGTTGAGTAGTAGAGTTTGGGATGGGCTCTGAATATTCCGAATAACTCCGAGGAGTGTAACGAAGAGAGATAGTGTTCTCAAGCTGTTAACCAATGACCTTTATCCGCTAAGGTGAATATTGATTTACAAACGGTTCTGAGGCCATTTTAAGGATAATATTATTTATGCGTGTTGACGCTACAGAATATATTGAATATGTGTAACTTCACACCGTTGGTGAAGCAGTTATAGTGAAACAACAGTGTGTGATCCTGCAGACTGGCAGACAATAGATTATTAAATAGTGGTGAATTTTTTCGGGCGCTTAGCCTTTGAAGCCCCTTGTAAGTAAACATCATAAGAACCACTGACTCAAAACTCAATTATAGTTACTGTAAAACTTAATAAGAAACGTTCATTGAATATTAAGGAAGAGGATAAAATTCCTTTACATGAGATTTTGAGAATCGGTGTAACTTGTGAGTTGATATAGTTGTTAACGTAATAAAGAGAACACTGGTTCTCAGGTTTTTGTTCTTATGGAGAACAGAGTATATTAATTGAGAAGAATGAAAGCAGAGGTTCTCAACCTATTAGATGATGATAGGATTAGTAAGTGTAGAACAATAGTAATAGAAATGAAAATTATAATTGTTATATAAGTGTACAGTGCATGCTTTAATATTATTATATTCATATTTTATTTGGTGGAGAGAAATTTTAGTTATCTTAATAAACAAAATTAACTTTATAGTAGTTGTTGTCAGTGAATCACTTAATTGTTGTTAAGAGATTTTGTTAGTTATCGTTGAAGACTATGTAAATAAAATAGTTATTTTTTGTGGTGACTTTGTTAAGTGTCGTTAGTGACTTATGTGCTTTTGTGCTACTGCGAGATGAACTGTGTCAACAAACTAAAGGTGAGAGATGACATTACATTATACGCAATATCACGTGCCAAGAAACACCAACACGTAACTGCATTCTCATCTGGAAGAACCTACCTGGATTGAACAAGGTTGCTCACAATTCTAAAGATTGGTGGTAATCAACATCTAAGGGGTGTAGCCTTTCTGACCACTGACGACTTACATGAACTCTTTTATTAACATAACAGGTGCCTCGTGTTTATACGGTGCAACCCGATATCTTCTGAACGTTGCACAATTGACAAATCAACACACTTATTTACAAACAGCATGTGCGCTGTTACATTATCATTGTTCTGTTCTTTTTGGTACTTCCTGTTAATTTTATTCATACTCTACTCATTGATTTTTCATTTCTACTGTCTGGAGTTCCTGGTTTATTTTCTGTCTTCTTTACATAAATCGGCAAAGTGAAACCAGTTTAAACTGCAAATATACACGGACGCTGCAAATGTGTATGTACTTGCGTGTATCTGTATTTATGCATGTAATTTATATGTATATATGCGTGTGTGTGTGTGAATGGATGGAATAATAATCATATGTGTAAGGGTATGTGTTCCATCATTCATTCATAACCCTCCACTCCCAAAGAAGCATAGGCCTTTAACAAACACATGCCAAGTCCTCCTTTCACGTGCCATTATCTCATGTTTTTTCCACGTTTTCCTCGTCATTTTCACCTCTGTTTCCAGCTCTCTTCTCCGTGTACTTCTTGGTCTACCTCTGCCTCTCTTGCCCTGGGGGTTCCAGAACAAGGACTGCCTTGTAATGCTATCAGCAAGTTTCCTCAGTGTGTGTCCTATCCATCGCCATCGTCTTCTTCTCATCTCTTGTTCCACTGGCACTTGTCTGGTTCTTGTCATCAGTTCCACGTTGGTAACCTTGTCATACAATTTTAATCCTTCTATTCTATGCAAGCACCTATTTATGAAAGTCTGTAGCTTTTTGGTTGTTGTCTTTCTTGTTTTCCATGTTTCAGAGCCATATAATATTACTGACTTCACATTTGAGTTGAAGATTCTTATTTTCGTGTTGGATCCGATTTCTCTTGATCTCCATATATTTCCCAATGCAATGAAAGCCCCTCTTGCTTTTTGTATTCTTATGTTGATATCACTGTCTGCCCCTCCAACTGTATCTATATTGCTGCAAGATATGTGTACGATTCTACATCTTGAAGTGGTGTTTCTTCAAGTTCAACACTGTTATCACTACCTGCATTTATTCTCATTATTTTTGTCTTTTCCCTGTGTATTTTCAGACCCAGTTGCTGTGACCTCTCATCGAGTGTTATCAATTTGTCCTGCATCTTATTACGATTATGGGACAGAAGAGCCAAGTCATCAGCAAAATCCAGATCATCCAACTGCTTAGTCACTGGATTCCATTTCTGTTGTATGTTGTCGACGTTCTCATAAACCAGTCTATTGCTAGTAAGAAAAGAAATGGAGACAAGAGGCATCCCTGTCGCACTCCCGTTTTCATCCCAAACGGTTCTGTAAGCTGTCCTTCATGAAGAACTTTGCATGTCATGTCTTCATATGTTTCCTTTATTAAATTAATGATCTTCAGGGTAAATTCAATTAAATTATGTGAACCATTATGAACGGGGTTGCAAGACATATAACAAAAATAAAACAAGTAAAGGAATTACAACTTTTAAGAATCCACTTTTATTATTGCTACCCAATGCACTTTAAAAAAAAATTCAATTTAATGTTACATATATTCTATTGCGTATAATAAAGTGGATAGACAAATACTGTGACAACTGTCTACTATAAGCTGACTTGTTTTCCGAGCGTGCGATACGATTTAAAGAAACAAAACTAAAATTGTCAAGAAATGAAAAAGAAACAGAAAAAAGACCAGAAAAACTGAAAATTCTAAAGAGCAGATAGCAGGAGAAAGGAAGCCGTAACTTGAACTACGGTTTAAAAAAAAATGCTTCCAGGAAGAGTTTTGGTGGCTGCTCTTCACTTTCTCGTTTCGGCGCAGGTCTCACTGTCTGTCCACATCTTTTGCTAGTAATGTCAACTTTCAACCAATCACACAAAACAAAGAAGTATTTAGGATAGTTCAGAGATTACTCCAGTATCGACAAACGCTGGACTAAAATCTATGTCACTCTTGTATGTGTTATTTCAAGGGTATTTTGGCATGTTATAAGAAAAAGAAAGGTGGAAAACATCGTAACAACAGGAAAGATTGATGGAAATAGAGAGGAAGACAAAGAGGGCAGATACTAGACAGTTTTACATCATGACATGAAAAGAAGTCAACAACAGAATTGATAAATAGTGTTGGAGTCAGGCAGTTATGGAGAGACATCATAGCCTACCTAAGAAGCGGATGGAGTTTGTGGCGAGATGAATGTTGGAAAGAAAATAATAGATATAGTTCTCAGAAATGGAGAAGAGAACTGTGACCTAGTGTAGGGATGGCACTGGACAAGTCAGGTAGTTAGTTAACTGCACAGTTTTAAATGGTAGCTATAGGAGAGAGCTGGGAAGTAAGTCACCTCCTCGCTAGACCTATCCTATGCTTCAAGGGTGTGCATATTAATAGTTGATGTGAAATGTAGCTCGTTTTGTATCCCTATCAATTTAAAATGTTAAATAACTCATAATTTCCACAGAATATCACAATTTCAAACAGAAACTGAAATTTAAATAAAATCAATCAACTGCGATTTATAAAATATATAAGTGCATTTATTAATTAAAATAGAAGTTTGAAAAAGATTATAGATATGTTTTAACACAAATCACAAGTTGGAAAATTATAAAATGTCAATGTCTTTGTTCATCATTTCGGGCAGTTGGTGACTTCTGCATCTTGTTTCTTCAAAGTAATGAGAACTTATGCAGGTCCTTTCACTGCAGACGTTTCTCGTCATACATCAGGTGTTGGTGTCCAGGATACTTAATTTACCTAGACAGGTAGCCACATTCCTACTATCCGGCGAATTGCAGAGGTGGGCCTTGAATCACATACCGTTTAGGCCTCTTATCAGATGCTTTTGTTGTAACTTTCTCGGATAAGAGCCTGAAACATATGCACAGAGTATGGTATATGTTTCCTACCACCAAGACGATCCTCGGATGACAGGCCACTATTGATCAGAATCCTCTTTCAGACAAGACGTGCGTCATACAATCAATAAAATACATCGGTAGACTATAGACATCATTTTCACATGTTTCTGAATTCTGTCTTGGTTACTTCCTTTAGCTCCTAAGTTATAACAAAAGTGGTTTTTCTTTAAAGATATTACATCAACGAAATTTTAAATTGAACGAAAGAAACGAAGGAAGCGAAGAAGCAGTGGAAGAAGAGGAGGGCAAAAAAGACGAACTCGTTGACACCCAGTAGTTTAAAACTAAGCCCTGAAAAGGACTGTGATCTCTTATAGCTAGTATTACGCAGTCCCGACAAGGACTTCTAGCTGCGTTATGCTGTTCAGGATTGTTCAAGTTATATTTAGTTTGGAATCCAATTTGAGTTATCAGCCCAGGGTTTAGAAGACCGAAGACCAAGATTAAGATATCAGCAGGTAATTCACAGTCAATGCTAACATTAATATTAAAAATTACAGTAATTTACAAAACACCAAAATACTTGTAACCCAACGATTAATACAAGTTTAACATATCCTTCAGAAGCAGTATTACAGATCTGAGCTTATCACTTATTCAAGTATGTTTACAAGCAGATCAGCTTTGCTTTTATCAACTATGGGCCATGGCTATGTGGCTTCGGCAAGCGTGTGTCAATCCGCTGATTGTCTTTTCAGCTATGAAATTTCCGAGTCCAGAATTGAATCTGAGCGGGCTTATATAGCCAATCTAGATCTAACACTTTCCTTCTCGGAGGTCCGCGTCGACGTTCACTTTTTCTCTTGTAACTTCCCTGGGATTTCAATACTGTTGTGCGATTTTTCCGACAAAATCCAGATTTCCTCGTCAATTACCAAAGATAGTGATTTACGACTGCCACAATTACATGAATTTGTAGTTGCTGTTCAAATCAAAAAAAAAAGAATTTTTCCCTTCAGGGCATTAATCATAACGTCACAGCCGCGGTAGCATAGTGGTTAGTGCACTGGCTTCCTAGCTCTGTGGTCTATGGTTCGATCCCCAGATGAGGTGGGATTTATTTTGGCCGCAAACGGCTCCTGGGTCGACCCAGCCCCAACTGGGTACCAGAGCAACTCTGGGAAGGTTAAGGCGGCCGGCGTGATGTTGACCACGTCACCCCTAGTGTGCCGATGGTCAAGAAAATATGGGCCTAACACCATATTCGCAATATGCCTCAATGGGCGTGTAACGTGATCCTTTACTTCCCACAGCAGAACTACTGGTGTGCGATTCATAATGTATCATAAAGACACTAGTTTGCATAGCAATTCCAAAGGGTTTTGCCCGTTTCGCTACAGAGTTCCGGCTTGTGATACCACACGTAGCATTATGGATAATGCACTAACTGGTCAATCAATGTAGTTGACACGGTGCTCTCCGTCTATCGTTCTCAGCCGTGACTATATGATCATGATCGAGGACATACCAATATAGAAATAGCCTTTAAGTCAATGCACTTCACTAACGGATATAACATGTCGCTTAGCCATATTTAAAATATTCATGTGACTGATAGCTGTCACCTAGACCAGGGTGGTCTAACTTATTCAACCCCGGAGGGCCACATAAACCCAAAAATTTTAATTCGCGGGCCATTCATGATAAAAAATATTTAAAATAAAAACTCAGTGAAAAATGGATGAAAATTGAAGAGCGGGAATTGAACAAAAAATAAAATAAAACTACAATGAGCATTGAATTTCTATGGAAATAATGTTATTTTTATTCTTAACTCCTAATGGGAAGTTTGGGATGTGGATTTTCTGTAACCAGTCTCGATATCAATGTCAATCGAACAGTTTCGGATGCTGACTGCATTGCTTTCCACCGGACCTTTTGAGTCTAATCTCAAAAGTATTAATTATACCATATAATTAAAGAAATATTTTTTGTATGTGCGCGGGCCACAAAACAATTTACAGGCGGGCCACATGTGGCCCATGGGTCTTCAGTTGAACCACGCTAACCTAGTCACATTTGAAATATACATGTTACTGATATAGCTTGTCACCTCGACACACTTGAAATACACATGTTACTTGTATTCTTTGTCACATAGAGACATTTGAAATACACATGTTACTAGTATTCGTTGTCACAAAGAGACATTTGAAATACACATTTTACTGGTATTTCTTTGTCACAAAGAGACGTTTGAAATACACATGTTACTGGTATTCTTTGTCACATAGAGACATTTGAAATATACATGTTACTAGTATTCTTTGTCACATAGAGACATTTGAAAAATACAAATGACTGGTATAGCATGTCATCTAGACACACTTGAAACATACATGTTATTGATTTATCATGTCACCCCGAGACATATTAAATATACATGTTGTTGATATAACCTGTCATCTACTTATTCTCAAATGAGAAAAATGCATAGTCTATAAAATGGTGAAACGTATAAAAGCTATGAAGAAAAATAAGCAACAGTTTAAAGATCTTATCATCTACAGTCTACAAAGATAAATTCGTAAGTGTACAAAAATACCGCCCCCCGCACACACATACACACATGCAATCTTGCTTTCTTTTATTCAGCCAGACTGAACTCACTTATTGACACTTAACCGTACTCTCAGGAAAATCAATAAAATGTTATTTAACTAGCCAGAATTCTTACGCATGCAATGTGCTGTGCATTAACACCAAATAAACTAACCTACGGGTAACTTGCGTATCTTATTAGCGCTCACTTATCACCTTTTAAGAATAACTTCAGCAGTGCTCTTCATCTTCTCGGAAATTCTTTTATTACGGTATGTCATCCGGGCTAGAGACATCAGAAGGAGCGAACGAACGAACGAACTTTATTTTCAAAGGTTCAGAATTGGGCACGCAGGCCCGTCTAACATTCTGCCCTTCCTTTCTCTCGTCTTCCATACTGAATCCATTTATTCTCACATGTATCTTAAATATTACTTAAATAATAAAATAAACAAACAAACAAAAATACAATAAAACAAAATCTCAACAGTACAATAACAGTTACACACATTTACAGTACCTTATCATAATTAATAATGAACAGGGCAAAATTATTTTAAAACCTACATATGATGTTATATAATTATTTAGAAACATAACTAAATTAGGGTGGCATATAATGTGCACTCATGATGTATTTGAAAAGTCTGCGATTGAATGAATATGGATTAAGCGTGTTTTTAGGTAGTGTTGAAGATTATTCCAGAGAGAGAGAGAGAGAGAGAGAGAGAGAGAGAGAGAGAGAGAGAGAGAGAGTATAACATTTGAACAAAAGTTGGTAAAACTTTTATAAGGGAGACGAAAGTATGAACAAAATAAACAGATAACAAGTCAGTCTTATCGGATGGGAGTGCTCTAGAGAGAGAGAGAGAGAGAGAGAGAGAGAGAGAGAGAGAGAGAGAGAGAGAGAGAGAGAGAGAGAGAGAGAGAGAGAGACAGAGACAGAGACAGAGAGACAGAGAGACAGAGAGAGACGTGGAAACTTACACAAATAACAACAAATGTTATACCACTAAAAAGAAAAAAAGTTGTTAAAGCCTTGTTATTGGTGTGAAAGAGAGTAATAGAAAAAAGGAATCAAACCGTTGTAATGGGAAAACGCGACCACACACACACACACAAAATGTGTGTGATGAGAAACGAAGAAAAAAGACGAAACATTAATGGGGTGAGGGAAAGCCAAGTTATGTTCCGTATTTTAGCCAGAGGATGTTTAGAGAGTGAGGTATCTCTTCCCACATTTCTATTCCAGAAAAGCCTTTCTTGGAGGACAAGCGTTGGCTCCTGAAGAATTTAAACAGGCCCTGAGATTGAACGAACGAATGAAAGATAATCTTTATTTACACAGAACTGATCAAATATGCTACCCCAAATGTTATATTCATGAACTTGGATAGACGGGTGAGCACAGAGAGATAGTTAGAAGGACACATAAACGTATAGATTAAAACACACAGACAGGTAGACAGATAAAAAGATAAATTCTGTTTGATTAGACTAGACCTTAGCCTAAATCCATTCTCAAAAAGAGACAGACGTAATTATCATCGTGAAAGGACTTCTGCTGAATGCACTGTTAAAATAAATGGGATATTTTTGAGAATACATCGATGAGTTTGAATACCTGAGTGCGCTAATAACATCAGGAATGAAGAAACATCTCATAGATATAGAATACAATAATCCAAGGAAAACCAGCGGTGCGTAAAATGAAAAGTATTTAATCCACAAATCTTTGTCAATGCAAGTATGTCCTCAACTCATTTATACAGGATTCGAGGTGCATGAAATCCTCCTATCCTGGTTGCGCCCTTCCCAGTGTACACTGGTTCAGGATTCCCAAGTCCCTCTACACGTACGTTAACGACAGTGACAATATTAATAGTAATAATAATAATAATAAAAGTAATACTATTTAAGGAAAACACATGAAATAAAATAGTCAAAACGTGCGAATAATTCATTAATAAAAACAAACCACATCATTTAAAAAAAAACAAATAAACCACGCATCTATTAAAAATAAAACAAATAACTACTCATAATTAATGATAAACAATAAAATAATACAAACACAACGATACGTGAACACTGTTATTAATAGAAAACAACAAATTTGTAATATGAACTGTTACCACCTACAATAATCAATTGCAAATATGTATTTGAATATAATACAAAAGTGAAAATAAAATTACATTAAATACCTTAATTATAACCGATAATTAGGTTGTGCGTGGAAGACTAAAATGGTAGATGAGCAAAGACAAAGGATCATCTGATGCTAGCCCGCTCTACTCCCATTTCCTTTTAAAGAAAAAAATTACAATGCAAGTCAGTTATATATTTATATGTAGTTCATCCTGTCATTCGGAAGAATGTCATGGAGAATTATAAAACAGGCGTGAAAACTATTGAATGCCGTATTTGTGAAAAATGTTACGAGAACCATGGGCAGCTACATTGAGTTATCACGATGTCCTGATTAAGGTTAACTCCCAAAGGAATCATACTACTCATATTTAAAGTAAGCAATCCACTTTATATTCATGTGACTGGTATAGATCAATCAGTCAACACTCTTTTGCTCCCCAAGGAGAATAGGCCTTCAACAAACAAATACCATGTCCTCCTGTCACGTGCCATCAGCTCAAGTTTTTTCCATTCTTTCTTATCATTTTCACTTCTGTCTCATGTTCTCTTTTCGTTGTCTTTTTGGTCAACCGCTGCCTCTCTTAACCTGGGGATTCCAGAACAAAGCCTGCCTTGAAATGCTGTCAACAGTTTTCCTCATTGTGTGTCCTAGCCATCGCCAGCGTCTTCTTCTCATCTTTTGTTCAACTGGCACGTGTCTTGTTCTTGTCATCAGTTCCACATTACTGACCTTGTCATCCTATTACAATCCTTCTATTCCACACAAGCACCCGTTTATGAAAGCATGTATGACTTCAAGAAGGATGTTGCACCATGTAACAAGGGATAGGACAAACTTGAACAAATTGTATCAGCACGGGCCTAATTTCGATCACAGCTTCAGGGATGTCCAGGAGTTCGGGAAGTATTTTCCCCCACAAGGGGTTAGGACAAACTTGAACAAAATTGATGAACCTTTTTTTTTTTGTATTTGTCATCGCAGATCTGTGTTTTAAAAAGGCAGGTCTGAGGTTTATATTACCAAGATGATATCTCAGTGGTTTCAAAGCGTCGATCCGACTCTCCCATCTTGTTTCACTCAATGGCTTAACAGTTACGACTAAGTCTGATACATGTCTAGTTAGAATTTGCCAACGCTGAGTCAATGCCGAGAAATAATTATGGATCTGTTGAACCACACTGAAGAAACACGTTGCTTCCAGACAACACTTAGCGCCATCATTGACTACCAGGTTTAAAGAGTGGGCATTGGCGGGCACAAAAAGGCTCGTGATTGTCACTTGCATTTTTTACACAGGCTGGCAAAACTAGTCTGTATAAAACTATGCCCCTCAAAGGTCAGTGCTGCGCCCTTCTGAAGTCTGCGCCCTTGGCGGCTGCCTAGTTCGCCCCCTAGGCGACTGCCTATTTCGCCTAACGATAGCACCGGCCCTGGGTGTAGAAAATACCAAAGAGTCTTAAAGGTGGTACTGGCTGCAAAAAATGAGAAGCTCAGCAGCAATAGTTAAACAACAACAACAGCCACTGACTGACTAAATAATCATTGACTAAAGGGCAGCAAAAACTCTCCCTACTTTGCTCGGTCGGTGGCCACCCTTTGTACGGTACCCCAACTCCGTCTCATGTTTTTCTCATCTCGGCCGCCATATTTGTTCTGTCAAGTTGTTTTTGGTCGGCCTCTGTTTTGGCCTTCCTTTTGAGGTCTGTCTATAAGCACAGCCGTTCTAGACTTGTGCCGTTACTTATGTATACTTTGGTTGCAACTTCCAAATTCACTCCTGTTTTATCCATTCTGCCACCGTGAAGCAGTTAAATTAGATTAGATTAGATTACATTAGATTACATTTGATTTGAGATAAGCTAAGATAAGAAAAGATTAGATTAGATTTGATTTGATTTGATTAGATTAGATTAGCATAGATTTTAGTAAGGTTAGATTATATGTTCATTGTTAAATATAAATAAAAATTGACCTAAGGATAAAAGATGAACCGGTATGAAAAGCTAGAGGAAAAATTTGTGAAGCCAAACTGCGTGCGCGTGCGCATGAATATTTATGCGAGATGTTCAGAAATAGCTCTTACCAAACACGCTGTTATCAGGGTTGCCAATTTGGCTTTTTTGACGCCAAATTCCACAAATCTAACTTTTTTTTTTTTACTATTTGGCTTTATTTATTTATTTATTTATTTTTTTTTTTTTGTGACGGTGTTTGACTTTTTGTCACAGCTTTCACAGTTTTCATCTGGCAACCCTGTTTGTGAGTGTTTGTGTTAAGATGTTTAGTTCCCGGTGGTCTCTGAGTAGACACTGAAATAATAAGACTTCTACAACCTCAGGAAGCTGAACAGAGGTTGGTGAATGAGGCTGGCAACCTCATCATGTAAAAAAAAATGCTACAGAAACCACTACAGCACGATCACATGAATACTTTTATGCATGCTCCGTGCAAGAGGATAAGCTATAGTGGTGGATGCATTCTCCGTAAGGAGGCAATGAATGAATGAATATGTCCATGTACACGTCAGGAAATGTTTGTGTGGCGTGTTCTTCTTTTATCGCAGCCCCCTGAAGAGCATAGGCTCTAAAATGGACATTTGTGTGAGGGAGCTATAGTGTTCTGTTATTGTGTGCGTGCTCGAAAACATTCGTGTTTGCGTAAAGGAATGTATGTAAGTGCGTGTGCACGTGTGTGTAAGACATAACAAAATGTCTTGTGTTATTTGAGAGCTTCAAGTGGCGGAGTAGTTAGATCGCTTGCTTCTCGAGGAAACGTTAACGGGTTCAAAATAGTGTAGAGTCACGCTTCAGTCTACCCAACTCTAAAAAGGGTATCTGAGAAGACAACGGTACAATAGAAAGGAAGAGGAATGGTCACTCAACCTGATAGAGCTTAAACCTAGTGAAAGTGAGGATCTTCCTGTCACATGTCATCAGTGAAAGTGAGGATCTTCCTGTCACATGTCATCAGTGAAAGTGAGGATCTTCCTGTCACGTGGCTTCAGTGAAAGTGAGGATCTTCCTGTCACATGTCATCAGTGAAAGTGAGGATCTTCCTGTCACGTGCCATCAGCTCAAGGTCTTTCCATGCCTTCTTCATGCCCTGCATGTCTGTCTCCAATTATCTTCTCCGTGTGTTCCTTGGTCTCCCTATACCAATCTTACCCTGGGGTTTCCCTAGCAAGGACTGCCTCGTAATGCTACTAGCAGTTTTCCTCAACGTGTGTCTTCTCCATCTCCCGCGTCTTCTTCCCGTCTGTTGCTTGACGGCACTTGTCTGGTTCTTGTTATCAATTCTAGGTTATGATCTTGTCATCCCATTTCAATCCTTCTATTCTACGCAAGCATCCATTTGTGAAAGTCTGTAGTTATTTTGGTTGTTGCTTTTGTTGGCGTCCATGTCTCAGAGCCACACAGTAGGACTGACTTGACATTTGAGCTGAAGATTCTTATTTTTGTGTTGGACTTCATTTCTTTTTAATATCAAACAGTAAGAACACAATAACTTCACGACAAGATGATTGGTCGAAGAGTTAAGAACAGTCAATCAGAACACGGCGTCAGCATTCACAATAAGTCAGTTAGAACATAGTTAGAACACTCCGAGCATATAAACCGCCAAAACATGACGTGCAAATAATTATGTTGCGCTATGTCTGCTGCTTGAACTGGTGACGGCATTAATTCTCCTGTAGTCATTTCATTTCTTTCCGTTCCATTTCAACTTTTTTGGATCTTTGTAGTCACACTTATCAAGGCTCATGTTCAGTGCACCACGAAAAAAAAAACGTAAAAGCCTGTTTTCTTTTTCAATTGCTGTTCAATTTAGCTTTCTCGGAGCAGTGCGCGCCATTTCTGTGTAACTCCGAAAACACGTCATGAAATTATTGCCAGTCGTGTGCATTCTTTTAATGAATGTATAATTTGGTTTCACGGTTCCATGCGCACCTTTTCCCGATTTTCCCGAAAATATGGTGGGATTTTTTTCTTCATATTTCATTATAATGTTTCACCTCAGACAATTACAGTATTACTATTGGGCTAATTTAATAAAAATCTTCACAGTCATTCAGTAAGGAGACCATCCGACAATGGTAACAAAATCCAGACCTTCTAATGCGAACCTGGAAGACAGGAACCAAAAACGGGTGATTTTGCTACATAAGGCGATTAAAAAATAAAGAAGTATAAATTGAGTTTCTTTAGGGTCTCCTCTCTTTCATCTTTGGACTAAAAATGAATTTCCGAGACGCATCATCGCTAATGGGATTTCCTTCCAACCCTTGACAGGAGCTACGGAAGAATACGAGGGTTTAAAGGACCGTTAGAGGGAAAAAAGTCAAATTTAAACGGTAACGGTTTCTTGGGACCGGAAACGCCGACGCCCGGGTTTGAACCATGAACACCTGGTCGCCAGTACAACGCCGAAGCCATTACACCAGCGCGGCTCCCTTACATAAGGCGATTAAAAAATAAAGAAGTATAAATTGAGTTTCTTTAGGGTCTCCTCTCTTTCATCTTTGGACTGAAAATGAATTTCCGAGACGCATCGCTAATGGGATAAATAGCTCTTGACAGTGTACGGAAGAATACGGCAAAGACGCTTTAGAGGGAAAAAAAACTGGAACGGTGTTGGGACCGGAAAGCGAGGCTGGGGGGGGGGGGAAGGGGGGGGGGTTGATGGAGAAAACTGACAGTTACTAGGGACCCGGATATTAGATTGTGACGTTGTCAAGGTACGCAGCAGGCAGAAATCAGCTGAATGATTGGGTACCTGGAGTTATCTAGATTACAACGGACCGACGAGGAAAGTAATTTATTTGGAAACTGTTATTGTGTTACCACCGCCGCAGTAATTATTGTTTATTGCTATTGTCATTTTTTATGAGTAAGTTGTCGTTGTTTCTGTTTTGTTACAACATCTTACTCTGTAACTTGTCCCTACTTTGAGAAGCCGTATTTTTAGTTGTGTTTGTTGTTGTTATACATAAATTTTTGAACGGCCGAGGACTAGATTGGAACCAAGCCGTATTTTTAGTTGTGTTTGTTGTTGTTATACAAAATTTTTGAACGGCCGAGGACTTGAAAAAAAACAGCTGTTAGAATGGTTTGGGGGGGTTTGACAAAAAAATGAAAAACAGGTTTGAACGGCCGAGGACAAGGCCTTCGTCAGAAAAGGAAAAGTGAAGCCAGGAGGAAGAACAGCTGATAGAAATTGTATAGCGCTCTCTCCCATTGTACTCCACGTCTTACCGCAGTTCCCCTCAACTTCCTCGATAGAATTGTATGGCGCTCTCTCTGTCAAACCTCTACACACCAGGGTAGAAGAGAGACGACTAAGTAAGTTTTTAAACACGCATTTATCGTTGACTTTACGGAGGTCGTTATCGTGAGATGATGTAATAACAAAGGTTTCTTCCCTCTTTCAAAATCTCACTCGTGTCTTCTCTTCTACAGTCCATTGTCTTAACTGCGTCACTAGCAATTTTTTCCAATTATTTTGTTATCTTTATTAAGATGTTTCCCTTCTTCATTCATGATATTCTCTTTTTTTCGATTTTATTGTTAATACTGCTGCTCTGATTATTTTTCCTTGTACTCCTTTTTTCTTTTTATTCTTACGTATCTTGCGTTTCTTGCCATTTGAATTCACTGGGTTTACTAAGAGAACATAAATACAGCAAACAAAACACTCTTAAGTTATCGTCTGTTATTATTATTATTTTTCCCCACACGTACGCAACTTTAGATAAGTATGCACGCGGACTTAACGATAAGTAAAATATTTCTCAAATTGTGTGATTAGGTCTTAATGAGACAGGCAGTGGAAATTATTGAATTTAGATGTTCTAATAATTGTGTCAGTCTATTTAGTCTAATCAGTCATCCAGTTAATAAATCTATCTATCTATCTATCTATCTATCTATCTATCTATCTATCTATCTATCTATCTATCTATCTATCTATCTATCTATCTATCTATCTATCTATCTATCTATCTATCTATCTATCTATCTATCTACAGTAGAAAACTCTATCTATTATCTGTCTGTCTGTGGGTTTACCTCCTCTCTCATCGTTCGGATCTATCTGTTCGGATCTGTTATCTGGATTACATTGATCTATTTGTCGAGTACATGTACTTTTTCATATTTGACTAAAAATCTATTTTAACCATCTATTTTTAAGGAAGCCAATACTATCTATATTTATATTTACTTGTATTATTCCTTTCTTTATAAATCCGTCCTTAGCCCATCTATTTTTTTGTCCGTTTACCAAGCAGTCAGTGGCCATTACGCCTAGCTGGCGTCTTAGGGCAACAAGAAATTATCCGTTGTTCCGTTACGCCTAAAGGCGTTTATTGGTACAACAGAATATTAATTGTTGTTTCCGTAATCAATGTGACTAGCAAGCGGGTGATCAGCCCGCTGTGATATTTACTTGTACTGTAATAATAATACCCACACTGTATTAGATCACTGTATCACCAAAATCTTTCATTACACTGCAGTGCATGTACTACTTGTATTAATTATTTTTTTTAAGAAAGAGAAATGTTTTCAAAATAACATTACAAACGATTCAAAACCAGGCGCAACTTACGTATACATGTACTTGCACAGATGTAGCCCACTATTTAAAATAATGCGGAATCCTCTTTTGCACCAAACTGGATAGTCTCCTTTTGGCTGCTAAGTCCCGCATTCTCTTCAACAGCAGAAGCTGTGTAGGACAGCTGTCATCTTCTTGCTCGTACCAAGCCATCGCTGTTTCTAGTGCTATAAAGGCCTCTTCAGGACTTTGTCGACGTTTTGGGTTTTCTTCATAATCTACAAGTACATCATGTACTTCTGAGGAGTCTTCATCATCGGTCACTACATGTATTTGGTTTTCTTCTTGCACAAAAGACAAAATTTCTTCGTCATTCAAAAACTGAAAACCAGAATCATTATCATTTTCTAGCCACATGTGTGCATCATCTTTGTCAACAGGCCGAAAATCCGGGCATTGCTTGAAACAGTTCCACAACTTCATTTATACAATCATCATTTGTGTCCACTACAGTAGTTTCATTTCCTCCTTTTTTTTCCCAAGCAATCTATTCCAAGCCTTGTTGAGATTATCTTGTGACAGGGTGGTCCAAGCATCAGCTAACATATAGCAGCAGTCTTTGAGATTAAGCTTTTTTGGAAAACGCCACCACACTTTCTTCATCTTCAGCCAACAATAAACGACGCAGGACTTCCTTCTTGTACATCTTTTTAAGCTTTGCTATAACACCCTGATCCATTGGTTGAATCAGTGCTGTTACATTGGGAGGCAGAAAAATTACTTTAAAATTTGCATCAACTGCATTCAATGTATCCGTCTCTGGATGAGATGGTGCATTGTCCAGTAGAAGAATTACTTTTCCAGTTTTCTTTTCTTGTTCTCTCAACCTCTTCACATTTGGGATGAACTGATTTGTATACCAATCAAGAAATATTTCACTATTCATCCAAGCACTCTTCTGTGCTTTGTAGCACAATGGGAGACATGTCACATTCTTTAAACAACGTGGTTTTTTGGCTTTACCGATCATTAGCACCGGTAAACGATGACTTCCACTGGCATTAACGGCTACCAAAATTGTTACTCTCTCTTTGCACTTTTTAAACACAGGGGAAGCTGCTTCGCGCTGAGATGCAAGTGATTTTTGAGGCAATGATTTCCAGCATAAGCCAGTCTCATCGGCATTATACACATCATCGAGTGAATAACCTTCTTCTTCCAAAAAAGCCAAGAATGTTTCTTTAAAATTTTCAGCGGCAGTTGCATCGCTAGATAAGGATTCTCCTTGGATCTCCAATTCTCGTATGCCATGACGAGATTTAAAGTTTCTTAACCATCCCTGGCTAGCCTTAAAGTCAGGAGGACAGTCAAGTTGATTGTTGAACTGAAGTGCCTTTTCACACAATAGAGAACCAGAGATAGTTTCCCCTTTGCTTCTTCTTTGCACAAACCATATATACAAAGCCTCTTCCAATTTCAAATCTTTCGCATGTCTCATGGTTTACGTTTCTTCGACCCATTTTCACTATCCAATTTCGATGCAAAACTCATAATTTTATCCTTTTTACTTTTGATGTCAGAGACGGTAGCTTTCCCAACATTGAAAATCCTCGCAAGTGAAGATACAGTTTCACCTTTTCCTAGTCTCTTGATAATTTCTGTTTTCGTTTCAATTGACAAAACATTGCGGTTCCTTTTATATGCTTTAGGCCTTTTGGAAGATGCCATATCGCACAAAGAAATACTTGCACACCAAAATTATTCTGCTGTAGTAGCAGACACAATTATTTTAAGTTGAACTGTCTGTTTAGCCAGTGTTCTGCCTAGAACGCACACGTACACTAGATTGGTAAACCAGATATTAACTGACTTTATGATCTAACTGACTTCCTGTACGTAAGCGACCGACAATTAGCCCATTCCATCCTCTACAAATTGTTCGCACACATTTGAAGCTTGCAGCATCAAAAGATTCAAAAAATGTAGTCTAGATCGATGACTGGTGGCGCCTGATGAGTTTTTTTTCTCGAAAAAACTCAAGAAATGTTCGGATAACTGGATGTTAATAATTGGGGTTGGATAAATGGGTTCTACTGTATCTATTTATCTTTCTATCTATCTATCTATCTATCTATCTATCTATCTATCTATCTATCTATCTATCTATCTATCTATCTATCTATCTATCTATCTATCTATCTATCTATCTATCTATCATATATCTATTTATCTATCTATCTACCTACCTATTTATCTATTTATCTATCTATCTATCTATCTATCTATCTATCTGTCTGTCTGTCTGTTTACCTCTCTCTCTCTCTCTCTCTCTCTCTCTGCCTGTCTATCTATCTGTTAAATCTGTCTTTTTGTCTATTTGTCGATCCGTTTCTGTCTTTCTATTTGTCTCTGACTATCTATCTATTTTTAATGTAGCCAATCTATCTTTATATTTATATTTAATAAATCCGTTTATCTATTACTATCTTTTTTTAATCTGATTGTCTGCCCATCTATTTTTTTGTCTGTTACTCTGTTTACCTGTCTAACAATCTGCCCTCTTGTTAGTCTGCCTACCGTCTATGTCTACTTATCCAGCCACATTCACACACTGTCATATCCTGTGTATTCTATAATATAAAATCCCAGCTTTTTCTGTCAGTGCGTAACGCTAAGGGATGCAACTTTGGTTGAAACTTAGACATTAATTGTATTGTTTCCCTTATTTGTACTCTCCCGAAAATAGTTACACTTACCAAAGAAGAATGCGCAAATGACGGTGTGCAGAAAAATATTTATTAATAAAATAATTTATATAGATCTTCTTTTTTCTCCTTTCACTCATAATGGAGCATGGAAACACTGCTGCATCTTATCTTCTTGCAGGAAGCCTACATCAAAACATATATGTGCTCTTGCAGCAACAATTTCTGTAGCTTTTTCTTTTACATGATGAGGTTGCAAGTCCCATGCAAATATAGGTCTGTAAGATGGATATTTTAGACTAACAAATACACCAGTTACACAACCTACCAGTCAGAGAATTGTAAAGAATTTACACATCTCGATAGGAAAGTAAATAGAGATTTGGACGGCCAGTAGGACATTATGCTAAGCATACAAAATCATGTCTTTAAATTGCGCCACACTATCAGATACACTGTTTCATTAAAATCAAATGAGATATTTAAGATCAATTTCTTACTCGAATGTTGTAAAACAATTCACAAACGGCACTGTTACTAAGTTCCATTACTTTCAAAACAACGGCGAAATACAGAGTTAAATAGATTTTTAGACCAGATGCACAATTTGCTGACTTCATGTTAACAGAAACCCTGATGGAACCGCTAATTCTCGTAAAAAGGTAAAGTTAATCCCAAAGCAGAAACTGCCATAGGGAAGCGAAGTGTTAGAGATTTCACAATACTAGGTCCAGCTTTATTTAACTGGGGTGACCAGTTTCCTTCCCCGCTGCTTTTGCCTTCAGTAACTCAAAAGTAGAGTCAGGTACCCATTTGCACCTGGGTAAATTGTAGTGTGACGCTACCAGGTTTCGATTCCGGAACCCGATATTTGTGCCGCTAGAGGAAAGCGCTGTAACCGTATAGCCGATCACTAACTATAACAGCGGGAAAAACACAAAACGAAACACACACACACTCACACACAAAGATTGCGTTAGCGAAGGTGTATCCTTGAGAAACTAGGAAACTCTATGGACTTTAAATATACTTTATTTATTTATTTATTTATGTTATGATGAAAATTTTGTCTTAACGAGTTCATACCCAATGAAGCATATTATCGCTACCACCGCCCTTCTGCATTCCAAGTTCTTTGATTGAAAGCTGCCTTGCCTTCCGAATTATTAATTACTGAGCGCGTGCGATGTGGCAGCGGGAATCGATAAAACCGAGACATTTTTTTATGACACAACTAACATGACATCTAACGTTTATATTGTTTAACCTGATGTTTACGATGTTTTTGGTTGTCAGGAAAATATTATTCACGAAAAGAACTTGCACAACAACAATTACTATTATCACTGCTCCCACAACGCTATTATCATTATTACTGCAAACATTTATCTCATGCCCAGAAATAATCCGGGACTGGCTAATCTCTCACACCAAGCGCACTCGCCTTCCCTGGAGGGATTTACCAGGAAACAAACTAAAATTAATGAACCTTGCGGTTGTTGTCAGTAAGATAATGATGAGGATTGGAGTTATGATCCTGATTATGATAATCTCTATATGTTAACATATAGTTTTTATTCAACATTTTCCTTTCCTCTCCTTTATGGAGCACGCAACGAATAATATATCTCATCCACTTGCAAGAACCCTGCACCCCGGGTTGTTGGAGTTGGCTTAAAAAAAATATGCGACTCCAACTTTTGACATTTTAGAAGTCCAATTCTGACTCCCGACTCCGACTATGGCCTTTTCACAAATCATTTGGCATAAAACTTGGAGTCCAGACACTTTTTTTTTTTAACCGACTCCGACTGCACTAAAAAATGACCGACTCCACGAGTGCGACTCCCTACTCCGACTACAACTCCACAACCATGCCTGCACCAAGCATTCACAATCTCTGGCAGCGGTTGTTTCTGTAACAATGAAGTTTACATGATGACATTGCCAGCCTCATTTTAATCGCTTTCTACGACATGCCTGAGGGAGTAGTTGTGCTATTCTTTCGTCATCAGAGACACCCCCCCCCCTCCCCAGCAACTACATGAGGCACGTTAACATAACCATGTCATTATCTTCTTCTTCCCTTTCCCTTTTCGCTCCTTACAGAAAACAAATAAATTGCCAACGTTATGGCCTTCGTCGATGGCAAACGAACAAAAACAGTAAAGAAAAGTAAGACAACAGCTATTCTAAATGCATAAAATATTATGCATGGAAATTATGCCTAAGCAGTTGAAGCAAATTTTATAGCTTACAAAAACGGTGGTTTTGTACTAGATGGGTTCTATACTCATATCTATTGTCATGCGAAGTAGAGCCTGTTGCTTAGTACTTGATCTGTTTTGATAACAATCTGCAAGTTTCTCTCACATGTGTCTATGTGTGGTTTCTTTCAATTACACGACTGTAATGTTTTGTAGATCGATGATCATTACGTGATGAGTCTTGGATACTGAAGAAACTCAAGAAATGTCAAAATGGCGAATGAATTTTTTAAATAATTATTTTGCTACCCCAGGGTTACGATTTTTTATTCGTTTCACCCGTTGCCAGGTAATGAAATGCGCCAAGTTTTTTCAACTGCTTTGTATTTCCATTTAGGGTGTTAGTGCTGGAAAGATTTGGTGGTAACCTCATTACTTCCTCAGATCTGTTAGTGCCAGGAGGTGGTGTTTCTTCCTCACGTCTATTGCAGTGCTTGTAGTATGGTGTAGTCTGAAGTCATTGTGCCGATGTTTGTTGAGGGGTAAATGTCTTGTTTGCAACCTGAAAATTGTACTCTAATCTCTGCTGTTTAAGTTCTCGATTCTGCCTTTGGAGTTTGCTTGAGATTTCTCCACATATAATGTTTTTGTAAAAGGTCAAGGTAGACCAGTAGCAAATACTGCCGTAGGGGAATGAAGTGTTAGAGACTTCACCATACTAGGTCCAACCTCGAGAAGTGGGTGGACAAGTTCCCTTCCTGACTGCCGTTTTCTTCCCTAACTCAAAGTCGGGTACCCATTTACAGCTGGGTTAGTTTGGAGCATGTCGGTACCATGATTCGAACCCAGCACCTTTGCCGCGAGAGTCCGGCGCTCTAAGCACTCTGTCAATCGGACGCTCACATGCTTTTGTAGGTTCTTAAATTATTGGGAATATTCGGTTGTCGCAAGTGTCCTCCTCTTCTCTCTCTCTCTCTCTCTCTCTCTCTCTCTCTCTCTCTCTCTCTCTCTCTCTCTCTCTCTCTCTCTCTCTCTGTTTTTTTAGCCTGTTTGTCAGCATGTGATTAAAAAAAAATACAACTCATACTATGAACAACAGTTAAATCAAAGGGAAATATAGAAAAGGAAAACGGTATTTCAAAATCACTGCTAGCAGCAACAAAACAATGAAAGAAGTGGAGCTAAATTCATTGGTCGTAATCTTGCAAAAGAAGTCCTGAAGGAAGACAAACCAGGGAGTGACCTACGGCGTCGAAATAGTTTGGCAGCCACTAAATTCATATATTAAACAATGTAAACAAACATAAAACAAAAACAAGGAACAGTTGATTATATAATGAGAAAAAAAAGAGAAGAAGAACAGAAATGGTGACTTCACCTAGAGCTATTTGTGCACCAGAACCTGCTTTGCCTGGTCAATTTGCTTACAACGGGAAATATAGTGGGGAAAACAAGACAGAGAAGGATCTAGGAAACATGGCAAATATGAGTGAGAAAGTATCAAGTATTTTAGATACATGAATGATCACAGACTGTGTCATTTATTTAGTCTGTTTTGTTTTTCTTAGAACGTAAGAGGCGCAATTTCTATTCTGGGCTGGGGGTTTTTTTCCCTCAACTCTGCGCGAGCCGATTTTATTGCCTTAGCTTCCTTAGCTACCACTTTTCTCGGTATTCTCCTTCAAAAACACATACAGTTGTGAGGACAATTACAGACCTCAAGATCTTTTGTATTTGGACATGTGGCCTAATATAACTGACGTACAATGGGTCTAGGTTCAACGGAGCACGCCTCGCCAAAACGAGGCTTTTTTAAAAAATACAGTTTTGAGGGAAATAATAGTCGACGTCTCCAGATAAAACAGATGATGAATTTTTTTTAATCAATCTGATATAATCCTTTCAAGAGGTAAAGGCGTGTGATTTCGAAAAGGTCATATGCTGAAGAAATCACATATAAAGATCACAAGGGAATATTTGTTCTGTAATCCACAGTGAAGAAGACATAGTGTGCGACCACAAAAAACTCACGAAGAAGAGAATTAAGAATCATACATAAGAAGACAAAACAAATATGCGAAAAAAAATAGGTGGCCCCTGATAAAAAATGCTGGAGAAAACTGACCAATGGCCAAGACTAAAACGGAAGCTGAAAAGCAAAGCATGAAAAGTAAAATGATATGGTTTTGAATTGTTATCCCTCGCAGCATATCTTTTCTTCTATTTGTTTTTCTTTGTTAAATGTGAACATGTTTACTGCATCTTGCTGGAAGATCTTGTGGTCTAGGGGTTAACACGAAGTTAACTTTTACTTACTTAGTTGTTCCTATTCTACCTTGGGGTGAAGAGGCACCACATTATCCTACCGACTGTCTTCCTCCTGGCCTGGTTCCAATTTCGTCCTCGGTCCTTCAGAGATTGTCTAATGTTGTCCTCCCAAGGAACTCTGGGTCGTTCTGGAAGTCTAGATCCCTGCCTTTTGGTTTCCCATACTTGTCATGGTAACCGATCTTCTCCCATTCTGCAGACATGGTCAAACCATTGTAATTGGGACTGTTCCACTTGGATCTTCAGGGGTTAGAACGAGGATTAACTCACGAGATGAAAAATATCAGAATGACGATTGTCGGCGCTGTCTTGTTTCAAATCTAAAAATTCAATTGTTTCAGATGTTCTAAATCTGCTATATTAAACGACGATATTTACTATTTTACTTATTAACAATAGCGCAACGAAAACAACAGTATTTGAACATACTAATGAGGGTGTCTAGATCAGCTAAAAACATTATATAAGCTAACCGAAGGGAATGCGTGAAGCAAAAAAAATAATAATAATAATAATAATAAGAATCATATTTCCTTTTATAAACTACTGTAAAGACAATCTGTGTGTACTGGTTGGATCTATACTACCAATACCCTCTAGCTCCCCAAGGAGCATAGGCCTGCAACCAACACATGCCAAGTCTTCTGGTCACGTGTCATCAGCTCAAGTTCTTTTCACGTCGTCCTCATCATTTTTACTTCTGTCTCCAGTTCTCTTCTTCATGTGTTTTTGGTCTGCCTCTGCCACTCTTTCCCTGAGAATTCAAGTACAAGGACTACCTTACAATGCTATAAACACGTTTGTGTCCTATCTATTGCCAGCGTCTTCTCCTCATCTCTTGCTCCACTGGCACTTGTCTGGTTCTTGTCATCAATTTCACATTGGTAACATTGTTGTACCCTTTCATATCCTTCTATTCTACGCAAGCACCCATTTATGAAAGTCTGTACCTTTTTGATTTTTTTTTTTTTTTTTGTTCTCCATGTTTCAGAGCCATACAGTAAGACAGACTTGACATTTGAGTTGAAGATTCTTATTGTTGTGTTGGGCTTGATTTCTCTTGATCTTCACATGTTTCCCAGCGGAATGAAAGCTACTGTTGCTTTTTGTATTTTTATTTTGATATCATTGTCTGTCCCTCCAACTTTGTCTATACTGCTGCTATGTGTAATTTATATTACAGATACATATTGTCTATATTATTACAGATAATTTATGTAAGGTATAATCTATATCTTTATTAAAGATACATAATGTCTACATTATTATAGATAATAATAAGGATTACAAGGAGCAAGACCTAGGGACACAGAGAAATAATATCGAAAGATGGAGCAACGCACTGAGGGTTCCACAATTCGATGTTAAACATTTCTACAGAAAATCTTAAGTGTATAATTATGTGACGAGTCATAATTAAGTTGTTAATTTTCCTGTGACCACCTTTGCTCCCTGCCCTGTGCCATTCCTTTCTCCCTTTTCATCCGCTCATTATCATTTGCTTACGTTCAAGTCTATCGATACTATCTTCACCTTGCTGGGTTGACTCCGGGTATTTTACCGGCCTGCCACCCGTCTGACCTGTTTATCTTCTTTGTGGCCGTCGGCGCTTAGCAAGAAGTGGAACAAAGCCGCCTTTGAGTTGGTTGTGTTGGTCGCAAGACTTATTGTGTAAGCCAGACGGATTAAGCTGTCTATCCACGCATTAGATTGCATAACTACTTCTGCTCATCTGGTGATGAGTGTAATAGTGGTAAATCGTATTGTCATTTGAGAGATAACGTGGAAGCGACATGCAAAAACACAGCTCATCCTTAAGTTTATCGTGATTTGACAATCTGGACGACAAACATACCATGTAACGATTTCCGGTAGATGGCTTGTTGTAATAATCAAAGATTAGAAGAGATCATCGGATGTAATCATTAAGACCAGGTCAGTGCTATAACGACTTCAGTAAGTGTAACACTTAAAAGGAGCAATCCTTATATGATCAGAAAGTAATGTTCAGAATGAGTGGGATGAGGTACCGTTTACAAGAAAATAAGACACCTTACCTTAGAAGTTGGTTTAAGATTTGAAATTAAACCAAACTAAAATTATGATTGGGTCTCACCCAACAGAACCTCACAAGGTGACATTTGTACGTGGGCAAAAAATTAAACTTAAATCCTACCACGGCATAAGATTTCCGTGCTGCATTTCCTTACCTGCATTAGGAGATCACAGACAGCCAGGATAAGCAGTAGTACTAAGGATTCCATTATAGGACAGACGAAAGAACTACGACTACCTTTTAAAATTAAAAATGAGTAAAGTTCAGTTTCGTACTTAGCACCCCAAATCCGAGTAAACTTCCCCACGTGTCAACAGTTAAAAAAATTAACTCACTGAGGGACGTCTGCATCTTAAACAGCTGGAGTACGTTCTTCGGCCATCTTGTGCAACAAAGATTATAATTCATCCAATATAGAGGGGTAAGTTGTAGCACCTAGAAAAAGGAACTAGAAACAGACACGAAAAAAAAGATGTGAAAAGACATTGAGAGGATGGCACAGGACAGCAAGACGTGGCATAAATTTGTTGAAGGTCTGTACTCCGCCAGGAACTGAAAATGTTTATGATAATAAATGAAAAGGTCCCCATCAGGGACAAAAACTGTCAATGTTTTCCATTGTACAGAAACCTTGAACATCTTCACACACTAATTGTAGCCATCGATTTCCGTTGCTTCCATCTCACTCACTGTCACTTTGTTAATTTTATTTCTGGATCAATTTTCTCCTTTTTTTTATAATTCTTGCCAATATCTCAATCACACTGATGAATCTGGATTCAGTTACTTGGGTCTGTATCGAAGTAATGACCGAGTCTGAAAAAGTAATGAAATCTTTACTTTTTTTATTGCCACGCATTCAGTTACTTGATTTCGATCCAGTGGTCTCTGAAGAGAAAAGGAAAGAATGGGATCACTTCTGCCTCATGCATCACATAAGAGGCTACTAATGTGCACGGGAGTGGCAAACTCATCATGTAAAACTAATTGTTACAAAAACCAAGTTTGCCAGAGCAACTGCTTTGATGTACATTTCCTCCAGAAAGAGACATGATGTGGTGGCGGCATGCTTCATAACAAGCAAAATAGTATGATGATGATGATGATGATGTCTGTCTTCATCGTTCCCACTTTCTTACTTCCTACGTGTTACAAGCTGTCACTGTTGATTTCATTTTTTTCGTTCTACTCTTCCTTCTCCACATCCAGCTATTCGTCATTTCCTTCATCAGGACTCCGAATCCTTGAGATTTACTAAACGTACAATTATTCGAAAAAATATCAGAAAGTCAGTGCAGCGAAGTACCAGCTGTCATCACTACTCAAACATTCAAATATCATTATGGAAACTAAACGACAGCTGATAAATAATATAAATTTTACCAACTCTTTCTTATCTGTGTCAAACATAGTCACTGACAAAAGCACAGGAGGGGACATCACATCCTGTGAGATGAGATTAAGAAAAGCCATTAATATTACAAAGCGAGTAGAATCATAAATTATGACATTAGAAAAAATGCGGGAACTTCACCCTGAGTCAATATAGAGTCAGAAAATTATGTGATTTGACCATCTCATAAGAATGAAGCTCGATACCACTAGGTACCAACAACAGTAAAAGATCTTGTTTTGGGGCACGGAGAACTCGAAGATGAATAGACAGCTACACAGAAATCCTATAACAACCGAGGCTCTCAGCAGCCAATGCACCACATTTGACTAAAGAACGTAAACCCCAGCTCCCCATCACGCTTCACGGCAACAATGGAAGGAAAATAGAAGTAAGTAAGTACAATCATTCTGTCCGCTTGGCATGGCTCTTTCATGTTTCTGACTACAAATGTTCCCTTCCCTATGCTGCAGGGGCTTGGCACCTCATCTGTTGAGGGATCGCCTTCTTATGTGTTCTGAATTTCGATTGTAGAAGAACTTGGGCAGTGGTGTGTTTTGAATAATATCAATATTGTCAGTGTGTCGTTCATTATAGTATGTTAATTTCAAACATAGCCAAGTGTCCATCATACGTTCACACGGGTAAATTTCTCAAAATTCCAAACTCTAATGTTGACGATATGACACATTTATTAATTCAACTTGTCATAACGCTAACAATCCCATTTGAGTTACAGCAGTGAAATATACATATAATAAAGTTCCTTGGTCATTCGTAATGCATTCAGGCATCAAATATCATCCTAACTCTGTAGGTAGCTAAATTCTTATTCTAGACGAATTCATTAAAATACTTTAATGCAATTTAACGTTCTCATTTCTTGAAATACACATTAGGCCATCACTAACTATAACACTGAACAGTGTAGACACACATTATGTCTGATCACGCCGAATATAAGTGCCTTAACGCACACTTCTTAAATACCTGCTCACATATCCAAAAGGCTGCTTATGGCAGGCAAGTGAAATAATATATTCGTTGGACTCCGCCACACATTTATAAGGGATCAAAACCACACATTTAAGTGGACATAGCCACACATTTAAGGACACTTCCTCTGGCCACAAAGGCGGAAAGAAGACTAAAGGTATTGTCAAGTATTCGTCTTGCCTAACAACTTGCATACGTCATTAAGCTCACTAATATACACATTCCATATACGCTATTTACATATAGAAGAAGAAGAAATTGTATTTTTTTTTTTAAATTTAAGATCTGAGCTGTGCATATTTGTCGCGCTTCAAATCTTTGAATTTTAAAATCTCTTATGTTCTATTCATCATATAGACCTGAAACTGTGCATGCAGTTTCCTTTCCATTTTGGTACATTTTTATCTATCCTGTTTTGACCAGTATTGACTCAGCCAATTTTATATAATAATAAAAACAATGTACGAAGCACTATTGTTGTGGTGCATAGTTGGCAGGGAGGATAGTCGCAATTCGCTCCCGTAGCTAGTCGGTGTTGTCGGTGGAAGGTCCTAAGTTCGAGTCTGCGGTAAGCCTATCACTTCTGTTGTTTTTCTGTTGACTAGTTTTCTACTTCTTTATTTTTCACGAGTGCCTGAAACATACCTTTATGTGTTTTATTTTTTTAAAATAAGGTGTGAATAATTACATTTAAGTAAGGGTTTTAAAGTAACATAAATAATGAACTGCTCGTAACTGAAGGGACAGGTGTGGGGTGGTGAATGGCGGTGTGCCATTACATCAATGTGTTTCTTCAAAGAACTCAGTCATCGAGTCTTGTATTGTTAAACACAGATCTAGTATTGACCAACTTTCTTGTGAACTTTACATTAAGTATTCAAACTTGTCAAAGTATATTTTATTTAAAGATGTATTTCTCTCTGCAGGGGAAAAAAAATACTAATATTAACTTATCGCTTAAAATCATGAAACAAGTAAAGGGGAAAAACACATTTTAAGAATCCAGTTTTATTACATACTTCGTCACTGTACATTTTCTTTCTACTATCGCCATGAAACTCAGTATGGAACTGAAGTTTGCGTCCCCGAGCCAAGAGCCTTCGCTGCTGTGAGCCCGTTGTGCTGTATGATGTGTGCTCTGAACCCAGACCCTCTGGTGTTGTAAGCGAGTAGTGGTAATTTATCGGGCTCTCTTCTCAAGAGACAGCCAAACCACTTGATTTTCGGTAACTCTATATACTGTAAGCAGTAAGTAGCTCCCACCATTTTTCTGATGTCATCATTTCTCATTCTGTCTCTCCGGGAAACATTAATTGCTTTCCTTAAACATCTCATCTCATTGGATATTCTTCTTCTTCTTCTGCGATCAGTATCCTATGCTCGGCAGTTTAAACAAGGAGATGAGTTGCCTCCATGAATCCAATCGTCAGCAGAAGGTCCTCGCGGGTGCCCCACAGTTTCTCTTTCACTTTCGTCTCCTAGGGCCAGGTTTGAGCTCTCAAGTCGCCAAAGAGAGGGCACGTTTGTAGAATGTGTTCCGGAGTCTGGGGGCCATTCTGGTATGCGCACTGGTCAGTTAGGGCAGTTTTAATTTTGTGGAGATGGGCTTGTAGTCTACAGTGTCCTGTGCGGAGCCTAAAAATCATTGGATATGGTTTTCCCTTCCTGTACTTTGGTTAGTGACCATGTTTGCCACTATTATTATTGTAACCTAATGTAATGAAAAAAAAACAGAAAACAAAATTTTTTCTTGCATTTTATTCCATGTAATTGAACTGGATGGCAAGATAGCACTAGTCAGTAATTCTTCACATTTTTTTGCAAATTTATATTTGTATAAAAGTTATAACGAATTTCTGATGAAAGATAACTGTCCATTCACTTTTATTCTATGCAACACACTAAGGGTCGGCAACCGGTAGATCCCGGGGGGGGGGGGGGGGGATTTCCTAGATCTTTTGGCTGGGTGAGAACGAGTTTTTTTAAACTAGGAACATTTCGGACTAGACCTCTCCCGCAGACATTTAAAATTGCGGTGTCTCCGGGATGAAAGGTACTTTTTCTGCATTCCCAATGAACACTTTCGTGCAGGCTACTAAAATATATTCGTGAACTGCATGACAGAGGAACATAATCTTTTCTTTGTAAGGTTCTTCATCACTACTTTCCCCAATCCAAATCCCACCCTTTAAAATCACACACACACAAATATATATATATATATATATATATATATATATATATATATATATATGTATATATATATATATATATATATATATATATATATATATATATATATATATATATATATATATATATATATATATATATATATATATATATATATATATATATATGGGGGATCTTTAGAAGGCTTAGTGTGACTAAATTTGATCCCAAAAGCTCCTGGATTGCCGAATCCTGCAACACAACGTATGGAACATTTATTTTCATGTTATTTTTTTAGTGCATTTGGTAACAATAATAAAAAAAAGTGCTGTCCATAAATCTTTTTTTTTTTTTTGCCTTTATTTTTCACCTTCTGTATCAAATTCTTTGAACATAAACTACTTGGGAAATCTATTATAACTTGTTCACGTTTTTCATTTCGATTGTTAACGTCTGGTTTATTGTACAGTACAACGGTTGCCAGTATCATGGGGCTATTCGTCCTGCAAACGGTGAATTGGAAAACTTAGTTTGGTTTGAAGGACTAACTTCATTGCATCCATGACAACTCCATCAGCGCTCCTCCCTTAGATCACACAAGGAGCATCTCAGAATAATGTACAGCGGCACACACTCTGTAGAGCCGGCCATGATCCCAATGTGTGTATACAGGAATCACATATTCTGTAAATATTTTTGTGGAGGTTAAGTTTCTTAATTTTTAAATTAGGCCAATGGCAGCGGCCGTATGGCCTACTGTCTTCGATTTCCAACTGCGAGGGATTTTTAACGTGCGCAACTTGTACACGGGACCTCCTATTTTTTCGCCCTTATCCGAGAAGGCTATTCATCCGATCTTACTACACAGAAGATAAGGGAGAAGTATGACATTATTAAAAACCACTTGTTCTGAAAAATAGGGGGAATCCGTGGAAGTGTGTGGGTGATTTCAAAAGTCAATGAGGGTGTAATTATCCTCACAGACAGAGGTTCACTTCCATATATGTATAATGTAGCATTGTGCACAGCTGGTGGTCATATAAAGAATAACTCCAGATATGCCATTATGCATAAAAGAAAGTGTTATTAATGTGCTTTGTTTGTTTTTTTTTTAAAGTATTTTATATATTAAGAATTCTTCTCAAGTATTATCTATATGCTTTTATTCTGACTGCGTTTTCATTAAATATTTCTGAGGGATAAACATCTCAATGTCACTGTGTAATGCGCTAAAACTAAATAATTTTCTTTGAGCCAATAAAATTGTTTAGTTCCTGATGCAACCGACGGACATTGCATCTAGGTTAAATGGTGTATACCTCACCAAATAGAAGCAACCACATTCGAACTTAACGCGTCAATACTTAAAAGAGTCGCATTGGCAGAATGGTTAGAGCGCTGGCATCATGGGGCAAATGTACCGGGTTCGGAACACACTGGCGTCTCGCTCCAGTCTACCGGGCTGTAAATGGGTGTGGTGAAGTGGGAAGTTATAAATACTTATAGGGAACTTAGTGTACTGACTGAGATCAGCTGTGAAGGTATCTATATCTATTAAGAGTAGTGTATTATAGATAACCTTACTTGCTACCACATATCTATATATCTCAGTCAGAATTATTCTGGAATAGTGTGGTGACTACGTTTTGTGTCTAGGGTATGTGTATGGTGAAGTGTAAGTCACAACAACAGACAGATAAACAATTTAATTTAATCCACTACTCTTGACAACACTGTGACACTCACATACATATAACACTCTACACAGATATCTTAAAAGAGTCACTGATAAACTTTCAAATAACAATATGTATTCATTACTGGCATGAAGGAATATGTGTCCTGATTCAACTACAAGGGAACCAGGAATCACAATCAATTTAAATTACAAGTTATGTACAGAATGTATTTAATATGAATATTGTAGTGACATATATTAGTACAAATGTTCTATGTGTGTCAGTTGTGTAGTAGTAAAACGAGGTAATACTGGTTTTGTTTTGTTCAAGCTCTGTTGGTATTGGTCATCATGACTTCAATAGTTTGTCTTTAGGGACTATTATTGGAGATGTTCACAGTTCCTGATTTTAAGACAAGTAAATTCCCCTCTGAATGGTATTTTTATAAAGTTATTTCAAGATGAGGGGACATAATGTTGAGCTCAGCTGGCCAACTCTGCTTATCTTGAGTGATGGCGGTAGGAGAGGACTCCTCTGCTCGAATTCTCTTCTGGGCTCTGGAGACACCTCACTGATAGCTAAAAGGACCAAGGAGTATGCTGTCCGACACTGGATTCAGCAAATCTCTGACCAGATGCTGCTCAGTACCATCAAGACCACTGTCCCTGAAATCAAGAAGGATGTACCTTCTACTTCATAACTAATTTATATTCTCTTTTACACTGATCACAATACAGCACAAACATTGCGTTCAGAGCGTTAGGCCAACAGTCAGCTTCATTTGAAATACTTTATTCCAGTATTACCCTTCTTAATGGTTACTACGCCTCTGCACTTCCAGCATTATTTCTTTCTAGTCCATCATCCAGGTGTCAGTGTACTATTTGGCCATTCCATGCCGTTTTACTTCTCTCCGACACCCTCTGTTCAGGCTGGAGCATTATAGGCTTTACCTCACGTTTGCCACTGAACTACACATATATATACAGGCATAAATCAACAATTCACATTCAATTTTTCATTAAAAGATACTGAATGGTTCAAGCTTACCACAATTTCATGGAAATAAACACAGATACGTTGATTAGCAATGAATTCTGGCACAAACTGGCACAAATTCCGTTCTGCCTATGTTCCAGGCTTTTATTTTAGCAAAAATGTGAGCTGGCTTCAACGTACTGTCGCTTTATCAAGCTTATTTGAATTAGTGGTCTCGAACTAACGCTCCCAAGTGTGTATATCAGCGAGACTGGCCAATGAGCCACGTTTCGACAAGTGTTTGAAAAAATGTTATCTTTTCCCGTCTCCCCTAACAACCAAGATAGTATTTATAACCCGACCAATCGTGGTTAGGCTTTCATTTGTTGCGCTCCAATCAATTTGGAGTTTACATGGTAGGCTATTTATGTAACGTAAGGTTTTTTCAAACACGTTATAAAAAAAATTTTATGAGCAGAAATGATTTTATGCTGTCAGGCACCCCCAATATTTTATTTTGGGTATAATTTATTAATTCCTGGACTATTTGCGTAACGTTTTACATATTATTTGTCAGCAAACCCTAAGGAACCCAAAAATACTAATTTAAAGGAGCTACGTGGCTGCGTTCAAAATATGCAATTTCTTCTATCTCCTGTTTAGAAGATGTGCTGTCTGGGTACTGTTATGTGTTCAAACGTAAACCCATATAATGTTGTCTTTTCTAATAAGAGTCTGTTATGATTTATAAACCTAACTCTGGGAAAGGGTAGTGTATTTTATCACTGTCCGTCTGAAAAAAAATTAGTGCATGTAGACTTACACGCGTGATGGTAGTAATTGTGTATCGCGCGAAGCGGGTTTAGTGTTCGGCTTTCTGCCTCTCCCTTCTCTTTTTATCCCTTTAGTCCATCTGTTCGTTCGTTTTGGTAACGCAGTATAATTAATGTTAGGGTTAATTTAGGTCATTACGCAGTACGTCTCAATGCTTTTCCAAGAAATACAGCACACGTTTCATTGAAGAAGGCGGGTAATAATACAGTAAGCTTTACTATCAACGTGAAAGCGTTACAATTTGCAGACGAAGCAGAAAACAAGGGGGATTTCGAGTACATTCCTTGTGACAGCACTGTCATTTTACCATTGCTCTTCTCTTTATTAATTTTATTTGTTAGGCTTCATATTTAATTGATAATTTATATATGTGGATTAGAATATTCCATGACACCTCCCCTCTTAAAACAGACATTATATGTCAGTCCTTTATTCTATATACACATAGAGAAATTTATTATTATTTCTGGGGTTTACGGTGATTCTCATCACACGGATGGCGGCTTAAAAAATCCGCTCCCAGATTGGTTTTTCCAGATATATATTCAATGCTAAAATTATATGGAGCCAGAAGCAAAGACCATCGGAGTAACCTAGAGTTCTCATGCTTAGCCTGTGCTAAAAACGATAAAGGTTTGTGGTCAGTTTGCAACTTAAATGCCTTCCCATATAGATAAATATTGAATTTCTTTATTGCCCATATTACTGCAAGACATTCTTTTTCGCTAGTTGAGTAGTTGATTTCAGCTTTATTCAACTTTCTGCTAGCATATGCCACTGGGCTTAATTCCCCATCCAATGCATCTGATTTCTGTAGTAAAGTTGCACCTAACCCAATATTACTTGCATCCGTCCTTACTATGAATTCTTGACTTAAGTCAGGTAATTTCAAAATGGGTTTACTTGTGAGCTTTTCCTTCAATTCTTGGTAAGTCATTTCACATTGTGGTGTCCATGTAATGCGATTTGGAAGTCCTTTACGTGTCAATTCAGTTAACGGTGCACATATGGAATTAAAGTTCTTGATATACTTCTGGTAGAAACCACATAATGAGACAAAGGATCTCACGTCCTTCTTGGTTTGTGGTCTCGGGGCTTTCTGTAGTTTCTCTAAATTCTTTGGGTCAGGGGTCATGTTTCCCTGATAAACTGTGTGTCCCAAAAATTCCAATTCTTTACATCCAACGCAACATTTGGTTGGTCGGGCTGTTAAATTTGCCTCCCTAAGTCGATCAAACAGCATGTTCAGAGAGTCAATGTGTTCCTCAAATGTTTCTGTTGCTATAAGGATATCATCCATAAAATTTGTTATACAGGGATTATTCAGAGGATCCAATAATTTTCTCATCATTCTAGAGAAGACACTAGGCGCATTCTTCAATCCAAATGGCAATCTATTAAACTCATAGTGTCCTTCTGAGGTACTAAAAGCTAGGTATGGTCTAACCTCAGGCTTTACTGGAATCTGATAGTATCCTTTACTCAGATCCACTTTTGAGAAATATTTAGCTTTATTTAGTCTGGCAAACAGCTGATTTGTATCCGGCAATGGATCCACCTGTCCTTCTGTAATAGCATTCAGTCTCCTGTAATCTATACAGAGTCTATGTTCTCCAGAGGGCTTCCTTAAAAGTACAACACCGGAACTATACGAAGACTCACTGTGCGAAATAATTCCTTCCTTCAACAGATAGTCTATCTCTTCCTTCAAAGCTTTTTCCTTAGCAAACGGAATCGAATATGGTTTCATACAGACAGGTGTGGAGTCTATTAATTTCATATCATATTCCAATAGGTTTGTATGCCCTGGTCGGTCTGTTAACACCTCTGCATGATTATTTAGAACCTGTTGCACTCTCTCTTTCTGAGTTTTCGTTAAATGTGTACTGATTTTCACCTGTGCTGCTGTCTCACAGGGGTGTAATGGATATTCAAATGATGAAAGTGGTTCCTTTTTCATCTCCATGGCGATGGACAAGGTCAACAAGTGTGTCTCTTCCTGATGTTCTCTTTCCAAATATTTCTTCAGGAGATTCACATGATAGATTTTTTCTTTCCCCTTCTTATCTATCTTATAATTTGTTCTAGACACCTTCTCTAGAACTGTATATGGACCCTGCCATCCAATTTGTAACTTATTCTGACTCCCGGGCAAAAGAAGCAGTACCTTCTCTCCCACAGCCAAATTTCTGTCTTTCGCCTTCCTGTTATAATAGGCAGCATGTTTCTTCCTGGCTTGTTTCAAATTTTCATTGGCAAGTTTCCAGCCAGTTTTTAACCGAGTGGTCAGCTCATTCACATATTGGTATGAAGATGTAATGTTTTCCTCTGCCTTTTCATCAGTCCACGTTCTTAACAAAGCTACATATGGACCTTTAATTGTGTGGACCTATTTGTCCATGCACCGGTATGGTCTCTTCCACTTGAAGCTTTATAGTGATGATTTTTCCTCCCAGAATTATCATTCACAAAACGACCGCTACCAATTTTTCTTTTGGGGCTTTCTCCCCACTTAAAATTCTTGATGAGAGATTTCCTCCCTACATCCTCTTCCTCCAGTTGGTTTAAGTCCGATTGAGGGATTTTCGGCTTATCCTGGGGTAAGACATCTTTTTGCACTCTCCGCATAGTGGCCATTGTAAAACAGTTAAGTGAAGCTTGTCCGTGAAAAGGGGCTTCCCATTCCATTTGGTCCACTTTATCAAATCTATATTTCTTTTTATTGTCAGGCCTAATTTTGCCTCGTGGCGTGTCCAGGTCCTGATCCATGTTCCCACTTGTGGGTGTTCCCTCATGTGCTATGCTACACCTTTCTACAAAATTTTCAATGTCCCATCTTGCTTTGGGCCAATAATAATTGTGAGCCACCTTTTGAATGATGGTACCTATCTTCTCATGGTCCCCATCTGGTTTCACATGTAGGCTCCTTATTAAGTCTGTCCTATATCTTTTTGGAAGAACCAGCTGTCCGTGACCATGGGATCTAGTTCCGGCCTTCCTATACATCAACTTGTTTTTCATGTAAAAATCTCCCTTGCCTGGAGTTGTATGACAAGTTGACAATTTTCTGAACAAGGCTTGAGTGTTTTATCCCCAGCCTGTGCCTTCCTCATCTCTTCTGGAGTGGTATCTAACATAATATCCTCCTCCTGTCTTGAGGTCGACCTGACCTGAAGGGTTGCCATATACACAGGTTTCCTTCTGCAACGGTCAGTGTCATGATTGTCCATCTGACAATTCTTACACCACCTTTTTCCTTGGTTGAAAGATTTTCTTTCATCATATTTCCTTTCATCGAATTGTGGGAATTTATTTTTATTGTCATACCGTGGCCTATCAAATTGGTGCTTACCTTTATTTTGATCCTTAGGATCAAATTTATTAAAGTTCTGTGGTGCCCTAAAGTTGTCCACCTGTTTCTTTTTATTACCTGTTACCTCTGCTTGAGCTGCTTGATACCTTTCAGCAACATTTAGCAACTCACCCAGCCTCTCTGCACCTTGTTCCATGAGAAACTTTCTCAGGTCTGGAGCCATGGACTCTCTTAGTTGCTCTATAAGGACCATTTCCTTAAGATCTTGGGTTTTCCCCAGAGAAGTCCATTTCTCCAAGTATGTCTCTATTCGTGCAGAGAACTGGTGATAGGTTTCACCTGACAGTAGTTTAGCATTCCTAAATTTTTTCCTGTAAAACTCTGCATTCTTTTCATACCTTAACAAAAGAGCCTGCTTTAGCATGTCATAATTTTCCTGATCACCTCTGCTCATTTTTGCAAAAACTTCATAAGCTGCCCCACGAAGTCCCTGAGATAACTTTAAGCTCCACCTTTCTCTCTCCAACCCATACGTGGTAGCTAATAGTTCGTACCTATTTATATAGCTCTCAATATCATCGTCTTTCTCAACAAAATGATCTAAATGAAAGTTCATAGCTGAGATTGAGGCTCCTTGAGTAACCGTAGCATCAGAGGCAAAAGGACTGGCACCATTTTCAGGAGCATGGCCTTGAAACTCAAACTCCCTTAGTCGTAACTCATGTTCCCTTTGTAATCTCTTCTCCTCCTTTTCTGCTTCCCTCTCTGCAGCTAATCTCTTCTCTTCTCTTTCTGCAGCTAATTTCTTCTCTTCTCTTTCTGCAGCTTGTCTTCTTTCCTCGGCTTCCAATGCTTTAGCCTCTTTGTCAGCCTCAATCTGCAACCTCTTAGTCTCAGCCTCAGCTTGCAACCTCTTAGTCTCAGCCTCAGCTTCAAATTGTAACTTCTTAATTTCCCTTTCAGCCTCTAACCTTCTTTCGGCTTCTTTTTCTAATCTTCTTTCTTCGCGTTCAATAAATTTGTCACATTCCGTTGTGACATAGGCAACCATAACTTGCCCATCTAATCCTAACTCTTTTGCAGTCTGAACCGCAGCAGATCGAAATTTGGCCAGGTCCGCCATTGTCTATTATGTAAATTTATACAATGTCTAACCAACAATTCAATCTCTAATGGACAACACAGGCACCGTGAGCTCAACCTTATTTAACTCCACCCAAGGATACCTTTTAATTCTTATATTCCCTGAAGTGAATTACCCCCCAATATTTTTAATAGTGAAAGATTCAAAATCCCAAGAGCGAGACCCCAATATATGTGGTGAAGTGGGAAGTTATAAATACTTATAGGGAACTTAGTGTACTGACTGAGATCAGCTGTGAAGGTATCTATATCTATTAAGAGTAGTGTATTATAGATAACCTTACTTGCTACCACATATCTATATATCTCAGTCAGAATTATTCTGGAATAGTGTGGTGACTACGTTTTGTGTCTAGGGTATGTGTATGGTGAAGTGTAAGTCACAACAACAGACAGATAAACAATTTAATTTAATCCACTACTCTTGACAACACTGTGACACTCACATACATATAACACTCTACACAGATATCTTAAAAGAGTCACTGATAAACTTTCAAATAACAATATGTATTCATTACTGGCATGAAAGAATATGTGTCCTGATTCAACTACAAGGGAACCAGGAATCACAATCAATTTAAATTACAAGTTATGTACAGAATGTATTTAATATGAATATTGTAGTGACATATATTAGTACAAATGTTCTATGTGTGTCAGTTGTGTAGTAGTAAAATGAGGTAATACTGGTTTTGTTTTGTTCAAGCTCTGTTGGTATTGGTCATCATGACTTCAATAGTTTGTCTTTAGGGACTATTATTGGAGATGTTCACAGTTCCTGATTTTAAGACAAGTAAATTCCCCTCTGAATGGTATTTTTATAAAGTTATTTCAAGATGAGGGGACATAATGTTGAGCTCAGCTGGCCAACTCTGCTTATCTTGAGTGATGGCGGTAGGAGAGGACTCCTCTGCTCGAATTCTCTTCTGGGCTCTGGAGACACCTCACTGATAGCTAAAAGGACCAAGGAGTATGCTGTCCGACACTGGATTCAGCAAATCTCTGACCAGATGCTGCTCAGTACCATCAAGACCACTGTCCCTGAAATCAAGAAGGATGTACCTTCTACTTCATAACTAATTTATATTCTCTTTTACACTGATCACAATACAGCACAAACATTGCGTTCAGAGCGTTAGGCCAACAGTCAGCTTCATTTGAAATACTTTATTCCAGTATTACCCTTCTTAATGGTTACTACGCCTCTGCACTTCCAGCATTATTTCTTTCTAGTCCATCATCCAGGTGTCAGTGTACTATTTGGCCATTCCATGCCGTTTTACTTCTCTCCGACACCCTCTGTTCAGGCTGGAGCATTATAGGCTTTACCTCACGTTTGCCACTGAACTACACATATATATACAGGCATAAATCAACAATTCACATTCAATTTTTCATTAAAAGATACTGAATGGTTCAAGCTTACCACAATTTCATGGAAATAAACACAGATACGTTGATTAGCAATGAATTCTGGCACAAACTGGCACAAATTCCGTTCTGCCTATGTTCCAGGCTTTTATTTTAGCAAAAATGTGAGCTGGCTTCAACGTACTGTCGCTTTATCAAGCTTATTTGAATTAGTGGTCTCGAACTAACGCTCCCAAGTGTGTATATCAGCGAGACTGGCCAATGAGCCACGTTTCGACAAGTGTTTGAAAAAATGTTATCTTTTCCCGTCTCCCCTAACAACCAAGATAGTATTTATAACCCGACCAATCGTGGTTAGGCTTTCATTTGTTGCGCTCCAATCAATTTGGAGTTTACATGGTAGGCTATTTATGTAACGTAAGGTTTTTTCAAACACGTTATAAAAAAAATTTTATGAGCAGAAATGATTTTATGCTGTCAGGCACCCCCAATATTTTATTTTGGGTATAATTTATTAATTCCTGGACTATTTGCGTAACGTTTTACATATTATTTGTCAGCAAACCCTAAGGAACCCAAAAATACTAATTTAAAGGAGCTACGTGGCTGCGTTCAAAATATGCAATTTCTTCTATCTCCTGTTTAGAAGATGTGCTGTCTGGGTACTGTTATGTGTTCAAACGTAAACCCATATAATGTTGTCTTTTCTAATAAGAGTCTGTTATGATTTATAAACCTAACTCTGGGAAAGGGTAGTGTATTTTATCACTGTCCGTCTGAAAAAAAATTAGTGCATGTAGACTTACACGCGTGATGGTAGTAATTGTGTATCGCGCGAAGCGGGTTTAGTGTTCGGCTTTCTGCCTCTCCCTTCTCTTTTTATCCCTTTAGTCCATCTGTTCGTTCGTTTTGGTAACGCAGTATAATTAATGTTAGGGTTAATTTAGGTCATTACGCAGTACGTCTCAATGCTTTTCCAAGAAATACAGCACACGTTTCATTGAAGAAGGCGGGTAATAATACAGTAAGCTTTACTATCAACGTGAAAGCGTTACAATTTGCAGACGAAGCAGAAAACAAGGGGGATTTCGAGTACATTCCTTGTGACAGCACTGTCATTTTACCATTGCTCTTCTCTTTATTAATTTTATTTGTTAGGCTTCATATTTAATTGATAATTTATATATGTGGATTAGAATATTCCATGACAATGGGCAGCTGACTCTGTTCTTCCGTTATGGCAGGAAAAGGCAACGAAGAAGGGAACTGATCATCCCATATCGCGATGCTGGACCTAGTATAGTAGAGTCTCTAACACTTCACTCCACTCTATTGGAACTACCTTTACTTTCAGTAGCAATAATTCAAGTGTAGATCCCAAAATGGTGTCTTTCTTCCTGTAATTTTGACTTTCTCTCTCTAAGACTTTCAACATAAATTATTTGGCGAATCAATTATTAACTTGTTCATATTTATCAGCACTATTATTGATGCTTCGTTTATTGAGTTACGACGGTTGGCGGCATTCTCGAGCTATTCGTGCAGCAACCAGCAAATGGAAAGAAAAAAAACTTTGAAAGCCCGAATCTTTCCTTGAAAAAAAAAAAATAAAGTTATGTGTGTGCTTATTTTGGAAAGAAAAAAAAAAGTATGTGAATGGGGTGAAGGGACCAGCCATTTATATCTTTATTGAGTTGGTTGAAAGCCCAGATTTCTGTTCCTTTTCTTCATATTAGCCTCTTCGTCTGATAAATTTCAACGTTCCGTTTACAAACCATCTGTTTAGCTAGTTGTTCTTATTATTCAGTTTCCACACACTTTCTTTGTACGTTTATAAAGATTGTAATTTTTTGGAGCAAGGCGCAAGGAAATATATCGTGTATGTCGGTATTATTGGACAAACATCGAACAGTAGAACTGGGTAAACAACAAAGATTCCACACCAACTAAACAGTACTAGGGGAGCGAACTGCCTCAATTGCATTATTTGTATTTATAAAAATATCTGCAAGAGCACTAAATACTTGGGTACAGAATATGTTCAAGGGAGCTAATTTAAAAGATAATACTATACTCATTAATTAGTTAAAAATAATTTTTAAAATTTAATAAAATATTTTTAAATGTATAAATAATTTAGTACTAATGATAGGCAACAAATACGCTTTACTTAAAATGTTTTTCCTGTTTTTTATATGTTCAGCATCTTTGAAAACAATGTTCTTATAAAACAAACGATAATCATTTGATTTAAAGATGCACTATATATTTAATAAAATAAATAATTGCAAAACACAATACATGTTTTAGTATTTCTGCAAACCTGAAGGTCTTTTATTTTAGAAACCCAACGCCCTAATATCTGGCCTTTGGCTAGGATCATGTGTCTAGACACGGGGACCAGTGCAGTGACATTCATGTGTCATTAGATCTCTTGTGTGAGAACACAGAAGATCACTACGGTGACACATGTTGTCATTGGGTCTTCTTGTGTTAGGACATGTGGTCTTGACCAGGGCCGGTTTTGGGCAGGGCTAATGCGACCACATGCGAGGAAAAAATATGCGACCTCAAGCGAGGAAAAAAAAAAAAAAAAAAAAAAAGACATTCATGTGTTATTAGGTCCCTTGTGTGAGAACACAGAGGATCACTAGGTGACACATTATGTCATTGGGTCTTCTTGTGTTAGGACATGTGGTCTTGACCAGGGCCGGGTTTGGGTGGGTAAATGCGACCTCATGCGAGGAAAAAATATGCGACCTCAAGCGAGGAAAAAAAAAAAAAAAAAAAAGAAACCCAACGCCCTAATATCTGGCCTTTGGCTAGGATCATGTGTCTAGACACAGGGACCGGTACAGTGACATTCATGTGTCATTAGATCTCTTGTGTGAGAACACAGAAGATCACTACAGTGACACAGTTTGTCATTGGGTCTTCTTGTGTTGGGACATGTGGTCTTGACCAGGGCCGGGTTTGGGCAGGGACTAATGCGACCTCATGCGAGGAAAAAATATGCGACCTCAAGCGAGGAAAAAAAAAAATTTATATTTAGACATGCGCCCTAATATAACCGACTAGGTTGAACGGGACGCTCCTCGCCAAAACGAGGCACAATTTTATATTTTTTTAAAAATAAATCAAATATCAAATTAGCATCAGTATCCTTCCTAGAAACATTCGATGGAGATTCATAGTGATGCCACAGCTGGGTATTTCTTACTAGATCTGGGTTTTTGGGCTTCCGTCTGGGTATCTGGGTAATTTTTTTCAAAATGTGCATTAATCTGGGTAATGTATATTATAATTAAATGTACAACATTATGTGCTATATATTTTTTATTCCACTTAAATTTAATTCTTGTTTTTAACCACATCAATGACGTTGTTTTTTTACTCGTTTACATCAGCTATCTATTTCCTGTTATTCTGTTAATGGCTGTCATCTGCAATACTCGGTCATTTTTGCGATGTGTTATAAAGTCTTCTTTTTACATTATTAGACTTAAGCAGATAAACAGCATATTTTTTTTTTTTTTGTTATTATAAGATTATAAAATGAGCGGTGATGAAGGTACGCTTGGTAGTTGTAGCAGCATGACGACACACACGCCACCGCGTAAAAAAGTGAAGCCATGGTATCAGCAGGCTTTTTGTGCGGAATGGCTTGGCTAACAGACAGCGAACTGAAGGATTGGATAAAGCCGGACTCTGGTAACCGCTATGCTGCGATTTGTACGGTCTGTTCCTGTACATTAACTAATGCCAACAAAACAGCTTTATTGACACATAAAAGCACACAGAAGCACATGAAAAACTTCGAAGCCAAAAGCAAAACTCTGAACATTAACAAGTTTTTCATCAAACCAAAAGAGCCCTGTCTCCAAGACAAAATTGCTAAAGCGGAGATAGTGTTATCGGCTTTCATGGCAGAACATAATACTCCGTTTTCGCGAGCTGATCATTTGATTGAATGTTGCAAGCAGATATTTCCAGACAGCACAATTGCTCACAATATGTCACTGAAGCGCACCAAGGCTGCCTATGTGATGCAGTACGTCATTGCTCATTTTGAGCGGCTTGAAGTTATAAACATTTGCAGAAATCAGAAATTTTCTATAATCGTTGATGAGAGTACTGATATTTCTACGAACCAGATGTTGGCAGTCGTTGTGCGATTCTGTGACACAAAAACAAAAAAAGTAGTTGATTCACTGTTAGACCTCATTGAGGTGGAGGATGGGACTGGTCTTGGCATGTTTACAGCTGTTAAGAAATTGTTGAGCATGCATGAAATCCCGCTTAGTAACGTCATTGGTTTTGCTGCAGACAACTGTGCCACTATGATGGGGACTGCAAGTGGTTTACAGGCACATCTGAAGAAAGAGATTCCACATGTCTTTGTTCTCGGCTGTGTTTGTCATTCATTTGCACTTTGTGCAAATGCTGCCAGCAACCACCTACCGTCTTGGCTTGAAATTTTCATAAAGAATGTCTGCTTCTATTTTTCGCGTAGTAGTAAAAGAAATCTCTAGTTCCAGTCAATACAAGATGTAGTTCAGGCCCAGAAACATAAATTGTTGAAGCTGTGTGAAACACGCTGGCTGTCCCGTGAAGCAGTCATTGAGAGGATCCTTGAGCAATGGGATGCTCTGCACTTGTATTTCCAATCCGAAGCTTCAGTGGACAACGTCGACGGTGCGGGGCAAATCCTGCAGACGATGAACACTGCTGGCACGAAGCACATGCTTCTATTTGTCGGCTACATACTGGGTAAAGTTAACGTCATGAATGTTACAAGAGGATATATGATTTGTAGCAACTAGGTAGTAAGCTCGAATAAAAGTTGCACATTTTAGTTGTTGAACTGCAATAGAGATATATTATAGTTTTTGCTTTACGATGTTGAAAGCGAGGAGCATAATTTGCGTAGTTTTAATGTGACGTGTCGCGTTGGTAAGGTAGCACGTGACAACATTGTATTTGGACCCATATGTTGTTATATTTGGTCCTAGACGGACGGAAGTTTTTGAAGTCTCCCAGTAGAAGGATATTGATATCAAGGATTTTCTTGATGAATAGGTATTTGGGTCAGCCTATACTTAGTGGATACAATATTATATCTCAGTGATGAAAAGGGATTTATGTTCGAAGAGGAGAATGTATTTTCGGGAGCAATCTTAATGGAAAGTATCCAAGAAGGTCACCTTAGTCGCGTAAGTTGAGTTGTTCGATACCGGATTGCCTATCTAGGAATCACGAGTAAATAGCTTGACTGTACCACGACTGAAGGAAGTGACGAATTATGATGTATTAATTGAATTCTGATGAACTGCATTTTATTTGGATGTGATGTGCTATTAAATTGTACTCTGTTCGGACTCTGAACACCACGGACTTATCAGTTGATATTATTGAAAGTTCAGACTATTGACCCACTATTCATGTTTGTCAGCACGGCATTAGAAGCTCTACCATTTGAAGTATTTATCAAAACTAATAATACAACAAAACAGTGATTATAAACCGGCACACATAGAAGTTAGCAGAGAATACCATAACAAACGGTGGCAACAACCAGAATAAAACTAATAACAATGGAACAATGAAGCACGATACAATCTGTGTAAGTGGTGATAATAAGTTTTTGTTCATCGGCAGGAAAATCCGATGTAACAAAAAATGGTTGGCCATTGCGGGGATCGAGAATAGTTCGCCAGTCCGTGAATCGAGAATGGTTGCCAGCGCGTGAATCGACAATGGTTTGCTAGCACAGGGACCAAGTTGACAAGATAACGAAGTAACGAAAAAAAATTTTCTTTAGTCCATGCAAAAGAGTGAGTTCAAGTCAAATGGAAAATAAAGACATTGTATCATTCGATTGACCTAGAACTAGAAGTGTTTACGATCGGCTAGCGCTCACGTGACTTGCAGTTAGTGACGTAACACGCCTAACAACGAAAGACTGTACAACGTCATCATTTCATGTCCAAAATCCATAGCAGAAGTCAAGACCTTTCGCAATCTGTATCAAACTTCGATTTACCTTCAAAAATGGATCAAGAACTACACGAATGCTTTCAAAGTCACTAAACCAGCTTCGAGGGAATCCCATCTGTACCACTGACAACTGCCAGCATCTTGCGGGGAAAACTTTCATACACTAAAAGATAAGTAAACCCAGTAGTAGTCGTTTCAGTGCAAAATGTCGTCCATCGAATTATGTGGGCATATTTAATTCATGCATGTTCTATGTATCTATCTATCTTCGTATGTTTTTTATGTGTGTAAGTAGGTTTGGTCGCCACAAGCTGACCACAAAGATTCTAATCGATTCTAGGGTAATTGAATATTTGCGAGTTGAATACAAGAGACCCCAAAGAAATAATTTTGGACTCGTTATGCTTGTTATTGCAAACATTTGATATTTGATGTTAGGTGTATAGTGATGGTAATTTCTGGTGTATTTTCCTGTATTCTATTTCAATTTTTATTCATTTCTGTAATATGTTTGTAACTATTTCGTATTTTCTCCATCTTGCTATAATTTATTTTAATTGTTAATATATGTTCGCTATATAGAGTCCTGTGTCGTCATCATTATTTGTACACATGTTTATTAACCCATATTTCGTCACCTTGAACTTCTCTGATACTTCCGAGTTTTATTTGGTTCAAGTAATCATCTTTTAATGTTTGCAATTGTCAATTGTGAAATGTTAATGTCTTGTACAATTTTATTTATGGTTTGTTTTGTCTTTATTGATGTTTAAGCTTATACTCTAATAGGGATAGCTTAACTTAGTTGGGTATTAATATAATAACATATATTTTGATTAATTTTTGAAAATAAATAAGAGGAACTTGATAATTGCAACTGTTTGCAGTAATGGCCCAGTGCACTAGTGTTTATCCATCATGACTAAGGCATGATGATATAGTATATTGACAAATAACTATAGGGTTATATTTCTTGGTGAATATGAGCATCATGTTAGATATTAAGTAGTATAATTTTATTAAAAATAGTACTACGTTGGCCATTCAGTACACATAAATAATTTAATAATTTTTATTGGTGTTTACAATACATTATTGATTAACTACATAGATCATTGATTTCAGAATGTCTACGTTAGAAACTTTCGTTAAAATAGGGAAAGATTTTGGTTTTAAAGGACCAGAACTGAAATCTTTTGCTGAAGAACAACTAGCTATTTATAAACAAGAACAGGCAGATAGAAAACGTGAAGAAGAAGAACGTGAGGCAAAGTTAGAAAAGCAGAAAGAACTTGCTTGACGTGAAGAAGAAGAACGTGAGGCAAAGTTAAAACGTGAAGAAGAAGAACGTGAGGCAAAGTTAGAAAAGCAGAAAGAACTTGCAAAGCAAGAAGAAGATAGAAAAGAGGCAAGAAATGAAATATTAAGAATTGAGGCGGAAAATAAAAAGAAACAAGATGAAATTATAAAGCAACAACAAAAGGAGTTGGCACTTATCCAATTGGAGACAGCCAAATTAAAAGCACAATGCGCTACTACTAGCCATGGTGTTAATGCTAATGATATGTCTTCAGCTACACAACATAAAAGTTATTATAACTTTAAACTGCCACATTTCAAACTTAATTATGATAATTTATCATCGTACTTGTCACGTTTTGAACAAGTATGTAAGACTAATAATTTGGATAAATCAGCATGGGCACTTAAACTTCGAGAATTTTTAGATGGTGAGCCCTTGAACGCAACTGAAAAAGTAGATCCTATAATAGCTTGTAACTATGATGCCATTAAGGCTTTGCTATTGCGACGGTTTCATTTAGATGAGGAAGGTTGTAGATTAAAATTTAAAAATCTTCGGCCAGATTCACATAAAGATTTTTCAGGATTTATATCAAATATACGAGACACCTTCAACAGATGGCTTGAACTTGCGGGAGTGGAAAAATCTTATGATAAATTAGTGGACCTGATACTTAGAGATAAAGTACTATCTTCAGTTAGTCCGCCATTTTTTTCATTCCTACAGGAACGAAAACTACCCACCATTGCGTCCTTAGAAGAGATGTCTATAAATTATTGTTCTGCACATCCTAACGTCAGTTTAGGGAATTCACATACACGAGAACCATTACCAGTGGCATCCAACATGTCGTACCACGGTTATGACAAAGCAAGGACACATAGTCTTAATAGGAACCATTTTTACAAAGGATATAATGATAATTATAATCATGGACAAAATCATTATAACAGCTATAACAATTTTAACCGAGGTAGACAACAGTTCAGAAATCAAATACCTCAATTTAAACCTAAAGATAATTTTCAACAAAAGCCTAGTTGGAATAAATTTGGTATTGACAAATTCAATAATAGTGATAATCATTATCAGAAGAAGAATGAAAATTTTAAACCACGACATAAAAGTTACAACAGTAGAGGCAATGATAATAATTATTCAGGTGTTCGGGATAGACAACGCTCCATCTCCAGACATCATCAACAGTTTACACATAACACAGGGGCAGCATTGACCATGAATGCATCTCCATGTAATAACAATGTTGACACTCCAACACATTCTTCATCTGCATGCTATGTCATTGATAATAACGTGGCAAATGTTTGTCCACAATGCCATACTATTTTTCAGAAATCAAGTCAGCCGACAATACAGGTTACACAACCTACTCCTGCTATTTGTCTAACGGCTAACGATGGAACTGGGACATTGATTTTTAACAAGGGAATCCTGGATGGAAATATTATTTCTATTTTAAGAGACTCCGGATCCACCACCATTGGTATCCGTCAATCCTTAGTGCATCCACGTTATGTTACTAAAGAGTTTGTACGCTGTATTACTTTCGGAGGGACAGTAGAATATTATCCAACTGCAATTATAGAGGTTAAAACTCCATTTTTTTCAGGGAAAGTTAAAGTTTGTTTACTTCAGAATCCGGTTGCAGATTTGACAATCGGACGTATACATGGCAGCAAAGACTGTACTCCCGAGGAAATATTGGAATGGGAAAGAGTGAACTTGTATGCAGCCAATACAGTGACAACAAGAGCTCAAGCTCACGAGTTGGAAAGGAAGGATACTACAGCTACTAAAGTGATGGAGTACTCTAATGATATACCTACCTCCATGATTGAAAGAGAGTCTTTTGCTCGCAAACAAAGAGAAGACAACTCATTGAAGAAATTTTTTGCATTAGTGAACAAACATGATGATATTACGGTTAAGAATAGAGCTAAACATTGGTTCACTATTCATAATGATATTTTGATTCGAAATAGTGTTGACAAAGATAAGGTAAAACATCAGGTCATAGTACCATCGTCGTTAAGGACATACATACTACGGCATGCACATGACTCCCAATGCGCGGGTCATATGGGCTACACTCGAACACGTTCACGAGTGTTGTCATCATTTTTCTGGCCGGGAATTTCACGAGACGTATCTTTATACGTACGTTCCTGTGTGACTTGCCAGGAAGTTAAGTCTCGTGGAGCTTTTCATAATGCCCCCATTCAGGCCAGTGAAATATCAGTTCGTCCTTTCGACAAGATGGCAATAGATATTATTGGTCCTATGTTACCAACTGCCAGAGGGCATAGGTACATATTAACATGTATTGACCTATGTACACGATGACCAGAGGCCATACCTCTGAAACATATTACAACAGCTGATATATCTGATGCTTTGATATTAATATTTTCTAGGCTTGGGTTTCCAAGAAAATTACTTTCGGACCATGGACCACAATTTGTGTCTGATACAATGAAGGATGTAATGAAGACACTGAATATAGAAAGAAGTCTCAGCAGTGTTTATCATCCGATGAGTAATGGGTCCGTTGAGAGGCTCAACCATACTATTAAACAACTTTTACATAAAGTTACGGTAAACAATCCTCAAGATTGGGACAGAGCTATTCCAGCTGTGTTGTTCGCTTACCGAGAAATTCCGCATGAGCAGACCGGTTTTTCTCCGTTCGAGTTAGTGTTTGGTGCTCCTCCAAGAGGCCCAATGGGACTCATTAAAGACTTACTACTCGACTCTGAGATGACTCAGGAAACACAGTCATCTTATGAATACGTTATTAACTTACGTAAAAAAATCATAGAGGCTTGCCGCATGGCAACAGCTTCATCAGAGGCTGCGAAGGAGAGAGCTAGACAATTTCAAAACAAAAATAGAAGACTCCGCCAGTTATTTCCCGGTGACGAAGCATAAAAGGGTAACAAATTATTAATTGCTTGGAATGGACCATACAAAATAGTAGATAAGATTTCTGACGTCGACTACATATTAGACATAAAAGGTCAGAAAAAAAATTTATCATATAAATATGTTGAAAGAGTTCTTTACCCGTCCACTTCATCTACAGTCTATCTTCCACGACTTAGACGACAAATCAGTTAATTCTTATCAATACTCTAGTCTTTCTGTAATTCAGGAAGAAGAAGCATCTTTTCCTGAGGTTGAAATGTCTTTTCCTATACCGGAACTGCAATCTTCAGAATCTTGGAGGGATGTTGCTATTTCACCTTCACTTACTTCAGATGAAAATAATTCCATTACTAAACTCCTAGAAACCTACTCTGATGTTCTGACGGATATACCTGGTCGAACTTCTATCATTTCTCATGACATTATACTGAAGGACAGTACTCCTATAAAACTTCGTCCTTACTCTGTACCTATCCATTTTCAAGATAAAACATCTCAAGAACTTAAACAGATGTTAGCATTAGGAATTATCGAACATAATAACTCGCCATTCGCTTCACCACTAGTTATTGTAAGAAAAAAAGACAATAATATACGATTATGTGTAGATTATAGGAAACTTAACGCTCAAACTGTACCAGACAGTGAACCTCATCCTTTGATTGACGATCTACTTATTCGTCTTTCATCTGCTAGATATTTCACAAAAATTGACTTAACCAAGGGATATTGGCAGATTCCCTTAACTGAACAAGCAAAATATTACACTGCATTTTCGACTCCACAAGGTCTGTATCAGTGGAATGTCATGCCTTTTGGGCTAATGAATGCGCCTGCAACGTTCATTCGCATGATGTGAAGAATTTTAGCTTGCAGAACAGACATCATCACTTATATAGATGACATCTGTCTGTTTAGTCATTCCTTTGATGAACATGTCATTGGATTAGGTTCAGTATTAGATATTTTAAGAACTAATAACTTAACTGCCAGACCTAGCAAAATGCAAATAGGTTTTCAAGAAATAACATTCCTGGGACATATAATAGGGGCTGGACAAATAAAAACTATTCCTCAAAATGTGTCTAAGATTTTACATCTATCAGTTCCACAAACAAAAAAACAAGTTAGGAGCTTGTTGGGTTTAGTACAATATTATAGTAGGTTTATTCCTAACTTGTCAACAATTACGGCTGTCTTGTCTTCGTTACTGAAGAAAGATATGCCTACAAAAGTTCTGTGGACAACAGACTGCCAGACAACTTTTGACAAAATAATATCTCTCTTCTCCAGGCAACCTATTCTTAGGTTACCAGATAGTAAAAAAAAAATGTTTATATACTCCGTACAGATGCGAGCAATTACGGAGTGGGAGGTACGCTATTGCAAGAACACGACGGCGTCCTGCACCCTACTCTTTATATATTCAGAAAACTCACCGAGACAGAGCGAAACTACTCGGTGATAGATAGGGAGCTATTGGGAATCGTATGGGCAATACAAAAACTAGAGAAGTTCCTGCTAGGCGCTCCTTTTGTCATACAAACTGACCAACATGCTGTAGCATCACTTAGAAAAGCCAATCATAAGAACGCCAAACTTGCTCGTTTTTCAATCCTGCTTCAGCCATTTAATTTCACCATCGAGGCAATTCCAGGACATGAGAATATAGTCGCTGATATTCTATCCCGCAATCCTTTGCCATATAAGAAGGGAACATAAATAACTCATGGAACCAGAACTTGGTGATGAAACTGACACTTGTTGAATGTTCTGCAAGAGTTTACAAACTTACAAAATTCCAGGTCAAACAAGTTGACAAAGAAGAATTCTACGCACATTCAAAGTTGTAACAATCCGAGTAGAATAATCACATAACATTGACAACGTTGTGAATATGTGCACGGACTTTGGTTGGTGTCCAATCGTGACTCAGTCGAATTCAAATAGGATACATTCAAGATGAAAAGTGAAAATAGGAACAAAGTGACATACAGATATATTTTCATATCCTTTCGTCGGAATGATAACGTGATATTCGTGGAACTTTACGAAAGAAGGACAACGTATTCCTTGGGAATGACATTACTTAATAGTATTATGATTAAATAATATAATAATAAAACAAGTAATATACATACAGCAAAACACAAATAGATAATATAGTTATGCTAGCTAATTAATTGTTTCATTTTTATATGTATGTATGAACTTACTTTAACATAATATTAATATATATAGTAATTCTATATTGTTAATTCACATACTAAGTTAGTTATAGGTTACGTTTATTTTTTTTTCCTTACGTACATCTATTATATTCTAGTCTATTAACTTACTTTTACTTTCTTTTAATACATTATTAACTACTCTCTTACTTTCCTTACAATTTTTCTTTTCTTTCCTTAGCTATTAATTCTTACTTCCTTTACTTAGGAAAAAATTATATTCTATAAGATACTACACAGTCTACATTTAGTTAATATTATGACTCATTAATTTATACTATAATTTTAATTACCATTTTCTATTCGTACTAATTAAGTTAGAACTTTCTTCACAGACATAAGTATTTATAAATTAGTCACGGTTTGATAGTTGACATTTCTTTCTGTTGACATGGACTTAAATTTGACTACGATCTTTGACGATAGTACGTGATTCGTAGATCGATAATCTTTAACATTTTTTTCACATACCCATAATTTAAAAAAAAAAAAAAAAAATCTATAGTCTAGATATTTTTTTTTACCCCCGTCGGCCAAGGGAATGTTACAAGAGGATATATGATTTGTAGCAACTAGGTAGTAAGCTCGAATAAAAGTTGCACATTTTAGTTGTTGAACTGCAATAGAGATATATTATAGTTTTTGCTTTACGATGTTGAAAGCGAGGAGCATAATTTGCGTAGTTTTAATGTGACGTGTCGCGTTGGTAAGGTAGCACGTGACAACATTGTATTTGGACCCATATGTTGTTATATTTGGTCCTAGACGGACGGAAGTTTTTGAAGTCTCCCAGTAGAAGGATATTGATATCAAGGATTTTCTTGATGAATAGGTATTTGGGTCAGCCTATACTTAGTGGATACAATATTATATCTCAGTGATGAAAAGGGATTTATGTTCGAAGAGGAGAATGTATTTTCGGGAGCAATCTTAATGGAAAGTATCCAAGAAGGTCACCTTAGTCGCGTAAGTTGAGTTGTTCGATACCGGATTGCCTATCTAGGAATCACGAGTAAATAGCTTGACTGTACCACGACTGAAGGAAGTGACGAATTATGATGTATTAATTGAATTCTGATGAACTGCATTTTATTTGGATGTGATGTGCTATTAAATTGTACTCTGTTCGGACTCTGAACACCACGGACTTATCAGTTGATATTATTGAAAGTTCAGACTATTGACCCACTATTCATGTTTGTCAGCACGGCATTAGAAGCTTTACCATTTGAAGTATTTATCAAAACTAATAATACAACAAAACAGTGATTATAAACCGGCACACATAGAAGTTAGCAGAGAATACCATAACAAACGGTGGCAACAACCAGAATAAAACTAATAACAATGGAACAATGAAGCACGATACAATCTGTGTACGTGGTGATAATAAGTTTTTGTTCATCGGCAGGAAAATCCGATGTAACAATGAACATGGAATTCCAGTCCGCGAACTTCCGTCTTCACAAAGTGAACACGAGTGTAACAAGAGAGTATCGTTTTCTTCTCAGTATGTTTATTAGGCAGGAAGTATTGCAGCATGAGCATCGCTCTCTTGCCGACATTGATCCTTCGGATGTACAGGTGCACAAGAAAACTGAACTACATTGAGCTGGGTGGACGATGTGAAGCGCAGTTAATGCGACAACCGTTACGAGATAAAGAAATCCAGTTTCGCAAGGATGCATTGGCATACCTGATTGAACTTTGTACTCAAATACGACGCAGGTTCCCACTTGATCAAAACAGTGTTTTGGCGCAAATGCAGCTGTTGGATCCAAAGCAAGCTCTCGATATCAACAAACCTTCTATCATTCCATTAGCAGCGCAGTTCCCAACAGTTGTTTCAGAAGAGATCCTTGATCGTCTATCTGATCAATGGCGAGAACTGGCATCGTACCGAAAAGATCTTGGACATCTAGTGGATAAGGATCCGCCCGCATTCTGGCTGGGACTGCAACAAGTAACAGATGCTAATAACCAGAAGAAATTTGATGTTTTGGCTGACCTCATGTGCACGCTTATGGCACTACCTCACTCCTCAGCATGCGTCGAAAGAGTGTTTTCGAAGGTTAACTTAGTTAAAACTAAACAAACCAACAAGCTTTTGTGTGAAACCGTTTCCAATCGAATACTAGCCAAGCAAGCAGTTGCCAAAGACGGAGTTTGTCATAAGTTTAATCCTAGCAAAAGCGTGGTTGAAGATGTGCGTGAAGGACGTTGTCGGCAGAGATATGCAAAGATTTTGGAACTTCCCAATCAAGATTCCACGTTGTCAATTCATGCATATGATCTTGACGAAGGAGAAGTTGTCGACATGGATGCCGAGTCTCTGACAAGTGACATTTTTCAACAGTAACAAGTTACAACTAACATTTTATATTTAATTTGAGGAACATTTTGTTAATGTAACTAATGTAAGTATATTACTGTTAAAATATCTCATTTTCAAGAGTTCATATATTGGGGTGTTATTAAAATCATTTTTATTTAATTGTGAATTTTTGGTAATTAAAAAAAAATAATGAAGAAATACATAAAAATTGGTAGCACACAGATTATTTGTGCTAAAGATGCACATAAAAGATTATGTAAGCATCGTCTATCCCGTGTATTTGAGGCATAAAATATTCTGGGTATTTCTGGGTTTTTTTTTTAGAAGAGCATCTGGGTTTATCTTTAGAACTTGAGTGGCAACACTGGAGATACAAATAGACCCTACCTGACCACAGCTTTCGTTGAAATTATTCAAGTAGACCTCTGAGAGTGTACGAAAAATAAAAGGGGGAAAAAACATGTTATAATTGTGTTTAAAAATAAACCTATTTCATTTATAAAGAATTACTTTCAAGTATTATCCTCCCACATTTATTATGACTGCGTATGCTCTAAATACGTCTGAGAGATAAACCTCTAAACGTTTCACCCCTAAACATTCAACCATTTGCATTTGTTGTGAGCCAATATCCTTCCCAGTGTGAAGGCATATCCCATCAGTCGCATCCCCTAAGGCAAACAAGATTCCGAAGATAGCTGGAGCCAACTCGCAATCTTATTTGCCGCCAAAGCGTATGTCTAATGGCTGTTATGTGTTGCCAGCATGTTAGATTGTCCCCTTCGTGGAATGGCTACATGTGTATGCATGTTAATTTATTAATTAGTGTGATATTTAGAAAAAAATATTAAATTTTTAAATCAACCTGGTTTAATCATTTCGACGGATGTTTTGAATTGGCAAATGGTAAACATTAAATGTATTGTCTACAACACCAAATAAGCAAGTATATATATATATATATATATATATATATATATATATATATATATATATATATATATATATATATATATATATATATATATATATATATATATATATATATATATTGTAGGCACTGGGTTTACAAAATCGTCCGTCTGCTCTTGCCACTTCTGGTCAAGATTTCTCAAAGGCACTTGTTGTAAAATCGTCCGTTTGCTACTGCAACTTCTGATCATTAAATTCACGTGGACAGCTCTTTAGTAATGCATCCCTTATTCTAGGTAATTGCGGATTACTTTTCTGTGTGGGTGATTGTTTAGTAGAAAGTCCCTTCGCCGCCTGGCAAGTTCTTTTCTAAAATCCCCGTTGTTTGTTGGTAGGTTTGTTGCCGTTAAATATTTGTGAGATGCGTGTCGTCGCAGTATTTCTGTTTGGCTCTACTCAAAAGCTTTTATCCCGTGATTAACGCCAACCACGTAGTAGACGAAGGATGAGTATCTCAAATGGTCCCTGTCTCTACCACTGTGGTGGATAAAATAATGAACCCTTTGTAAGTATCCCGTAAACTATGCTACGCCTGTAGTGTGTTCTTGCATGTGAAATCTTATCACTATAATGAATGGCTGCGCGGTGTTTACTGCACGTTTAACATGTAATGTAAGAGGCAAAATAAAAGTGTCTTGAATTTACTTCGTTATAGTTACTGGAAACTGTGTAATTTTATAAATATCATAATTCTCTCATGGTGTTTATTGCAACCTGTACTTATGAGTATAAAATATAATATTATAATAAACGTGACTGGTATTTACAGTGTTATATTTATGGAAAATATGTATATATTATCTGACTGAAGTTAAGATAGATGTATAATAATAATGTACAAACTATATTACACTAACCTTGGTGTCCCTATCAAGAATTTCACTGACTCACGTCTTGATTCTTTCTTGTGAAATCGAGAACCCAAGTTTTGGTTGGCGGACTGCTTCTCTTGCAATGCCAAGCAATGAATATAGTTGAGTTATATATCGTCTGAATCGCCTATGGCTATTTTTCGATTCGCTTCTTGTGTCATGTGAAACTTCGTTTGTTTTCCTTTAGTCAGACATTCAGTCCTCATTACCGTGTAAAATGTCCTGTAATATTTTGCTATTATCGTTTTCTTGTTTTTCCTCTACCAGACAATCTGTCTGCGTACGTCTTTTGGGGGCATGTGCAGTGTTGTTATCGTCTCGTTATAATTTCGTATTCACACTCCTTTCATGTTGTTATTTATTCTTTCCTATTTACTTTCGCCCCGACTTTGTGTCTCTCTTAATCCAATATTACTTTGTTTGAACGACTGACCACACTACTCATTGTAAAATTACTTGGCCTTCTGTCGCCGACTGCACATTATGTTCTATTACTAGCCAAAATAATACTTGGGTAGTACTGGCCTTGTGTAAACACACCCGCGACGTCCGTTGCTTTACTCCTAATAGTCTGTTGATGTAATGTCCGCGTGTTTGTGAAAACATTTCAGGTGAATGTTGTTGCGTTTAAAGGGCTCGCGCCGAGCGCTGTCTATTGTTATGTAAACATTCTCTGTAAAATTGGTGGATGTCCCATGACTGTTGACAAACGATGTCTGTGCAGACAATGAGTATAGAAAGTCGAAATACAAACTCATTCGCTCCTCGTGACAATATATATATATATATACATATATATATATATATATATATATATATATATATATATATATATATATATATATTTATTTATTTTTATTTATTTATTTATTTATTTATTTATTTATTTATTTATTTATATATATTTATTTATTTATTTATTTATATTTATATATATTTATTTATATTTATTTTTATTTATTTTTATTTATTTATTTATTTATATTCAACAAACTGAAGATATATACATATGAGTCGGCAATATTTTGCTAAATTTCTCAAGGGAAGCGCCAAACTATTCATTAGGCCTACTAGACACGGGCCTAAGGCCCCATGATTACAGGGGGCACGCGGAAAAAGCGGCGGAGTCATAGCGCACAGAGCTCTACAGCAACGGCACGTGCACGATAGTACGCTCGTGCGAGCAGGGTAATAGTACCTGTACAGCAGTTAGTTTATTAGTTACTTCCACCCCCGCCTTTTTCCTTTTTATTATTATATTTTCTTTGCAGAATTGGATCGTTTTTTTTTTCGTATGTTATCTCTCTCTCTCATTCTCTAACTATTACTCATTTTCGGAGCCCAGAAATCCGTACTACGGTCATTGTTTACATGTTCACACTTCGATTCATGTCAGGTCAAGGCGTAATTGGCCAACCTGAAAGATTAATTGAATCACTAAACGTGATAATAACCAGATTGACTCTAGGTAAGACGAACTTGAAGTACGGGTGTCACGGGTTCCCTCCCCTTTTTTCCGCAGTATGGTCCAACAGAGGCCAAAACCTAGAGTAACTAATGTGAGTCTTCAAAGGTGTCTACCTTCGCACAAGATTACTCTTGGCAGAGATGCAGATTGAAGGATGATGACGCTTCTACCTCGAGGGAGCGTCTACAAGATATTTTAAAAATTGAGAACAATGCTGAATGGGTCTGAGCACGTAACTCTTGTTCTGTTCCAGCCGCCTTTTATTGAGAGATGTAATATTAGCTCGTTCAAGTCCCCAACTTAATTAACTGTAAAATTCCTCTGCTTATTTTAATTGCTTGTATTGGCTCTTTAGATGTATATATATATAAAAATCACATATACAAATTTATTGATCAATTACTTTAACACTTGTAAATAAGTAAGAACTGGTGATTAATAAAAAGTAAGTCTCATCATGGAATATATCGGCTTTCGTGAGCTTAATTTTAGAAAAGAAAGTTCTTTGTTTGGCCGGCTAAAAATGGGACTTGCCAAAATGCTAAAGTGCCGATGCTGCTGGTTCCGTAGATTCGTCTTTGTGGTGAAGGCCCGTTTCCAGATCAGTCAGGAAGCTCCTAGTCAAGGCAAGAATCTTCACAACCTATGGAATGTAGGTTTCAAGTGTCAATTACAAGCTTTGAGCCACAGAATGGAAGTACAGCCAATTGTCTCTTCGGGTCGTACCATAAATAGTCGGGTCGCCTCGTGCTGGTACCACAAACTATAGAGGGAATAAAAGAACAAATTCAGCTTCTAAGTCTTTGTTGTCCTTATGTTAATCAGGCACCTTTCCCGCTTTCTGTCAGCCGTTTTTTCTTCTCAGATTGTTTACTCTCCCTGAGCGTATATCGTATCAATCAGAGCATATGATGAAAAATCAACAGTATGTCAGTTAATTTAATGAAAAATGTATGGCTGGACAGCAGCAGTGGCTTGTGCCTGAAGGAACATTTTAAGTTTACATACATTCACAAAATTATAATATACAATTATGCACAGGTTGATGTAATCATCATTCACTCCCTGCTCCATTCAGAATCTGGTGTTACCTCTGCTTCTGGTTCTCCGTGAGAACTAGCATGAAGCAATCACCAGCGCTTGCTTTGGTGGTTCATGAATGTATCCTTTTCACATGCTGAGGTTGCCAGCCTAGTATGAATCTTAACACCACTAGCAAGTATAAACATGTCAAATTCAAAGTATAAAAAATATATTACAACTCACCCTAGTAACTAGGAATCTTAGACTGCTTGCTCACGTAAATAGTCTTGGCAATTTGATATAGATGCCGAGAACACACGTCGAGGTATTTAGTTATAGTAAAAATCCCTCTGCGACTTTGTGCGTAAGTCCTGTATAAGTCAGGTTTGTGTATGAATAACTTCGGGTTCCCTTGCTGTAGTGTTCAGAAGTGTTCCACTAAGTCCGGTCCTATTTAAAGTCAGAATCTTTACTTCTACTGTTTTCTGGCTTCAGTTCGAGCTGTCTACTTGACGAGTCGGAAATGCAGGTGGGCTTTCCGAAATGTGCTAAGTTATATTCGCAGCTTCCTGCGCGCGTTCACATGTTGGTTACTTCATGGCATTTCCGATAGCCTTCCAAAAAAGCATGCATATCAGCCTCTCATATGCTAGCCAATAGCATTCGAAAGGTGCATGTTATGACAGAATATTCCTTATGGATTTTTGTTTTTGCGTGACACAGAAGTAATGAATTCAAACGTCACTATCCCTATATGGAATTGTGTTTTCCGCATGCTTCCATTATCAAATTTGCAAAATCATTTCTACGAATATCTCCCAAGATTGAGATTACCCATAATGTTATCTCAGGTACTTTCGGCAGTCTGTGTGTCTGGCTTATCAGAAATCTCGCTCATTTGTATCAAATGGCTTGTCACAAATCCGACTGTATCAAAGGATGGAACTTTGTCTCGGAGCGCATTGTGGGTTGTAAAACTAAAAGAAGGAGAAAGCAGAGTCAACCTGGTCATAGTGTATGGACCAAATGAGGGTGCGAGAGCAGAGGTCAAGGAGGAATTCTTCGAGCTGCTTCAAAGGACAGTGAATTACTGCCTAAACACAATTATCGTGCTCGGAGATTTCAATGCCAGAGTTGGAAATGACCATGCTAGATGGGGTGGAGTTATCGGAAGATATGGAGAAGATACTCTCAATGACAATGGAAAGCGACTCTTTAGATTCTGCAGTGAGCAGAATCTGATCATTACAAACACAAAGTTCCCCCCATAAGCGCATACATGCATACATAAGATGTGAACAAACAAAGAATGAGAAGTCAGTGATCGACTATGCTATAGTTAGGAGGAGCTCATTCAAATATGTCCGAGATGTTAGAGTCTGGTGGTGGCCAGAGATTGGAAGTGATCACTCACTACCTGCTTACAATCAAAAGAACAACTGAAAGAGTTACTCAGTCTAGGAACTGCCCAACATCGCGCAAGAAACTAAGTAAACGAACGGGAGAAATGAGCATTAAGACCTACAAGCTGAGAGAGCCAGAAATTAAGACCAGATATCAGGGGCTTATTGCTACAGCGATGAGAAACATAGAAGAACAGCCTGATGACTTGGAAACCCTCTGACTTAAATTCAAGGACATCATAAAGACAGCTGCTGCAGAAGCAAGTGGTGAAGTCCGACTTGGGAACAAGAGAAAGAGGAAGCCTTGGTGGACAGAGGAAGTCAAAGAGAAAATAAGAGAGAAGAAAAAAGCATGGAAACAATACTTAGGAGCTAAAAACACAGCAGGAAAAACAAAGAAATATAGAGAATATGGGACACTCAGAACAGAAGCAAAGAACAAGGTGCTAGCAGCAAAACAGAAATCCTGGGAAGAATTTGGAGACAAGCTAGAAAAAGATGCGCAAGAAAACTAGAAACTGTTCTATAAGACCATAAAGAACATGAGGAAAGAAAAACAATGCACTCTCATATTTATAAAAGACTAAGCAAGGCAAATTGCTTACTGCTCCGAAGGAAGTAATGGAAAGATGGAAAGAATATTTCTCAGAACTCCTTGATGGTGAGCAAGGTCAAGCATCAGAAATGATAGCCACCAGCACAGAAGAGAAAACCAAAGGTGGTGAAGATGACATAAAGATGGAAGAACTGAAGGCAGCACTGGAGAAAATCAAGATGGGCAAAGCAGCAGGGCATGATGCTATAACACCAGAAATGGTTAAGTACATGGGAGCATCATGCGACCTATTACTCTTAAGGGTCCTACAGGCAGCGTGGTGCAACAAGACCATTCCAAAGGATTGGGAGATTGCCATCATAACACCAATTTTAAAAAAGGGTGACAATCGACATTTTGGAAACCATAGAGGCATATCCCTTCTCAATGTACCTGGTAAAACCTACTCTAGAATCCTAGAGCAGAGACTCCGACGCCTAGCTGAGCCACAATTGGATGAGGTCCAGTGCGGATTCCGAGCAAACCAAAGTACTCAAGATCTAATCTTCACACTCAGACAGCTGAGTTAAAAGGCCCTTGAGTATAAGAGCGAGATCCATCTGATACCGCAATGATGAGTTGGATACCGCATGATAGTTTTGATACTGCATAGGTTGATCGTGCTGTAATATGATGTATCGCGAATGCGTGACATGAAAGTTCGTCAAGGTGGACATCTGTGTAGCAGTGCAGACTTGTATCACAACATGTAACATACAAGAGTGTGTGTGGCATTCATCACATTGAAAGGTGTAGCTATAGGGTTGATGGAACCAAATGTTGTACGTGTTACAGGTATGGAGTCAAAATATAGGTGAACAGCTGTGTACGTTTTTTTCACCATTTATTATAGTCACAGCAACAAGACGTAGACAAATCCATGTAAGCATGACACAGGAACATGGCGGATATGAAGACAGTTCACTACAATTGCATGTACATAAGTTCCAGTAAATATATGATTATCAAAGTGTTGCAGACTCCAATTTAACTCTCATTCCACAACTAGCAGAAAAAAAAACCCGCATTACAGAACGGGTAAATAACTGTATAAATATCCAACAGTTTCATTCTGACTTTTCTTAAATCGCACTTCTTAAGTCAACCCCAAACATGGCGGGCGACGAAAATAGCATAGTCCATCCCTCTAATCGGACGTATCAAAGATAGGCTGTCCTTTCGAAGATAGTCTTATATAACTCCCTCGTACATCAGGCGAGTTTTCACTTTCAAAGTTATAATAGCAATAACTTGTAATTCATCTGGTCTTCCACTCCAGATAATTATATATTAGGCCTCTATAAAACAGTAAACACTGAGGATTCCTAATCTGCAGACATAATCGTCTAAGTTCAAAGATATACCGCTAATCATGCGGGTTTTAGGATAACATCTATTCTCCTGGGTCTCTGTGTGTAAATCTAAACCTAACGGTCTTAGATGGCTCCAACGAGCATAACAAGTAGAATCCTCTGCCTTTCAACCATTCGTGAGCTCTCGTCACCGGTTGACTCAAAATATGATCCTTACAAAGGAAGTGTGAAAGTTTCGTTTTTTTACCTTGCTACGAATTCCTAACACAACTTAGAAGCAACTGCCGTCTTCCTGACGAACAGAAATAACACAGGGGACTTTAAATAACAGTGGAAGAGTTTCCATCCCCAGAGGCAATGCAGAGACGTAACCAGACATTTCGTCTGACAGACCCAGTTCAACAAAACGGCCTCCCGCACAGGAAATCTTCTTCAAACTCTATCTAGTTTGGACATCCGCTGTCCGCATCACCTCTGACCTAAGCAGTCAGCTGGTATAACCTTTTAGGGGAGTAACTACATATTTACTTTCCCTCAAAGTAAAAAATGAGTATTCGCCCTTAGATTAGGATTCTAACGAAAAATATATTAAACACAAACTCTTATTCAAAATATTTTCCAACATAACAAGTATACAGACCGACTACATTATCAGTTATGAAAACTGCACGTAACAGTCTTACCACACCTCCCGGGAAAAAAAATAAAAAATTTTTTTTTGTTTGAAATACATCTAGGAGCAACATACAATAGGCTCACAACGCATGAATAATGCGCAGATGAAAAGTATAAATAATAAATATAACGCCAAATGTGAGGCTAAGTCGACATATGGAGCGACTGGTGAGAATATATCTCATAATCTGAGAGAAAACGTTTCTCTAAGTATAAATGTTTCCAGAGAGGTGTCACCAACTTATACTACAATACTGGCAATGACACAATGCATACAATAATTTCATACAATAATTTCATATTAGGTATCTTAAGTTCATGATTAACAAAGAAGAAAAATCATCAACGAATAGCGGTGAATATACATCAATGAACCGCTAAGTAGTGATACAATCACTATATTACAAATTACAAATGTGTACCTATATTGATATAGAAAAAAATTATTATAGCCTTAGACGTATTAGGAAGTCCAAAACATAAAAGGTAGGTGGAATCCTGTGGGCATCTAGACAAAATGTCTACCATCACATTATCTGATCCACGGATAGCTCGTACCGAGAAATGAAAAGGTTGAAGAGCAATTGCATATCGAGTCGACCTCGAGCTCTTCAAATTCTTACTCTGTATAGCCGTAAGAGCTTTCTGGTCGGTTTCTACTATGAAATGTGCGCCTAGAAGGAATCTTTGTAGTTTGAGAATTGACCAGACCATAGCCAATAGTTCACGGTCTAAAACCGAGTAATTCCTTTCTGCCGCATTAAGTTTTCTGGAGATATACATTACAGGATGCAGAGTTCCAGAGTACTCTTGCATTAGTGCCGCTCCAATCCCAGTGGATGAAGCGTCACTACAAAGAAAAAATGTCGTATCTTTAGAAGGTAACACTAAAATAGGTGGTGTTGAAAACATAGTTTTGATCTTATCCAGCGAGGATTGGCATTCCTGAGACCAGTGAACCATATTAGGAGACCCTTTCTTTAGTAATGTAGAAAGAGGTGCCATGATAGAGGATAGATTCGGAATGAATCGACCATAAAATTGTATAAGACCTAAGAGACTTCGCACTTGCTTTTTAGTCTTAGGAATAGAGATGTTAAGTATCTTAGTGATATTATGGTCCTCTGTCTTTAGGAAACCATGACAGACTCGATGGCCTAGGAAAGAAATTTTGCTAAAACCAATGCAGGCTTTAGAGGGTTTAGCTGTCAGGTTATGCTCGCGTAAAGTAGACAGTAATTCAACTGACCCCGAATAGTGATCTTTCCAAGTATCGCTGAAAAGTCAGATGTCGTCTAGGTATGCAATGACATCTGACCGATAAGATAGGATTCGACGCATCATGCGTACGAATGTAGCTGGGGCGTTCATAAGGCCGAAAGGCATGAAATTCCATTGGAAAAGGCCTCTAGGTGTAGAAAAAGCCGTAAGTTGTTTAGCGCATTCAGATAAAGGAACTTGCCAATATCCTTTAGACAAGTCAAGTTTAGTGAAAAAATGAGATTTAGAAAGCCTAGTAAGTAGCTCTTCTAGTAAAGGCATAGGTTCAGCGTCAAACTTCGTAACTTGATTCAATTTGCGATAGTCAACGCAAAGACGCATGTTATTGTCTTTTTTCCGAACAATAACCATCGGCGAAGAATATGCAGAAGTGGATGGTTCAATTATTTTTAAATCTATCATCTCATCCAACTCCTTCTCAACCTGTGCTTGAAAATGTATAGGGATAGGATAAGGTCTGACCCCAATAGGATTATTGTCAGTTAGAACAATGTCATGTTCAATGACATGAGTTTGTCCAGGGATGTCAGTGAGGACATCCTGAAATGTTTGTAACATAGCCGAAACTTGTCGCTGTTCTCCTAGAGATAAATCAGGAGAGACAGTAACATTTTCCCATGATTCACTAGAATGAAGTGGGATCATCGGAAGAGGAAGATTAACATCTGAAAAACTTGTTTCCTCATCCTGTATTACGGACAGTGATGAGTAATGACCATGTTGGACTGGAGAATCGTCCGTTGCCTGGAAAATAGGCTGTAAATAATCCGGACGTTCATGGAATTCCGTAAGCATGTTGATGTGGAAGGTTTTATGCTTCCCGTCAATATCGACAATATAGTCAACATCTGAAATTTTCGATATTATATCGTACGGACCTTTCCAAGAAATAAGAAGTCTGTTTTCCCTAAAAGGTAGCAAAACAAATGCTTTGTCACCAGAACAAAGTTGTCGTAAGGTTCTTTTCTTATTGGCAAATTGCCTTGCCTTCTGTTTAGCAAATTCAGAAGAAGAAGTTGCTAATTTGCATGCTTCGATAATCTTTTGTCTAAGCGCGATGACATATTCGTAAGAGGATTTTGTGTCATCGTTAATATTATCAGCGGTTATGAGATCATGAAGCAAAGACATAGGGCCGCGTGGTTGCTCGCCAAAGACAAGTTCAAAGGGAGAAAATCCTGTATGTTCATTGGGGACCTCTCTGTAAGCGAAGAGGGCCACAGGTAAAACCCTGTCCCAGTCTTGAGGATAATCCTCAGTTATCTTTCCTAATAAGTTTTTGAGTGTTCTATTTAGGCGTTCGACCATCCCATTAGACATTGGGTGATAGATACTACTCAAAGATCTCTCTATCTGCAGAGTAGACATTACTTGAGACATGGTATCCGATATTAGTTGGGTGCCCTGGTCTGATAATATTTCTCCGGGGAATCCCAGACGAGAAAATATAAGCCAAAGAGCATCTGCAATGTCAGCAGTAGTAATGCTCTTCAGAGGAATAGCCTCTGGCCAACGTGTGCACATATCAACACACGTCAGGATAAACTTGATCTTAAACGGACCAATAATGTCTATTGCCATTTTCTGAAACGGCCGAATAGGAATGTCTGCAGCCTGAATAGGTGCAGCATGGCGTGGACCTTTAGATTTAACCTCTTGACATACTTTACAAGATCGACAATAAATCCGTATGTCTTTGTTTACTAATGGCCAAAAGAAAGCCGCAAGAACTCTTGACTTCGTACGGGAAAAACCCATATGTCCAGCACACTGAGAGTCGTGAGCGTGCTGCAAAATTTTAACTCTCAAATTTTTGGGCACAAGAATCTGAGAATGACTTGACTTAGTGGAGTCTTGTACCATACGTACAAGTACGCCATTCTTCATTGTAATCCAAGATTTACGATTTGTATCTTTATTTGGATCACCTTTTATTGCAAGAGTGAAGAATTTTTTTAGAGTGGGATCATCTTCTTGCTGTTTTATAAATGAGTCACGAGAAATTACCAAGGGATCATCTTGGTTATGCACTTCATTATCTTCAGTAGATGAAGTTTGAGGCATATTAAGAGCTTGAGCTCTAGTGACTACAGCATTAGCAGTTTGCATATTTTGTTTTTCCCAAAAGGAAATTTGTTGCAGAGTGCATTCTTTGACTCCGTGAATACGACCGATGATAAGATCAGCGATCGGATTCGGCAGAAGACATGCGTGTACATCTCCTGTAAAGAAAGGAGTAGCAATCTTAATGATAGCAGTAGAGTATTTCTCTAAGGTGCCGCCAAATGTTACACATTTGACTACTTTTCCTGTGGCACGAGAAGGATCTACGAGTGACTGCCTAACACCAATTGTGGTGCATCCAGAATCAAAAAGAACTGAGACTGGATTATCATTTACTAGACCTTTATGTAAGACAAGAGAACCTCTTCCATCATGCGCGACTGACGCAGGAAGAGCGGGAAGAGGATGGCCACAACTTAAAGTAGACACCGTAGTTTGCTCAAATAATGTTTTGCATTGGGGGCACTCAGATGCTCTCCCAAAATCAAAAGCAGAACATGCCATATTATTAGCATCATTATTATCTTTAGTCTGTTTATAGGCTTCATGGGACTCTTGCTGTGCAGAGTTTGCCTGATAATGTGATTTATGTTTTTTGTATTGTGATCTACCTCGATTATTATTGCCTCTGTAATCATTATTGTTTCCTCTATTGTAACCCCTATTTGGGTTTGAGTCATAGTTCTCATGGTTACCATTATCATGTTCATTATAATGAGTATCTCTGTAATTATGATCTTGTTGTCTCCATGACGGATAACTTGGATAGTTTCTATAATGACTTCCTCTGCGGAAATTCCTATAATTATGATAACCCCTGAATCGAGGGCTGTCGGCTCGTCTCCAGTTCTTCGAAGAAGAACCCTGAAATGATTGGTTACCTTGGTTTTGATAACTATTATGGTTACCTTTTTTTATCAAACCTGTTTTGTGGTCCCTGAAATTTGTGTGAATAATTAGGATTGTATGGTGTTGCTGAAGCAACTGGCATACTCTCCTTAATCTTAATGTTGCCAAAAGTCACGTCAGGATGTGCAGTGACATATTGGGAACAATATTCTTCCATTTGTTTTAGTGTTTTGGGTTTACGCTCATGTATAAATTCAAGGAATGGTTTATTTACACATGACATAATCTTATCTCTGAGCAACAAATCCATAAGTGCTTCATATGTTTTTTCTGTCTTGGATAGCTCAATCCATCGTGTAAATGTAAGACGTGCCTTTGCAATGAATTCTGAGAATTCTACTCCTGCCTCAGGCACCATCGTCTTAAACAAAAGACGATAACCTTCTTCTGTCAATTGATATTTTTTTATCAAAGCTGCTCTAATAACATCATAATTATCTTTATCAGCCTCTTCTACCAGACTTAAACTAGTCAGAGAATCACCTCTCAAATTCTCTGATAACTGATTTGCATATTGTGATCTATCCACATTATGAGTACGAAAATAACGTTCAAATCTATCCAGCCAGAATGTAATATCGTCACTGGAAGGATTGAACGGTGGCAGCTTAACCTTAAAAGTTGAAGGTTTACCATCATTACCAGATGAATGATTAACCTTACTCATATTTGTCAACTTTAATTTTTCTATTTCAAAAGCTAAACGTTTTTCCTGGTGTTCATGTTCCATCTTTGTTTTTCTCTCCTCAGCTTCTAATCTTTTATTTTCAGCATCTATTTCCAGTCTCTTTTGTTCAGCTTCTCTGTCTAATCTCTTTTGTTCAGCCTCTCTGTCTAATCTTTTTTGTTCAGCCTCTCTGTCTAATCTCTTTTGTTCAGCCTCAGCTTCTCTATTTTGTTTTTCCATTTCCATTTGGAATCTCTTTTCGTCCACTTGCATCTGCAATTTCTTTTGTTCAAATTCTAATTCCAATCTTTTCTCCTCACTTTTTTGTTTTTTCTCTTCAGCCTTCAGTTTATCAATTTCCAATTTTTGTGCTTTTTCATATTGACTGGTAGCATACTCCTCCAACTTATCACTAGTCTTGCCCAGGGATTTCCCTTGCTCAATAAAGTATTCTAAAGTCGACATAATGTCTTACAATATGTGACTAATATCCCTGAAATAACAAATTAATTTATTTCAACCAAACAGGAGCAGGTTTTTAACAAAAACTTGTATAATCAGCTCCCTTAATTTCAATGTCTTTTGAAGACAAGTCTTTTGTAAGAACTTGTATGATTATTTTACAATAATAATACCATCAGACATTTATATCATAAGTTCAATCAAAATGTAAATAGTGTATGTCTAAGTATGTGTACCAATAGCAAACAAAACAATAACAATAATACGAAGACAAATATTCAAAACACTACGATAACATTCGCAGAAGTCAACTAAAAAAACTAAACTGAAGGAAATCTCACAAAGGATGTGGTGATAACTGCGAAAATGTAAACAAAACAAATGACGTCACAGTGTATAAACATAAAGGTGTATAGAACTGAATGACAGGAAAGAGTAGACCTACAAATACAAACAAATTTAATCAAAACTAAAGAATAGAAAAATGTTACAAAAACAACGAAAAAAACACACCTCGTCACAACTAACACAAAATAGCAACAAATTGTCGCTAGCAAATTTTCACTGAAGAAAATAGCATAAACCCTACAGAACACTAATATAGAAAACCTCTGTCACGTGGTATATTCTTACAGGAGTCACACGCCCAACCTCCCACTGAAAATATATACTAATATAATATACAAAAACAAATGACATGTAACATAAATACATAAATAGCATATAGTGATGAAAGGTGTGTTGTGAAGAAGGCTTAATAGCAATATATAAATTATAGTTTACAACATGAAATGGGCCACTTTTTTGATATATAATTATTGTTCGATAGTCAAGAACAGACAATGAATGACGTTCCACCGATGAAAAATTATACTACTGATTCTGCTACAGGAACTGTGGCGATGGTAGAATCGGATTTCTTGTTCTTCGAAACAGTAGTAACAGTTATCAAGAAACTTGCTCTTCTGAATAGAAACAACCCGTGGCAACTTCAATTTGACAGGCAACGCCGTGTACTTTGCATTCTGTAAAAATCAGAGTCTCACCTTGTAGACCCCCTTATTTGATCACCACTGATACCGCAATGATGAGTTGGATACCGAATGAAAGTTTTGATACTGCATAGGTTGATCGTGCTGTAATATGATGTATCGCGAATGCGTGACATGAAAGTTCGTCAAGGTGGACATCTGTGTAGCAGTGCAGACTTGTATCACAACATGTAACATACAAGAGTGTGTGTGGCTGTGATAGGAAAGGGAAAGAACTGAGATATGACTAAGTAGGAATAATTTATGAGTAGTAAGACTTAGCTCTGACGTCACCAAAACACGGGAAATCAGTGTCTGAAGTGGAAGAGTTGGGGTCACTCTTAAAATGGTCGTCAGCGTGTGAACAGGTTAGAAATTAGACTAACCGTATGACCATCTGAAACTTAGTGGACAGCTCAAGTATCACTGTGTTATGATACCGCTGCATTTCGCAGAAAAGGGAAAGATGTTCCCATGACAATTAAAGTTCATGTCGAGCTGTATCCAAGTGTATTATCAGCAGTTTTATTCAAGTAAACATGGTATGTAAACTCTCGAATAATTAGTCAAGGGCAAGTGATCGAAGACAGGTGTTCGAAGTAGTGGTCCAGTTCGGACATATGAAGCATACTTTATAAGACAGCAGTGGTATAGAATAAAAACCATATCCAGCACTGGGGGTAATCCAGATTATTACTTCAAAACCATACTGCATTTATTGTGAACAGCACATTAAGAAGTAGTGTATAGTAGACAGCATCAGAAGTGAAGGGTGTTCAGTATTCAACGTAGATCAAGAGTTAATCAAGTAGTCTATGAACAGTGAGTTACATGACATATGAAGGACATTGTTGAAGTCTCATGTATGCTATTACCATTTATAATCAGGCACAGGGTTGCCAGCTGTGAATATGTTACTTGACAGCAAATAAAGAACTTTTGTTGTCTACTATGAGTCGTCAAGTCATTTCAGGCATTGGAGTTGTCTGATAACGTACTACCACACATCACATAAACAAGGCAGGCAGTTATTAAGTGACATATTTAACAACAGACAAAGGTACACTAAGACGAGAACATACACAAGGGTCAACGTAGCAACAACTACACAAGAACAGAACCTGGGTTGAAACTATCACACGTTATCTCGTTTTGGTGCCGGTGACCACTTGTGGGAAGATTACGTGTGTTACAAGACAGTGTATTTATCAAAACGCAGGCGATTGAAAAAAACAACGTCGAGATCAACGAAGCATGAATTCAAGCTAACAGGGAAGAAAAAAGACAGTTACGTGCCGAGACATATGAAGAGCAGCCGAGCGTGACAAGGTCAACGAAAGAAACCAAGTCAAATGTGACGAAGATACATTCTTTTTACAACTTAATTCCACAGTCGGGAACGGGTCAAACATCATCACAACAGAGTGATCCTTCTATGAACAGTGTAGCAAGTATCAACAACAGCCGCTCATAACACAGACGACAACAAGGAAGAAAGAACGAAACAAAAACAGTGTGCACACTCAAGTCAACAGTCCAGTAAAGACACATTCATCAGGAAACAACGTCCGGATACAGTGTAGTTAGTTAGTTATAATTAAGTAGTATTATTGTTTGTATACAACTTTGAACATATTCGTGTATTATAATTTCCTTCATATTTTTAGTATAGAGATTTGCTAGGAATAGCAATTATTTTGTTACAATACCAAGATAATTAACCGGAGAATTTTTTTTTTTCAGAGCCCCAAGAAGTCCCACTAACATAAATTTTTTTGGGTTTTCAGGGCTAAAATGGAACAAGGAACAGAAATTGTAGCAGGCGTCTTACGCCAGCTATCTGAGACATTGAATAAGTTAGATAAAAATAGCAAACTGACCAATGTTAAGGGAAGTGTTGACACGTTTTCAGGTAAATCTACTGAATGTAAGACCTGGCTCTTACAAATAGAGAGATATTCGTTATCAGTTCAGGCCTCAGACAATGAAAATAGACAGACAAGTAATGGAAGACCAATTGATCGGTATCTTCGTAGACGGATTATATAGTGATGCCATCAAACTCCACTTAATAAGGAAAGATCATAAGACGTTAAAAGACACTATGGCTTCTGCCATTGCAGAGGAAAACATAAGGAGAAGATTTGAGTTGAGAGTAGAACAGGCAAGGTTTGATGAAGAAGAACCTATGGAGATAGATACTGTAAGAAGACAACAAACAGGTAGCAGACTGTTGCAGGACATGGAATGTTACAATTGCCACCAGCGGGGACACAGAGCTAGCGTGTGTACATGGAGACCACCACGGAGGTATCAAAGCAGTAGGGCTACACATATGGGTGGTTATCATGGTCCGCGACAGGCTATGTGTAGGGACAGGGACGACCCATGGTGTCAACCTCAATACACCCGTACACAAGGGGCACACTCATGCACGCATCGCACGAGGGCTTTCGAGACGCCCCTGTACAGTAGATACAATAGTCAGGGAAAAGGCAGACCTACTCAGTAAAGGAGACTTACATGGGTAGGATAAATAATAGGTCTCAGGAGAATAAACAGGTACCTATGGGAAAGAAACCAAGGATATGGAAACAGAATGGAGATATATCAACAGTGCACGAAACGTACCATACAGATCCGAGTTCGTGTTTAATAACAATAGGTGACAGAAAAATCAGAAGTCTCTTGGACTCAGGCGCTAGTGTTAGCTTATTAAGATTTGGGTTGTATAAACAGCTACGTCAGCCACCAAAATTGGAAAAAACAGGCATGCAACTCACGTCAGTGTCAGGTGAAAGGTTAAAGGTGATGGGAATGTCAACGCTACGGTTTAACATTGGAACGAAGTCATTGATGCAAACTTTTGTTATAGTGAAAGGTATGTCACGGAATTGCATATTAGGCAGGGATTTTATGAAGAAATACAGCGTAAGATTGTATTTTGACATACAAAAGTTAAGGATTCAAGACGAATACATCGACATGCAGGATGATATGCATATCGCATCAGTGATATGATTGCAAAAGCCGATTACTTTACGTCCGAATACGGTGAACATAGTCACAGGAAAAATTAAGAGGTCACCGTATTATAAAATTGGACAGACGGTCAGAACAGTGGAATTCCAGGATGCAGACATAGCCGATGAACCGTGCATAAACATGACGGAGGGGATAGTAGTGATAGGAAACAGGTCTCAATTTCCAGTTATGCTACTCAACACAGCAGCAAAGCATGTCACGATACCAAGAGGATTCATTGTGGGGAGAGTACAACACATGTCACACACTGAAGGCAGCAGACAAGGACAGGATAATTACAATGAAAGGAAAGATAGACATAGTGGTATCCGAGAAAGGAAAACATACACGAGGAGGGGTAGCCAACAGTTAAGACGGGATTATATGAATACCAGTAATTGTCTAGCGTGTAGAGAACAGCAACGCATGTGGAGGGAAAGAAGATGGAGCTATAGAAACAACAAACGCATAGAATGTAGGGAAAGAGACACCAGATGGACAAACAATTGTCACAGACCGTATTACACATACGATCGGGTACATAGGATAGAAATGGTTCAAGGAAGGAGTCGACAACCTTGCTTCAGAGATAGACATACGGATAGGAAGTTATATGATACTGGAAGCAGTCAACAAAGAGATAGAATGCAGGGACGAAATATACCACAGGTTAACATGAAGGATAAGATGAAGGAGATGAAGTCACAGCTAAGGACAGAAAAAGAAAACAAAAGAAAATTTAAAGATTTTATCACGAAACATCATGATGTATTTACGCTAAATGACATAGAAATACTAATCCGGGAAAAGAACCGAGCACACACCTTAGCATGGAGCCGCGGTAGCATAGTGGTTAGTGCACTGGCTTCCTAGCGCAGTGGTCTATGGTTCGATCCCCAGATGAGGCGGAAAATTTTTAGGCCACAGACGGCTCCTGGGTCGACCCAGCCCCCAAATGGGTACCAGAGCTACTCTGGGAAGGTTAAGGCGGCCGGCGTGATGCCGACCACATCACCCCTCGTGTGCCGACGGTCAAGATAATATGGGCCTAACACCATATTCCCAATATGTCTCAATGGGCGTGTAACGGGTTCCTTTACCTTTACCTTACACACCTTAGCACAAACAAACATCAAGAAAGATTTTGAAAGAAGGCAAAGGAATGCGAATAAAAATGCAGTTGCACAGGAATTCAAGCCGGGAGACATAGTGTTCTATAGGAAACACGTTAGGAGTGGAAAATTAGACCAGAACTGGATTCCGAATTGGCAGGTGTTACGACGCCTTTCAGAAACAACATACCAAATATGGAAACAAGATCAAAACAAAACCATCAAGGCGCATGTACACCATCTAAGGTTACAAACGCAGAAACCTATAGACATACCACCGCAAGAACAGAACAAGAGGAAGACCCATTATGTAGTGGTACCAGAAGATACAGAAGAGAGTACATCAGAAGAAAGTTCTCCAGAAGAGTCATACAGACCAAGAGCAGGTGGAAGTCGTATAGTCACTAGAGCGGAGATACATACACAACCTAAAAACCCAAACCAAAGATCTGGAATTTTTAACGATTCACAAAACAAACAGGAGAAAAGAAGAGAGAAAGATGCAGTGTGATCAGGCGAGAACGTCGGAGAGAGGAAAAGGTGACAGAACTATACCAGAAGAATTAAGGAGGTTAAGAAATGTAAGAGATAACTCAGAGAGCGAAGAGGACATTCCGCTCATGGAATATGTACAGAGATTGCAAGAGAGAGAAAATAGATTAGCAGAGCAAGAGAAACAATTACGTCAGATGCAGGAAGCGGAGAGGCAACAAGAAAATCAGCAGGAAGAAGAGGAGATGGAAGAAGATGGACAAACAGATGATCACAAAGACAGGACAAGAGACATTAGACGTGGAAAGAAGAGATATTATACGTCATCCGACGATTCGTCAGAATACAATATGCCACTCGCGAAAATAAGAAATACAGCACAAATGCAAGTACGCCCGAAGTGGAGAGGCAGACACAGGGAAATACAAGAGGGTGATAGACCGACAAGAGCAAAGGGTCGGAAAACGATTAATTATGTAGAAAATAGGAGCAGACGGAGAAGGAATCCAGAAGAGGTATCGATGTCAAGTGACTCAGACAGTACGTCGTCTGAGGAGAGTGACAAGTGTCACAGACATAGCAAACGGAGATTCCATAGAAGAGAGATGGAGGAAGGGAGTACACAAACGACGAAGAGATGTGAGTCGTCTACAGACATTTCATCAGATTATAGAAGGCGCCTCGAAAAGTTGAGACAGGTAGAACAGGTAGATGTGAGATCTAGTAAGAAGAATTAGGCAGGAAATAGTAATAGAAGAGAGAAAGAAGATTTAGAGGCGTTTTGCGAATATGTGGATATAAAATATGAAGAGTTAAAAAACGAAGAGAGAAGAAATACGGATCGAGGAGAATACCGGTCCAAGAGCCGAGATAGGTTGAGAAATAGAAGCAGAGAGGAAGAGATTAAGAGAAATACGGATCGAATGGAGTATCAATCCAAGAGCCGGGAGGCTAGAAAGGAGGAGGGAAGAAGTAGTAGCAGGAGAGAAATACGAAAATCAAGAATCCCAGTGAAAAACGGGAAAGAAAGGTTTAGACGCTGTTGAAGGACTTTCGTGTGTGGTTACTGGTTGTGTTGCTTGAATTCTGATCGTGCTAATATTCGTACGCGAATGGGGTGAACCTCCCCTTTGGTTTGTCGTAATGCCTGAACTTGGCATCAAGATGTAACCAACTGTTCATCTTATTAACTCAGCAACTTGATATAAAATACATAATTCATAATGGTTGAATGGTGTAACGTGATTCAACGAATAATGCCTCCGGTTCGAGTCCTTCACAATTTAATATGGATTACACACATACATAAACAGTTCAATTCACACATGAGGTACATGCATCAATCAATCAATAGCGTAGACTGCTGTTTTACATGTCAATGTCCGTTTAAGGATACAATGCAGTAATTGTCGTCAGAACATCACAGCTATATGCACGCGCAGATAGAATGGCTACCTGCCGACAGTGAGACTGTGAGTCTAATTACTTCGTATAAAGTAGACGATTATCTTTCTCCTTCCAAGGATTTAGTTAATCACTAACCTCCATAAGTTTCCTCTCATGTAGAGTTCTAGGACTGACCCTGGTCCATCATAAATGCACATATAAATGGCTATATCATGCCATTGAATTGGAAGGTTAACAAAACGCAGCTATTCAGCTTGGCGGTCAAGTAACAAAGGGTAGCGTCTCCTAGTTACCGACTGTGACCCAAACAACGCTAGACACGTCATAATCGATCGTGTATGGAGCGTTCAATAATTGAAACATCTATGGCAATATATTAAATGTCTTAACCTTTACATTTGCACGTCCGCTAACCTTTAGCAGACGGCGTTAATATCATATACCGTAACAACGCAGAGACACATCAATTAGTAGCAGTGTCAGAGCATCCAGGATACCACTGAGGGAAAAAAGGACGCAGCGAGAGGGTTATATAAGTAGAGGTCGAGGCAGCGACGAGTTAAAGAGTAGAGAACCTGAGGGAAACTCAGGGAAAATGAGAGTTGAAACAGTAGAAGAGAAACCGAAGCAAACAGTTAATGAAGTAAGAAGTAGGGAGGTTGAGAGAAACTCGGAGAATACACGAGATAGAGAAGTAGAGAACAAGCAAAGCGTTGAGGAAGTCACAAGAGGGCAGGAAATACAAGATATAGATAAACAGATAGCGTTGGAGACGCTCAGAACCAAGGAAGCCACAATGATGAAGATGTTAGAGTTGATGAGTGAGATAAAGTAAGAGTGAGGAGGAGGAGGAGGAGGCGGCTATGTGAGGGAAGGCATAGCATATGTTATACGGAACAAGGTGGCGGAGGTTGCTAGTCTTAAGGAGACAAGTATGATTGGTCTATACCGCATATATGAGGTAAACTGAGTACACCTGACCAATAGGGTACTGCAGTACAAGAAAAAAAAATGTGAGGAATAATGAAGATAGAGATATGGAGAAATAAGTGATGGTGAGAAATATTTGGAGATGAATAGAGAGTATAATTGAGGAATTGGAGAGCACAGTCCAATGAGGGAATGAGAGGTAGAGGAGATAAGGGTGAGAAGGAGAGAAGTAGAAAATTGCAGCGGGAGTCTAGTTGTGGGGAAACTAGATGCAATCAGTTTACACTGAACATATTAAGAAGCTGAGTAGATCTAAATGATAGACTACTGCATTAGACAGAGAATAATTAAGACTCGAGTGTAGAGAGGTCAGAGTAGAGGCCATGGGAGATTGCCGATAATAGTAGAGACAGAAAAGACATGGGTAATGTCAGAAGAGATGAGGGGAAGGAAAATGGTGAAGACAAGCCATGACGAAAATGGAATATGGGAGAATTGAGAAGCTTGGAGTATAGGAGTAATTAAGAAGCCAGGGTGACGGTGGCAAAAGATTGGAGATCGGAGAAGTCATAGGTGGATGACAGACAAGAGTAGTTAGGATTACTGTTCCAGATGGAACGAATACAGTGGATAAGGGAGGAAGAGATGGCAGAGATAATGAAGTTTTGCGAAACCATAGAGATATAACAGAGAGATACATGGAGGGTACACATAAGTATGTTGGAAGAAGCCATGTGTAAATGGCAGAGATATAGAGAAAGGTTCTACAAGAAACCAAAAGATAACGAACATATAACGGAGGAATTATAAGAGAGATGACAAGAGGTGAATGTGAGTTCTTGATTGAACTAATATAGTAAGAGAAGGTTTACGAAAAAGGGCAGAATGTTATGAGGAACAAAAGAGTAGGGAAGAAAGAGATTGAAATACACGAATACGGAAAGCAAGACAGATGAGTGCACAGGCACGTGAAATAAGAGAAATAGAAAGAAGATTAAAAGAGTTAGGAATAAATAGACGATACGGAAACGCAAGTAGTTCGTATTAGGGGACCACATAAGGTATTTTTAGGTCCAAAAGATAGGTGGAAGTTTAGCCAGGTGGGATAGCAAGAACAAAGAATCAGTGACACCATGATGTTTAAATGGGTCACAAAAGATTGTATACATTATAAAGTGTAACAGGCAGTTACAATATATTGTGTGAAAGATATAATAAATTGTGGATGAAAGAAGTGTACAAGGTATAAATAGGTCACAGTTAGTAGTGATTACAGATTATGTTTTGTGGTCAGCATTATATGATTACAATAGGATGAGGTAGTAAGATAATGATGAGGAATACATAATGGATTACTCCATGTGAGTAGAATGATGATATATATTTGATTTAAGTGTTTATGTATTGTAAGTGCTGGTCAAGGAAGTAGACATATTAAGATTTAGGGTAGAGGTAGGTGTAATAATTAAGGGGAGAGAAAAATTTGTCCTCAGGGACAAATCTTTTTTTTAGGATAGGGGAGGTAATGTGATAGGAAAGGGAAAGAACTGAGATATGACTAAGTAGGAATAATTTATGAGTAGTAAGACTTAGCTCTGACGTCACCAAAACACGGGAAATCAGTGTCTGAAGTGGAAGAGTTGGGGTCACTCTTAAAATGGTCGTCAGCGTGTGAACAGGTTAGAAATTAGACTAACCGTATGACCATCTGAAACTTAGTGGACAGCTCAAGTATCACTGTGTTATGATACCGCTGCATTTCGCAGAAAAGGGAAAGATGTTCCCATGACAATTAAAGTTCATGTCGAGCTGTATCCAAGTGTATTATCAGCAGTTTTATTCAAGTAAACATGGTATGTAAACTCTCGAATAATTAGTCAAGGGCAAGTGATCGAAGACAGGTGTTCGAAGTAGTGGTCCAGTTCGGACATATGAAGCATACTTTATAAGACAGCAGTGGTATAGAATAAGTATCCAGCACTGGTGGTAATCCAGATTATTACTTCAAAAACCATACTGCATTTATTGTGAACAGCACATTAAGAAGTAGTGTATAGTAGACAGCATCAGAAGTGAAGGGTGTTCAGTATTCAACGTAGATCAAGAGTTAATCAAGTAGTCTATGAACAGTGAGTTACATGACATATGAAGGACATTGTTGAAGTCTCATGTATGCTATTACCATTTATAATCAGGCACAGGGTTGCCAGCTGTGAATATGTTACTTGACAGCAAATAAAGAACTTTTGTTGTCTACTATGAGTCGTCAAGTCATTTCAGGCATTGGAGTTGTCTGATAACGTACTACCACACATCACATAAACAAGGCAGGCAGTTATTAAGTGACATATTTAACAACAGACAAAGGTACACTGAGACGAGAACATACACAAAGGTCAACGTAGCAACAACTACACAAGAACAGAACCTGGGTTGGAACTATCACATGGCATTTATCACATTGAAAGGTGTAGCTATAGGGTTGATGGAACCAAATGTTGTACGTGTTACAGGTATGGAGTCAAAATATAGGTGAACAGCTGTGTACGTTTTTCTCACCATTTATTATAGTCACAGCAACAAGACGTAGACAAATCCATGTAAGCATGACAATGGAACATGTCGGATATGAAGACAGTTCACTACAATTGCATGTACATAAGTTCCAGTAAATATATGATTATCAAAGTGTTGCAGACTCCAATTTAACTCTCATTCCACAACTAGCAGAAAAAAACCCGCATTACAGAACGGGTAAATAACTGTATAAATATCCAACAGTTTCATTCTGACTTTTCTTAAATCGCACTTCTTAAGTCAACCCCAAACATGGCGGGCGACGAAATTAGCATAGTCCATCCCTCTAATCGGACGTATCAAAGATAGGCTGTCCTTTCGAAGATAGTCTTATATAACTCCCTCGTACATCAGGCGAGTTTTCACTTTCAAAGTTATAATAGCAATAACTTGTAATTCATCTGGTCTTCCACTCCAGATAATTATATATTAGGCCTCTATAAAACAGTAAACACTGTGGATTCCTCATCTGCAGACATAATCGTCTAAGTTCAAAGATATACCGCTAATCATGCGGGTTTTAGGATAACATCTATTCTCCTGGGTCTCTGTGTGTAAATCTAAACCTAACGGTCTTAGATGGCTCCAACGAGCATAACAAGTAGAATCCTCTGCCTTTCAACCATTCGTGAGCTCTCGTCACCGGTTGACTCAAAATATGATCCTTACAAAGGAAGTGTGAAAGTTTCGTTTTTTTACCTTGCTACGAATTCCTAACACAACTTAGAAGCAACTGCCGTCTTCCTGACGAACAGAAATAACACAGGGGACTTTAAATAACAGTGGAAGAGTTTCCATCCCCAGAGGCAATGCAGAGATGTAACCAGACATTTCGTCTGACAGACCCAGTTCAACAAAACGGCCTCCCGCACAGGAAATCTTCTTCAAACTCTATCTAGTTTGGACATCCGCTGTTCGCATCACCTCTGACCTAATCAGTCAGCTGGTATAACCTTTTAGGGGAGTAACTACATATTTACTTTCCCTCAAAGTAAAAAATGAGTATTCGCCCTTAGATTAGGGTTCTAACGAAAAATACATTAAACCCAAACTCTTATTCAAAATATTTTCAAACATAACAAGTATACAGACCGACTACATTATCAGTTATGAAAACTGCACGTAACACCATCTTTGTTTCATAGATCTGGAAAAGACGTTTGACAGGGTCCCCTGGAGCAAACTTTGGGACTGTTTGGCAAGGAAAAATATTCCAGCACCTCTTATTCATGCAATACAGAGCTTCTACAAGTCTTGCAGAAATTATGTGATGACAGCAAACCATAAGTCAGAAGAGTTCAAGACCACCACTGGTGTAAGACAAGTGATATCCTGTCATCTTATCTTTTCATACTCGTCATGGACGATGTCATCAAGGCATGTAAGGAGAGAACAAGAAAGTATTCAGTAAGGTACTGGAAGATGAGTCAGGTCTGTATTTCAGAGCTGGCATTTGCTGATGATGTTGCCCTGATTGCTAAATCAGAGGCACATCTCTAATCCAACCTGCAAGTCTGGAAGGAAGAGCTGGAGAAGAGAGGGATGGTCATTGTAGCAAAGTGTGCAAACACACGCTTCGTTAATGGACTGATAGAACGAACAGAGAAAGAATAAATTGCAAGAGCCTTAAACGGTATGAAGACTAAATGAACATTGTGTGACTAAGCAGTCTAAAAATAGCGGTCACGCATGCGCATTCGGTTATGTTATCAGAGAGAAGCCGGTATGCAAAATTCACAATGGCGAAGCAAAAGTGTCGAAAGTTAGGTCCAGAATTTCGTTTGTACAGGGACCATGTAACAGCGAATTGTGAAAAAGGTTATAGACATTTACAGAAGGGATATGCAGGAATGGAAATCCAAAAGGAAAGTTGGAAGAAGTATGTATATATGAATATAATTGTGGTTTTATTTGACTTTCACCTCACAGGTCTAACCTGGTGATGGATTTTATAAATTGATACTAAATACATGTCATACCCTATTATAGATTTAAGTATATGAAAAGGAAGCTTCCAGTAGGGGAAGATAAAGGAAATATAAGACAACGTGCTGGATAAACTTGGTTGAGTGTGTATTGGAACGATTGCTGGGACAGTTGCACATAATACCCAAAATGAGAGTAAACTTCAGTGCTGAAAAGAGACAAAACCTACCTGCTCCCTCAGACGCCCGCGCTCACAATATATAAGGCGAGAACGCTCAGTTTAAAATTACACAAAACTAAAACCCCAGCCAGAAGACCAATAGAGTGCTGTCTATACTACGTCAGTTACCACTGCATGCAAGGCATACATTCTTCACAAATTACAGTCTTCGTAAGAGCTTGGAATCGATCTTAGAGGGTGTGTAGATTTACTATCAATAATTATATGAATAATATGAATTTTATTTCAGATTTTAGTGTGTTGTGAATGTATCGGCCTTATTATTTTGTGTGGATATGATTGCTGAAGTTAGGAAAACCTAAAATATAACCACCACAGTCTTTGTCAAGGCTAAATATAAACATTCTATTTTTGTTTGGGTCTATAACCTACCAGCAAGACCAGTACTGACTTGGCATATAGGTGAGGAAAGCAAAGGTTGCATCCTGTCCATATATTCATATTGCTTTGATTATTCATGTATTATTATATTTGAGACAATGTTTTGCAGTAGACACCAGTCTGTCTCCCTATATCTAAATCATACAAAGCCATGTATCATGTATCATACATGCAGACATCTGATGACACCCTCATCTCATACACACCATAGGATGTAATAGGTCTTCATGACATTGCCTAGCCACTCGCTACTCCTTGTTCCAGGTTCTATAGTCAAATTTCAAAAACCCTGAAGTCAAATGGACCTTCGATCCTGCTACCTAACCATAACTGGAGCCCAGAGGTTGAAGTGTTCAAAAGCTTTTTTCCCCCTGATTGCTGGGATTGGACTGAAGTGTGACTTTCAGACAAACAGTGTTATGTGTCAACTCATATCTGGACAAGTGCGGAGTCAAAGCTGAGTTAAATACTAACTATTCAAGTGGCCACTGTGAGACATTCAACTGTCAGATGATGAGAAAATGTAGGGCATAGATTAAAAGAGACAGGCTAATATATATATATATATATATATTTATTTATTTATTTATTTATTTATTTATTTATTTATTTATATATATATATATATATATATATATATATATATATATATATATATATATATATATATATATATATATATATATATATATATATATATATATATATATATATATATATCAACAGTGAGAGAACATTTTTGGTTTAAATTAACTTTAAAGATTCCATGGGGACTTTTTTTTCTCTAAGTTTAAACTTATAATTATATTATCACTTGCTGTAAATACAAAACCATAATCACCATCGTCCAACACTCACCATTCATTACATAATTAGATAGATGTAAATAATAAATTATGAAATTGTACTCAAGTGACTTGTTAAATTTTTAACTGTTTAAGTGAGTTACTTTTTCTAATTTTATCACAATATCACATGAGTTGCTTCAGCTAAGGTGGCTGTTGTCGTCATTTTTGTCGGTTCCAGAAGATGTAAATCTATTTAATAATTTTGATGGTCGAAGGTACAGAACTGTATGTTAACTCCCTGACACAGGTTGATTAGGGGTTATCTTCCCTGTGTTTATTCTTTCTTAAGACGGGATAGTTAACTGTTCTCAAAACTGTTCTTTCTACGCATGCGCTAGTTTTAGCGCGAACCGAGCAGACTTCCGTCATGATTGATGAGCTGGTTTTCCGCCGGACGAAGATGTCCGTTGTTTCTTCTCTGCATTATCTGGGGGAAAGATAGTCTTCTGATCTTAGTGATTCTCCCCAGAGTTATTCTGTTCGTCTTGAATGACGACAGGTGTTATTTGTGTATTTCTAGGAATTCTGTCCAAGGTAAAATAACTTAATTATTATGCAAAGCTTGCAGAACATTGAGTATGAACCTGTGAGTAGCGCTCACAGTTCTTGTGATCCAGAGTCCATTTTCTGTGCTTAACGTAGCCAATTAGGTCTATTCGTTGAAGTACTTGACAGAAGCACAATGAACATATATTGATATGAAACCCGCAGGATGGCGGTACGTTTCAGCGTGGAAGATAATACATGCCTATGGAAAAAAAGCACAGTTGTTTATCAACCATTATAAGGCCCGTCATTACGGCCTATAACTTTGAGCAGAAGAAGAAGTGCCTGGCAGGTGATGCCAGGTGAAGTCTTGACTTATTTACAAGTTCTCAGACTTCTATATTAAGCAACTATATTTGTTAAGGACTACCTGACGCGTTCAGTCAGGGGCCCTGAGCTACAGTAGGAAAAGAGTATGTTGTCAAGCCAGCGTTATTAACATCATACCTACGAGTTATACAAAACTGATGATGTTCGATATTCCTATTCATTGCCACATGTGAACAGTTGTTAAAGGACAGACCATTGTCGATAACGTCCTTATACATGAGTGGTTCAAGCTTTATATGCCAGATGTTTTGCCAGTCATTTCCAATATATATGATGTCCTTGATTCTCGTCCATTTGACTGTAACTGTTGATGTCACTGTGTCACGTAAATAAATGGTTGAAAGTTCCAGCAGTTTCTACAATTACTGACTACTGCATGTGAGTGAGTGGGGGCCTTGTTTACCTATCAAAGATCCTAAACGCATTCGTGTCTCTACACACCCACATCACTTGTCAACCATACAACCTTCGAGTACCTCACATACAAGAAATGTTTGATGTTTGTATGTCAACATGACACCATGTTAGCACCTCAACGCCTGGTGAGCTATTCATGCATAACAAAGCTGCTTGGCCCAGGTCGGACTGACTACAACAGTACACAGTAAAGGTATTACTACGTTCCTACAAAAACATAACGTAAATCCCATCTTCACATTTGTGGTAACCGTAAATAGTACGGTAACAGTGGCAAAGTATATTTCTGAAGCCTTAAACTATTGTCTAGCTCAGAGTATTCGCAGCCGTAGCTCACTTGTGATACCAGTGCTCTTCTCTGACACTGGGACTTCATACATTCTGGAGAAAATTCTATTTCTTCTCTAAACACTATCTTCATACTAGAAAAAACCTTACGCTACAGTCATAAGCAGCTCTAAAACAAAATCCATGGTGATATCACGAGAAGAAAGAAGACATCAGGTTAAGCTGGGAGAACAGGTCCTTGAACAGGTCGACCACTTTAAATACCTTGGAGCTATTATAGACCAAAAGGGAGGCATCAAAGAAGAGTTGGCCACTCGAAAAGCAGCAGCTGGGAGACTTTTTCATGCCATAAATCGAGGATTCCCCAGCAAGAGAGAGGTTGGTAAGAAAACGAAGATGGATGTATACCGCTTCACCTATGTCCCAGTCTTGACATATGGATGTGAGTCATGGGCAGTGACTACAACCCACAAAAGCCAGATACAAACCTCAGAAATGAGGTATCCGAGGAAGGTGGTTGAAGTAACAAGAAGAGACATGGTCTGCAACCAGACGATACGTCAAGGCCTAAAATCCCACCCCCTGCAGATCCAAGTAGAACAGTCCCAACTAAATGGTTTGACCATGTCTGCAGAATGGGAGAAGATCGGCTACCACAACAAGCATGGGAAATTAAGAGCCAGGGATCCAGACCCCCAGGACGACCCAGAGTCCACTGGGAGGACAACATTAGACAATCTTTGAAGGACCGAGGACTAGAATGGAACCAGGCCAAGAGGAAGACAGTCGATAGGATGGTCTGGCTCTCTCTTCTGAACCTCAACACCTCACGGTAGAAGGGGAACGACAAAGTAAGTAAGTTATCTCAAGTAATTTCGACAGTCTGTGTGTCTGGCTTATCAGACATTTCGCTCATTTATATCAAATGGCTTGTCACAAATCCGACTGCCTGTCTAGACAAATCGTGGTTTATACAATTAAACCCGTATTTCAAGTCCATTCTATTGTCGGATCGGAAGTGATTATGCAGTCTTGAGGAAACACTCCATGCTCGCATTACCTGCAAGTCAATGGGATATTATCACGTTTAGTAATTCGATTAATCTCTCAGGATAGGCGATACACTTGTCTGGACATAAGAAGTGAAGTGTGACAAATGGAAACAATGACTAAATTAAGGAGTTATGATCAGCAAAAAAGAGAAGTAATAGAGGGGGGCGGGGGGAGGCAGAAAGGAAAATATAAGCAAAATTGAACTGTCCAATTCCACGACAATGGGCTTAGCTGCATAACCGCGTCTGTCTAGACGAGTAAACAGATTTGTGTTGCTCCAGCATTAAAGCAAGCGATCGGGAGTGTCTGATAAGCTATGTACTCAGACCTCCGAACTTACCTGTGATAATAAGTGCAGATAATCTCAATATTGAGAGACGTTTAAAGAAGTGAGTTAAAAGTGTGATAATAGTGAACATGACCGATAATCGAAGAAAACACAACTCCTTATATGGAAAGTGACTGTTTGAATTTCACAAACGTATGAGTCACGAGAAAATTCCATGAGGACCGTTATCCAAACACGCACTTTTGAATACTATTGGCTGGCATTTGGGATGCGAATATATATTCGTTCTGATTGGAAATTTTGTCGGAAACGCCATGCGGAAGCTTGAGCCGAAAGCTGCGATATAACGTAGCATATTTTAGACATACGACACTGCATTCCATAATAGTCAAAGTACAGCTCGGACTAAAGCCGGGAAAGAATAGAAATAAGGATTCTGACCTAATAGGACCGGACGTATAGTAGCACCTATGAACACTACAGAAAGGAAACTCTACATGTTAATACGGAAACCAGACTCCTACAGAACCTACTCACAAGTCACAGAGGGATTCAAATAGAAAAAAATACCCCAGTCGCGTGTTCGGGGCATCTGCATCAAGTTGCCAAGACTATTCAACTGAGCAAGAAGTCAAGAGTTCACAACTAGTTTGGGTAAGTTATAACATATATTTTATACTTTGAATTTGACTTGCTTAAACTTGTTGATGGTTATACAGGTCCTCACTAAGCTGACACCTTGAGCGTGTGAAAATGATATACTCATGAACCACTACAGCAAAGTGCTCGTGATTTGCTTCATGCTAGTTCTCACTGTGAACCAAAAGCAGAGGTAATCCCAGACTCCAAGTGGAGCAGGGAGTGGATGAGGATGACATCATTGTATAAATTTACTATCATTTGTAATGAGTTGTATGTATACTTGAACATGTTCATCCAGGCACAAGCCATTGCATTTGCCGCTGTATAGTCGCAATTTTTGCATTAAATTAACTAAAATAATGGTGATTTTCATCTTATCCTTCGAGTTATATGATGTATACTCAGCGAGATTAAAAATTCAGAGGAAAAAAAATCTGTGAACGGGACATTGGACAGGCGCCTGATTAATATACGGAAAACAAAGACTTAGCAGAGTAATTTGTTCTTTTATTCCATCTGAAGACTGTGGTACGGATCGAAGAGACCATTTGAGGTACTACTCGACGATACCAGTAGTACTACTATTCTGTGGTTCAGGTCGGGAACCCGCGTCTCGCGAGCCGCATGCGGCTCTTTGAGCCATCTCGTGCGGCTCTCGGCTTTCTACTACTTAGGTCTTAGTGAATGAGGGATACCATGTGAATTTTTTTTTCATGCGGCTCTTCAATTTGTTAACATGGAGACAAAGTTAAATATTTGGCTCTTTCTCACTGAAGGTTCCTGACCCCTGCCCTAGGGGTATGCGTACCCCAGGTTGAATACCACTGAATTAGACAACAGGATAGTTGTGTGCCATGTGACAGGAAAGGCGTATATTGAGTATGTTATAAGATTTTAAAAATAAATGTGACAGTTTCTTTACAAATTGATTAGCCTAACTTTTCATATGCAACCTAGTTCCTGAGTGTTAAATTGTTGAAAGTGTCAATTCTGTTCCAATCTCCATGTATATAATGTATGTGTATGTGCGCGCGCAGGTGTACGTGAGTACGTGCGTGTGTCTGTGCATATGTCTGTGTCTGCGTCTTCGTCAGCGATTTTTTTTATTTTTGAGTAAAATTTTGCTTCCTTGCTATCGAGACGCGGCCCGTTCAACCTATATACAAGGTCCGGTGGTTATAATGGGGCAAATGTCCAAATATATAAGATCATGTGGTCTACTTACTATATTTTCGTCAGCTAACAGACATTCAAGAGTAATAAAAATCAAGCATGACAGAACATCGGCAAAAAATTATTTAAGGTTCTGACGTTTCGAAAACATTTAAAAATAAAATTGCTTGAATTAATCCTGACGTCCTGTAAGGCTCATGTACACACCAACTACAGAAATTGTGTACTTCTTTTTACGTAGCCTATTTATTGTTAATATTCATTTTTATTCCAGTACTGAATAAAGGCAGCTATATCAGTTATATTATATATTAGCAAGTTGCACGCCAAAAGATGGAGGAAAGTAATTATGTTGTGTACTTTCTTCTGCATGACCTGATAACGGCAGTAAATTCTCCCGTGGCCATTTCATTCAGACTTCAGACTTCGCACAGGCCACAGCAGACTGGGATACCGTCTATTCAACAAGTTGAAGATAGGAACTATTGATGGGTGTAACTGTGGCATCGATAAAATGGCAGCTGAACAATTACTTCAAAGGTGCCCAACATATGAGGAACAGAGAAAGCGCATGTGGTCAACCATTCCTGGAAAAACTCTACGGAGATACTTACAGCCTCAAGCTGACCACAGCATTCTTTGAACATATTCTAGTCGACGTTTTAAGGCGAACAAAGAAGATCTCATTCATTTACAGTTTGCTTCAGAAGTACGGAAACATGGAACCAATGTGGCAAGAAAGCATAGAATTTTCATCTATTATGAGCAATGAGGAATCAATGGCTAAATATGTGACGGTATTGAATCAGTTTTACAAATTAACGGTACACGGGAAACACGGGACGTTTCGGGTTTCACCCTTCGTCAGCTACAGTTACAAACAGGCAACAAGGACAAGACATATAGACGTATAAAAGAAAAATACTATAGTCACTGCAAACACGTAATATATTTAAACACTGATAAAGAGCAATAATAAAGCAAGGAAACTACAAAACTGAAAAAAATTGATCACTACAAGAAATTCAACAATCAACGAAAATCAAAAGCAAATAATTGAACTAAAGAACAAGAAGTCCGGCTAAAAAAAACTCTCCGCTGAAATCTATATTATAAATATATGATTGAGAAACTTATTCGTAGTTAACCTATCTGCTTAATATAACTAGGGACAATTCCAGAAATGGTGTCACCGAAAATCAACAGAGGGAGGAACATTTTTTTTTTTTAACTTTCAGCGCAAGTAAGTATATTGGGAAGAAATGCGCGTTGTTTCAACATGCTCGGAACTTAGTTTCCAGGCCGGAATGCACCATGAGAACATTGCAACTTTGGTGCGAAAAGGTGGGACTAGCGTTATCGGTAAAACAATTCTCTAACAAGGGAATACTACAAATGAAAATCAACCTTTTTTTTCCTTTTCGCTCCTGACAAAGCATGGGGCCACCACAGGAGCTGGTCCTTTTGCTGGAAGCCTGCACCAGGCAACTACATTCTCTTGCAGCTTTGGTTTAATAGCTTACTATTAATTTTTCTTTGCTGACGGTCATTTATCAATTAGAAACTTTGCGTCAAATAATTTTTTCTATCGCATTTTTTCTATTCTTGAATGATAGATTAGGAACTCTAAATGTGACTTCAGCTTCACTGAAGCGCATTCTTAAAGAATGTGATAGCAAGTTTTCCATATCTGCCTGTTTCCAGGACCACCACGTGGAGGTGGAGTATGGTCTTGGTCAGCTCTAGTTCGCTGACCCTGACGCAAGCAGTCAAGCTATGGGTCGCTGACCTTGACATTCTCTATTGTGCGTCTTTGGGTCCCGGGCGGAGTATGACACCGTTAGGAACCACTGGTTCTGAAGAAAAAAATTCCATCAATTATATTCCCTGGACTGGGAGCGAACCCGATACCTGTAGAATTAGAGGCGGATGCTATACCACTGAACCACTCCGACCCGCATTTTTTTTTTTCATTAATGGATAATAAGTATCACGTCGAGCTCCTGACCATGTCAGACGGCGATCAAAAGTTATGCCTAGGTAGTTTGGATTTTCATTTAAATGAAGATTTTCTCCGTTTAGCACTAGTTTGAAGCTCTGAGGTCGAACTAGTGCTAAACGGAGAAAATCTTCATGGAAAAACAGGCTGACAGAAACCGAATGAGAGCAAAACAAAGAATGGCAATTATGAAAAAACTTTTTGGGGTGCAGATGAGAAAGTGCTTAAGATGTTGTACACAGGGCGCGTGAGGCCAGTCCTTAAATATGGCATAGCAGCATGGGCAACAGCAGCTAAGACAAACTTCGATAAAATTAGCAGACTCCAAAATCAAGCAATGAGAATTATAACGGGAGGCATGAAGTCAACACCTATACAAGAACTCGAAAAGATTACATGCTTCCAGCCAATGGAGGATAGAAGAGACAGCAGGGCTCAGCAACAGGCCGAAAAATTCAAAAGACTAACAGACCACCCAATGTACCATAGAAAGAATGCTCTTAGAAGGCAAAGACTCAAACGAAGCAACTTTGTAGAATCAACCAAACCACATATGAGAGCAGTTTCCATAAATGCAATATCAACTATTAAACTCATCTACACTGCATACAAGCTTCCCGTTTGGAAACAACATCGTTTCCCTGAAATGATAGAAAACATTCCTGGAATTGAAAGTAAAAAGAGCCAAACTGCAACAGATAGAAAATCCATAGGGACAAAATACATAGAGAAACATTACCCACGCAACACCTGGACCCATGCTTACACAGCAACAAATGCAACATAAAATGGAGGTGGGGATGTCTTTCTGACCCTAAGCACTGGTGCAGAAAAAAGGCTGTCAGTGGCAACTGGACAATTCTCAAGTAACTTCAGAGCATAGGCAGAGGCCTTGAAAACTGCAGCAGATGTTATATTGACAGAAGAAAGCTCAGAGAGACAAGTTGCTTTCTTTACTGATGCAGTCAGTAATTACAACGTTCAAAAGCCAAAATAATACAGACCTGGATGACCTCAGAATAGTGCTCCACAAACATTTTCAACGATTCAAAAGTGTTGTGATCCAATGGATCCCATCTCATTGTAACATTACCGGCAATGAAGAGGCTGACAGAATGGCAAAAGAAGGTTCACGCCTACCTCAGTCTGATGCAAGCATAACTTTCGAGGAGGCAAAGAGTTTTATCAGTGCTTCAAAGTTGCCCCTTATATGCGGTACAGAGAAAGCGCATATGGCCGACGCCAGTTCCTTTCGTGGAAAAGCTTTACGGGGATTCAAATAGCCTCAAACTGACTACTACTTTCTTTGAGAACATTCAAGTGGACGTCTGAGAATGTACGTAGAAGAAGAAGAACTCCTGACAACTTTTAATTAGGATATGTGGAGTCTATAAATGTAGATAATTTGGTTAATCGTTGGCATTTTCTTACTGACAACATGCTTCTTAATAAATTTATTTCACATTCTAAGACGGTTAAATCAAAAATTCTAATTGTGCATGGAGATGGAAAAGAGAACTGGGAAACAGACATGAAGTAGATGAAGAAGATATGGAAATACCTTGAGCTGATGGCATGAAACAAAACAAGGTATTTATTGAATGCCTATGTTCCTTGACAGTTGAAGGATGATGATAATAATGTATTTACTTTTGTCAAGAAATGCAATGCCGAGAGATATTTTAAAACTGTTCTTTCTACATTAGAGACTGATTTTGCACCTAATTCTGTAGACCTTATTCTATCAAGGTAGGTATTAAGGTATCTCGGTGTTTCTAAAGTAGATCCCCACAGTTTCTGTATTGCCTACCGCTGTTCTACTGTGTTGTTATTTCATTGCGCGGTATATGGATGAGAACAATGTCACCAATAGCAAATTAGATAGGGACCAAAGAAGAGGTTTACATGTCGTCAACGCGTGCGAGAGTGAAGGCAACTCTCTGTGCCTCTGATGTACGTGCTTAGGAATATGGATCGAATTTGGAATTTGAATAAGTGGTGTTCTCTAGCAACCATCCTGTTGTGGGCCTGCCTCACAAAGATAAAAGATGCTGCACTGGTTATCGATCGCGTGCTGTCTATAATTAGTAATGCGACTTATGCAGGATTACGGAAGTTCGATGAAGATTGACAACGTAATTTCTAAACACTAAAATTTAATGTAGCCCCGTATAGTGCCTGATGGTCTTTGAGGCAAACAAAGAATAAGGCTAATGATCCCTCAGGCAATTCGTAGATAGCGACACCAATGTATCGATATGAATGGAGCTGGCTACCTTAACGTGTAAAATAAATTGCTACAGGAAACACCTGTGTACGAGCAACTGACTGCTTGCATGCAGGCTTCCTCAAGGGTGCTAGCTGCGTGGTAGCCCTATGCACCCAAGAGAACGGAAAGGAAACTGATGGTGAAGATGACAACAGTGGAATAATGGAAAAACAGGCACCCACAAGTATTATAAACCTGTTTATTTACCAACGCAATGACTTAAGCGCTTGAATAATTATCTATCTATTCTCCCTTGTGACGATTTACTTTTTAGTTCACTTAGAATTAGGTTAAGTTTATGTGATTTAAACCCAGAATAAAAAGCATCTGCTGACTTGTATGTTAGACTCACATCTTCATCTACGACTAAATGTACAATGTAATGGCACTGTCATCCACTTTCACACTCACTCCTTCACGCACGCATTCTTCATTCAGCTCTACCCAAAATGATCTTGGCCAATTCACCTTCGATCTTTTAACTAGATGGTTCGTTTCGTTTAGCTCGTAACTTGCAAAGTTATTCCTATCTTCATCTACCACGTCTATTTTACGTTTTTTCATATGTTTATCTAGCGAGTTTATTACTGCAGTTTTTACAAGACTATCATCACAATTGAGCATACTGATAAAGAATGAAATATGTCGAGAGTAGTATAATATGAAGGGGTTTGGTATGCCAAGGCCACCCTTCGACCTGGGACAAAACAAATAGCTCCTTGTGGATGATTTATTTAGCGCTAACCATGTTCTAACGTGTTGTACAATTTCATCTTCAATTTCTTTAAGTTGTTTTTCTGTAAAGTGTATGTTAGAAAAATAAAACATGAGAGGACCGAAACACATCGGGTTAATTAATGAGATCTTTGCTGATGTTGGTAGGGGGGCACGGCTTAATTTTGGTAAATTTGACCTAAATTCTAATATAAGGCTGCTTGCTTGGAACTGGTCCGATGTATTATCAATTGTAATGTCATGTCCTGGGTATCTGTAGGAACGCCCTCGGTCAGAAGAGGGGATTTCATGACCTTGGATATTAATGTCCGCCTTACGAGTTTTGACCCAATTGTTTCCGCTTCGCTGGCCGCTTAACACTGTACACTTTTGTGGCTTAACCTCCATCCCGCCGGTTTCCATAAATACTGGTGTCTTCTGTGCCATTGATTGTAAGTCGTGTATGTTGGTGGAGAAGAGGCTTACGTCATCCACATACCCTTGAATGGGATTCGGCACGTGATGTATTTGATAACCTTGCTCAATCCACCGCAGCCATTTATCGATGCCTTGTTCAAATACAATGACACTCCATGGGCACCCCTGAATAATACCTTTCTTACGCTCAATCCGGTCTGTGATAGTACTGGCGTTTTTAACTTGATAGGAGGCGCCACTGTATATATCTTTGGTGATGTTGACAAAGACGTCAGGGTAGCCTGATTCGCTTAGCTCCCTTATCATAAATTCGTGGTCAGTACTGCCAAATGCATCTTTAATATCAATAAAGCACAGATAGGCCTTTCCTGATGAATGTAGAAAGTCACTAACTGCTGTTTTTAGGGTGAAGACATGTTCTTGAAGACCATTTCTTGGCAATGATCCTTTTTGCCGTGGTGACAGTCGCTGGGTGTCAACAATCCACTGCATGTTTCGAGATTGAATTAATTTCATGAACAACTTGTATGATGATAGCAGGAGAGAGATGGGTCTCCAGTCTTAGATGGTGCTTAAATTTCCATTTTTAGGCACAAGGGTAATTACACCGTGCTTCCAGTCTGGTGGCACCCGTTGGTTGAAAAGGCATGTGTTAAAAATAACCGTCAGGATTGAAGCGAGCTTGTTTGCCTGCTGCTTGATGGTATCATACGTCACACCGTCAGCCTTATGTGATTTTTACTCGGCAGTTTTTTTATACACGATAATACTTCGCCTACGGTAAATGGGTCAGTGGCAGGGGTGTGCTTCGGCTCTTGAATGACGACTTCTGCTTTCCATGGGGGGTCGCTTGCAAGTGTATTAAGTCTGCGCTGGCTGCGTTCCTTAAAATGTGTTTCTATGTCTTGTATGTCTATGTTACAGGTGGTGGTCGACTTACATACATACATACATACATACAGACACACACACACACACATATATATATAGTAAATTTTAGATAGGTTAGAAGATAGTTATGGTCGCGTCTGAGCAGAGGGGATAGTGGTAAATATGTGAGAATAAAGGTGTAAGAAATAGATTTCACGCGTGAATAGTGTAAGAGGAAAATCTGTCTCTGGACTTTAGTCCAGCCTATCTAAACGACTATATTTTAGTATAAGACAACCTTTCTCTCCCTAAATGAAATATAAGTTACACTAAACACACCCACACACACACAATTATGTGACAACAAGACACACAAAAACGTGAAAAAACTATCTGTTTTATAATTAGGGTATGGGTGTCTGACCACTACACTACACGTTAAGTTCTTTTTGCTGTTTATTATCATTAAACTTTTTACAACATCAAACATATAGAGACATCAATAAATCATGTTTACAGACAAATAAAAATAACCGAATAAGTGCCCTCCCCCTTGTTGAGAAAGGATCCCAAAAGAAGTTAATACCCCAAATTTCAAAGATAAGCACTAGGTTACAGAATAGAATATGAAGAACAAATTCCCAACTAAGTTACTACCCAGTAAAGTACACAAGTTTAGCGAAATAAAAAAAAGAAGTTAGTACAATGATTGTAACAAAAGGAAAAAATATTCCCCCTCTCTCTCTCTCTCTCTCTCTCTCTCTCTCTCTCTCTCTCACTCTCATGCGTGGCCACAAACAATCTCGCTTACCCACTCTTGGTGTTGGTATTCATTGAAAAAATTACAATAGTTCCTGAACCTATACTGTCAGGTGGGTTACCCAAAGATGGCCCCAGTCCAGCCTATATCGAATAATAATTACAAGGTGGACGCCAAATTCGGTGGTTTAAGTTTTCCCTGGATGAAACAAATGTCACCGCGAATGGTTACTGAAGCAAGACGTGCTCTGTACGTTCACAGTTGCAAAAGGAGAAAAGTAATTCCCGTATTGTTAAGCATCTGGTTGCTAAGAGAAATGTTACAATATGTAAAAATGATGATGATGGTAAGTCCTATCGGCTGGCTCTATGGTGAGTGCCGATTTTTTTTTGAAACAGCGAAGTTTTCTGGGATCACTCCGTTGCTACGGCTGTCAAAGGTCAGGAATATATGTTCTTTCGTATCGGAGTATGCCCAGTGGGCTGTGAAAAATTGAAATAAATAATTCTGGGTAAGGTACAGTCCAGTTACGATTTTTAATCTTAATGTGTTTTTTGGTCTCTTGGGCCCGCCCGGTTCACGAAGGAACTTGGGGACTTTGTAGCCACGAAGAAGACACCATTAATCCTTCACTGAATGAAGAAAGAGGACCGAACTATTCCAAAAATCATAAGGCCCAAAATAATAAATAATGGTACTAATAAGAACCAGCTGGCCTGCGGTTTTGATTAAAAATGCTAATATTGGGAAGTAAGATGTCAAACATTTATTTTAAAAAACTGCTACATAACCTCTTCCACCCTTAAGTTTCTTCCGCTATGGCAAGTCCGGGAAAAAAGGGTATGTGCCCTCCCCCGTTAATTGCCTCCGTTAGAAGAATGAACAGCGCAACAAAATCAATATTTTATTTATTTTTTATTTTATTTTTTTATTAATAATTTTTTTTTTTTAGAACATTTTTTATTTTAATTTTTTATATTTTATATTTTATTTATGATATTTTAATATTTATTTTTTATTTATTATTTAATTTTATACTTAACATAATTTTTTATTTATTTATATTTTATTATATTTTTTTTATTTTATTTATTAATTATGTTATTATTTTTTTATATTTTATATTTTTTTTTATTTGTTATAATTTTTTTAATTTTATAATTAATCCAGAACCGCACTTTAACAAAAAGTCGCCTGTCACAACTAGCTATATGTCAGCGTCTTTTGTTTAGTCCCTGACTTGTGAACACTAGTCACTTATATAATTTCACACGATGAAATATTAATGCAATTTATACTAAAATGCAGTCCCTCATCCGAACCACGCGATAATAAACTCCAGTCAGCTAAGTCCTAGTCCTTCTATGTTGAAAGAAAATGGGGTGTTTGAAATTACATTACACTGAACGACTGGCAAGAACAAAGGTATCTACGCCGTTATGTTATTTACACTAAGTTTTAAACGCTAAGGAAATTAACAGAGAATTAAAATGCTAAAGACTTAACACCAACATTTTAACACTTAACCTCACAATAAGTCTTATCTACCACATGATCAGAAAATGAAATCCCCACCCAGACAATTTAACACAATTTAACAAAGGAATGGTTCTAACCCACCGTCTGACTTCTTCAGATTATCCAAGAAATTTCTGATCGCGACTCTAATAACTGAGATTTTGAAGTAGCGCGTGTATTCGTATACAGATCATGGTGTTATCATCAAGCCAGAAGACGGTTACAACTTCACAACTTCTTTAAGTAGGAAAAACAGGAACTGCGGTTTTTCCCGCGGACAAAGAAGCTTAAATCTGACGACACATTCTAAACTCAGTGTCGATGCTGACCTGACATCAAAACAGACATTGCCGTGCACGTCCCACTCTTTGATTACGTCCCCTTGCGCATATCAAACATTTAAGATACCTCCCCCAATAAACCCGTGCAAAACATCAAAGGTGGTAACGGGAAGATATAACCTAATCGCCCCATAATATTAATCTCCGTTATATTATATCTACGTGTGTCTGTCTAATGACCGATAATTGGCAAATCAGCTCGCGTGAGAAACTCGGGTAAACAAACGTGATTCGCTCCCTTGTTAAGACTGACAGGTTGCGAAAAGTTGATAAACAACTCTGTTGTTATGTTCCCAGAAAAAGGGCGTGGATTCAAAGGTGAGTCATACAACCAGAAAATTGCGTTGTTTGGCTTAGCCAATGGTAGACACTAAATGGGAAAGCAAAGGCTGTCAGATAACTGTATCAATATTTCCATCCCACGTCACATATATATATATATATATATATATATATATATATATATATATATATATATATATATATATATATATAGGTAGGTATGTAGGTAGACTAATAGATAGATAGATAGATAGATAGATAGATAGATAGATAGATAGATAGATAGATAGATAGATAGATAGATAGATAGATAGATAGATAGATAGATAGATAGATAGATAGATAGATAGATAGATAGTAGATAGATAGATAGATAGATAGATAGATAGATAGATAGATAGATAGATAGATAGATAGATAGATAGATAGATGGGTGGGTGGGTGGGTGGGTGGGTAGATGGATGGATGGATGGATGGATGGATGGATGGATGGATGGATGGATGGATGGATGGATGGATAGATAGATAGATAGATAGATAGATAGATAGATAGATAGATAGATAGATAGATAGATAGATAGATAGATAGATAGATAGATAGATAGATAGATAGATAGATAGATAGATAGATAGATAGATAGATAGATAGATAGATAAAGTGTGCCTCAATACCTCTGGAACTAGTTCAATTCTCAATAAATAGACACAGGTAGGCAGCGCACCAAGCCCGTAAGGACACATGTATTTAGGAGAATTGACTCGTTTTGACTAGGCCCGCACCGTTTAACCTAGACACAAAACCCATTTGTTATTTAAAGGGGCATGTCCAAATGTATACGACCTTGGGATCTGGTTTTGCACACAGAGATAGAGTTAGACATATAACGGTGGTGGCGTGTTCAGAAAGCAAGTCTATAGATAAGCTAAAGAACAAATCTTCTGGTATATGAAAATGCATCTTAAGCCTGGACAGCTGACACAACCAGTCGTCTGAGCACTTTCCTAAGGTTTATGGATAACTGACAGTATGAAAAAATAACAGAGTAAACATTGTACATTGTCAACAAAGAAAAAAATACACACACATATCCATACAATTTGACAGGAACTTTGCGGTGAGACAAATGACATCATTTGTCATTATTACTAGCAATAACCCGTCAAACTTGACGGGTTTTTAATTATAGTGTGATGGTTTCGTTCCCAGAGGAGCAGATAGAAGTACATTCTTAGAGTGTTTTTGTTTCTTTCCATTATACAGTGTAATCAAACTGTTCATGAACACCGTGATTTGAACGTTTTTCTTTGTTGATTGTAACTATTTTCGGGAGAGTATATATATATATATAATGGAAACAATACAATTTTTCAACACGGTTGCATTCATCAGCTGTGACCAACGTACACACGTCGAGAATTATGTTATTTTAGATTCAATTTAAAAGTTCTTTGATGACAACATTTCGTGTGAACGTGCGTGGATTTTTTTTCAAAGAGTGTTCCCTATAATAAGTGGTTTTAACAAAAACTTTCAAGTTTTCATGATTTGTACATAGGGTAAGGGCGATATAGAGCTTGCCGTGTCCGAAAATACAATTCACTTTGGTATGTTATTGGCTCATGCACACTGTCATACCGATAGGTTTGTGAGTTATTTTTGTCCCGTCTGAGTAGAGTGGATGGTGATAAGTACGTGAGAAAAAGGAGTGAGAAATAGATTTCACGAGTGAATAGCTTAAGGAGAAGATATGTCTCTGGAATGAGTAAGTTTCTCTATTCCAGCCTATCTATAAGACTATAATTTAGTACAAGACAACCTTGCCCTCCTCATACATATAAATATAAGTTTAACTACACACACACACAGCTATGTGACAACAAGACACACAAACGTGAAAAACAACGGTTAATTGGGTATGGGTCTGACCAACACACAAAGTTAAGTTTCTTTTGTTGTTTATTATCATTTAAACTTGACAACATCAAACATCAAAAGAAAGATCAAAATAAAATCAGATTTACATACACATGAAAATAACAGAATAAATGCGCCCTGCCCCTTTGGATAAAAGAACCCCAAAGAGTTAATTACCCAAAGGTCAAAGGTTAGCACTATGTTACAGAATCGACAGTAAAAAACAAGTTCCTACTATATTCTACCCAGTAAAGTAAACAAGTTTAAGCAAAATCCAATGTTGGTAAAGTTCCTGTAACAAAGAAAAATATTCACTCTCTCTTTCATACAGTGGCCACTCAATCACGCTTGTCTACTCTTGGTGATATCCCTTGGAAATACAATTAACCTGAATATAAAAAATGCCAGGTTTTATTTCCCAAATTTGCCCCAGTCCATCCTCCAACAAGTCAAGACTAGCGAGGTGAACGCCGAATCTGGTGTGGGTTTTTCCTGGATGAACAAATGTCACCGCAAATACTTAGTATAGCGAAACGTGCTCTTGAGGTTCAAAGTTAAAAAAAGAGGACAATACTTCCAGTATTGGGGAACATCTGGTTGCTAAAAATGTTACAAATGATGATGATGATCCTATCGGCTGACTCTATGGTAGAGTGCCGATTCTGAAACAGCGTAACTTTCTGGATAAATCTGCTTGAATACGACTGTCAGAAGTCGGAGTATAAGTGTTCTTTTGTGTACCCCAGTTGGCTAGTAAAATTAGAAAAAATTTCGCTGGGTTTTGCAAGTCCACTTAAATTTACAAGTTAAAAGGTTTCTCATGTATATTTGGCAAGTCCTTGCTCACAAATGAAAGTGGTGACGGAAAAGCCAAGAAAAGACAACATTAACCAATCAGTAAATGAAGAAAAGAACGCTGGATGCCCTTGATCAGGTCTGCAAGGAATAAAAAACTTTTATGGAAAAATGCTACTATTCTATATATATATATATATATAGATTTAAATATATATATTTATATATATATACCCAATATGTATATAAACTCTATTATATATATTATATATATTTATGCACACACAGGGGACAGGACGATACTCATTTTTGTATCCACAACCGTCCAGTCCTCGATTAAAGTTAAACGGCACAATGTATAATATTCCTTTACGCCTATACGGTCAGCTTTCGCTAAGTTGCTGAGATTTCAAGGTCGGATGGAGTATCTTATTTTGCACTCACCCCGCCCCTTCTTATGCTCGCGCTTTAACCGATCAGCGCATAATGTCAATAATTGAGTTAACTGATCTATCTATTGCGCACTTACGCAAAGTATCGCCCTGAGTCTTTAATAATCATTCAAGTTGTCGGCGTCTGAAACCAGTTTAGTCGTATGGTATTAAATAATAGGCACACCGGTTATAAAAAATACGCACAATGAAATAAACCGTGAATTCTATTTCTGGTCAATATCAGTCGCGCTTAAAACATAAAAAACAGTCAACTAAAACAGTCTCTTCTTGTGTTGAGAAAGCGGTGGTGAAAACAATTAACATTATTACTGAACATCTGGTATAAAATCGCTACGCGTTATTTTATTTCACTGGTTTTAACAGAATAGAGCTCTAAGTGAAATTATAAATGTTTTCGAAAAAGCTTAAACACACCTCCATAAATAGGTAAATATCACCTTTTTAAAGTACCACTAGGCGGATTATCTAATTCACCTGAAAAAATCGAATGAAAGAGATCCCCACAAAATTGCTAGACTACCAAAAATTCTGAGAGACAACTGATAGCAGCGTTTAATTTGATAACACAGTTTAAAATTTTCATCACGTTTAATTTCTCTGATCAATAGATGATTTTTGTTCTACTTTTCACTTACTCAACTAGTCCTATTAACTTACGAATCGGAAACATGAGTATCCCGCAGATAAAAGTTTACGGTCGGCGGCCTTCCTGGCGAGGTTTCCAACCGATCCATCAAAAGACATTAATATTCCGTGTAACGGGGTTCTCGAAAGATTTTCCTCAGCACAATGCCCTCTATCTGAGATAAAAAAAAAGCCCAGTGGTTTTTTTCATGTCTCCCCTGAGTATACGAACTTCAAAGCATAACTCGGGGAAAGATCTTTGCCTCGTGTCAGAACTACTTCAAAAGGTTCTGCAGGTTTTTCATACGTGCGTCTTGTCAGTTATCGTATGATTGACAGAAAAGGCTCTTTCGTGATGAGACGATGTAAACAAACCGGATTCCCTCTCGCTACCTGTTTTTATGAAGGGCAGGTCACGAAATTTTGTAAACACTTATGTTTCGAAGCCCCCCAACACTACATGGTTAATAAAAGCTTGTGTGAGTAAGACAGGCCGAAAAATGCATGTTTTGCCCTAGCAAAATCATAAGACGCAAACGGACATTACAAAGACCTCACATTACCGTAGGTTCCCTATACCAAATAACACCCTCAACACAACAACAATTTTTTTAACCACTTTTTCTTTGTCGAGCGCTCACTTAATTTCGTGAAAGAATTAAAAAACAAAAAAAAAACAAAAAAAAAATGTTTTATGTTTTATAGATAACAAACCCCCACGCCGCGTAAGTTGCAACACCGTGCTTGCGCACTTTTATTTCTAGCACGAGTAACTATTGTTGATGTGTGACCGACCCGACGTAACATACATCGGTAATTATGTTTAGTTGGGAAAGGGATTATACTTCCTTATGGGCTACTTACGTAGCACGGAGCCACCAATGAAGCTGGTCCCCTTGCAGGAAGTCCGCACCAAATATTCACATTCTCTTGCAGGAGTCATGCACCAAGTATTCACATTCTCTTGCAGGAGTCATGCACTAAGTATTCACATTCTCTTGCAGCTGTAATTTCTGTTGCAATTTGTTTTACATGTTGAGGGTCGCCAGCCCAACGCACAACCTCATTTTAGTCGCCTTGTACGACATGCATGTGGGAGCACTACACCTATTCTTTCCTTGTCTCTTCAGAGCCCCCCCCCCCCCCCCTTTTCCCCCTCCGTGAACTACACGGGGCTTGTGGATAATGTGCAGTAATAAAACAAAATAAAGTTTATATTGTATATTGCCGGCTAAAATATAAATAAATAAATATACACACACACATATGCATATAATTTAGCAGGAACTGCCAAATGAGACAAAAATAATGTGGAAAAACATCAGTGTTATTAAATATAAACGAAGCTGTTATAAATTTCATTTCATTAGTTCATAACTTCTTCTCGATGTTAGAAAGATATGATATAAAGTTGTAGTGGTTTTTGATGGTATTGTATGGTTGTGATGTTACCTAGTGTAATGTATGAGGTCAGCTGTGAAGGCTCCTGAGATAAATATTTATGGGAATTACAGAAGGCCCTTCTTACTACCACTTACGACCTCAAACATATCTCTTTTACTATTATGAATGTAGCTACGTTAAAAAAGTCTAGGGTACTGAAATGTAATGTGTTGTAATAGAATATACAAACACACACAGATAATTAATAAGTCTAATAATATTAATAAAATTTATAACACACTGAACTAACTCAGACTGTTTTAGTTTCAATATTAAAATTTTTTCTAAATTTATTTGTTCTGAACCAATGTTTTATTTTGGTCAGAACATATGAAATGTTATGGAGTTATAAATGGAATGCATAAATAAATGGCATAATAAAATGTGAATTGTGTACATATGTATTAGATATAAGACTGGTTAATATAAATTATATTTATAATATCTCTGGGAGAACATTACAGATGTGCTGTTGGGGTGGTTTCCATCACACCCACTCTTGACTAGAACAAGCTTTGTCAATTGTCTTTATAAACTGGTAATTAATTTTATCTTTCCAAAAATCAGTAATATTTGTTGATGGGGAAATATTTATAAATCATAAGGAGTATGGTGAATCCACAGGCCACTAATCAACTCATCTTGTCTGAGAAGATCAGAAGCTGGATTCCGGTTGGCCCACTCCTCTCGGTATCTAGAATACAAGCAAGACTGCACCGACCCACTGTTTGGCTGCACACACATCGCTTGTGTAATCTTGATTACTTATGTGGCACTACCTAGTGCCACATAACAGAACCTCACAATTCTGAAAAAAAATTTGTGCTATGTGTCAGTAAACTCTATTTACTGCACCACTCTTACACACAGCACAACACATCAACTTTACACAGAATGGTCAGATCTCTCTGACCACACACTCATCTTAACAAGTTGTTTTCATATAAGTACAGTTCCCCAAGACCTGCATAGCATCTGAGGATATGTTCAATAGTTTTCCCTTTAATTCAATAAGATAGGTGATATGTTCCACAGATCTCAATAAAATCCGCCTTTCCATAGTCTTATAGGGCGTCCTTATATTTTGTTTGTCTCTAGACCCTGAACTTGGCTGGGGACCTAAAGCGAGCACTTTACTTGTCGTAAACAATTTTATATGATATGGCAGTATCAATCACTCGAAATATTAAAATATACAAAATAAAATGCTTTCATCATTCTTACCAGAATTCAGAATTGAGACACAGTTTAATTGCAAGCAAAACTCCAGCTTAGCTGCTGGCTATATGATGTGCGTCCCCACTAAATGTTATGAAATATCTTCTGGAAAAACACCACATGCAATATCGACTGTGTCTCCTGGACAGATTGTAATCAAATGGGCAAAAATGCGCACTCTGTCCCGCTAATCATGATTACATTTGCCCAATCACAGACATTCGATTCAGCCCCGCCCCCCAAAGTGTGTGTGCCAAGA